>CM049426.1:160074391-160629391 GCA_026929855.1 Poa annua | reverse complement strand
GCCGGCGCAACGTGGGACTTATAGCAATTTAGGCTTTCTTATTTTCACCCGTCTTTGCCTAACCATTCCTTTTTTACTTCTTGTTTCACGATCAGACTCGCCAACAGGGCCATGCCCTGGAAATTGTGAAGGGGGAGTTGAAATCGGAAGCCGGCCGCCGTGCCGAGCTTGAAAATAAAACCGCCGAGCTTCAAAAGAAGCTCGGCGAAGCTGCTGAAGAAAACTCCCACCTCCAGCAAGAAATGGAGGAGCACGAGGCTAACTGGAACGAGCAACGCGATAAGCTGAAGGAAAATCTTAATGCCTCCAACGCCAAGTTTGAGAAGCTTGTCGCGTTTCTTTCCAAAATGGTGGCCTCGCTTGCCGGCTTTGTCGTTGAATTCCTTTGTCTCTTTGCCTTTTTTTGTTCTTCGGATTTATACTTATGTCTTTTCTTGTCTCAGGGTCCTGGAACCCCATCTTTCAGCTTAAGCCGGAAGGGAAACTGAAGGCCATCTATACCATGGCACAACAGCTGTACTATGGCGCTGGGAAGGCTTTGATGGCCTGCTATGGGGGGGAGAATCCCCCAACGACCCAGCTTAAGTTTCTGCAGTCGCTGAATGTCCTTCCGGCTTGGATTGATAACTGGCGAAGGTCGGCGGCGCGACGCTCGGCGATGCGCGTACTTTCTCTGGCCAAGTCACATTATCCGGCCATGGATACTAAAATCCTTACTCGAGGTTGGCCGGCTCTCAAGAATGATGGAACTCGCCTTACACGGGAGGACATTGTAAATATTAATGAGTCGACCCGGCATCATGCTACCCTCCTGACCGAGACTCTCCGTCTGAGTAAATTTCAGGCCGGGTATAGCGTTGCTGGTGCGAAGCTTCTTCCTAAGGATCCCCTCGAGACGAAGATGGACCCGACTCACAAGGCTCCTTTTCCAAGTGATCCGGAGGTTGCTGCGGCTTCTGGGACCTCGGTGGATTCCATTACCAGTGTTCAATTACCCAGTGCCTTCGAGATAAGTTGGGAAGACGCTGAAGGGGTGAGCCGGAAGAAGTCCAAGAAAACATCCGGCGCGTCCGGCTCATCTCCTCCAACTCCAGCCCCCAAGACTCCAGCAACTCCTACTAAAACTGGCCCGGCAGTATAATCCGGCTTGTAATGATGTGAATGCTTTGATGGTCCTGAAACATATATTTTGTTGTCTTGTGTGGCATGTAATAGGTTAGCTTTAACTCTTATTTGGCTATACCTGTTCTGATGCGCCTTCGTGCGCCTGAAAAACTTGCTTTTCAATGATAGCCGGCTTTGGCCGGATTTGCAAGTTTATATTTGGTGTCGATGACCCTTTTGGTTTCCTTTGCTTTCTGCATAGCCGGTTTTCTCGTGACATCTTTCGTGCGTAAAACTCTAGGTCATTAAGGGTCTGCTAAGTCCCCATGGGCATCATAGTCAGATTGAAAACCAGATTTTTTGCATCAGGTCACAATGGCGTCTTTGCTGGGTTAGAATAGCATCAAGCTAGCAGGAAAGTATAACCAAGAATATTGTGGCCTCTTTGCCGAGTTTTGAGTTTTCAACTTGCAACTCATAGTTAACAAGCCCCCAAGACCCCTTTTCATATGAAAGATTGTCAGACCCTGGATTCAGACGTCACAAAGAAGACGTACCGGTTGGGCCACACAACTAGGGCATACGGGGGGTACCAATCCCCAGGCAAGAGTGGGAAGGCAGGCTCGGAATGGATCATCTACCCACAACTCACTAGTGATCCCAACGTCACGTACGTCTCGTCATTGAGCACGAAAGAAACCCAAAGTCCTACCAATTTGTATACTTCAAACATACATACACTGTATACGAACCGGTTTGGAAACAGAATGGAAATCACAGGATAAACCTAAGACACAAAGAAAGGAAATAAATATCCAAAGCTCTCACTGAGCAAAATATAGTGAATATCACCAAGCAGAGGGCACATGTCCCAACATGCTGGTCTGGGTACAGACAAGAAGCAAATACGCACAAGGCCTAAACATAAAGAGAAATCCCATCCACACGGTCCACCAGGAAGAAGCCCAGGGGAACTCTAACTAGTCGTCGTAGATCTCGTCATCGAACTCCACAAAGTAGCCACCCACCTGGTCGTACGGAGATTCCTCAACTGCAGGGAAAACCACAGCCCGTGAACGGGTCAATACACCGGAGCGTATCGAACAAGCTAGAGCTAACAAGTTACAGAAACTGAAAGACTCCCAAAGTATGGGGTTAGGTGGACTTAGCGGCAGCAGCACTAGAAACCTAATAGAGACACGCTACGACTTCCGTCTAATTAGAGAGGGATAAGAGAGCGCATAAGTAACCACCTACAACTAACACCAATCATAACCCATTCTCGGATTAACCCCCTCAACCAAGTATGAAGGAGAAATTCAGGAAAACTCACACATTGAACAGTTTTAGTTACCATTTATTGTGAAAGTAATTCGATATTACTAGTCAAGTTAATTAACAATGATTAGGTGTAAATTGTCTATGATCTTATTAGCCAGCAACATCACCAAGTCGTTCATAACCGTGGACATGGCTCATGGATAAGATTATACCCTGCAGGGATGTACAACTCTATCCATACGCGCATGATCTACCCAATCAAACATCATCATGCACATGCGGACTCAATAGTTTGTGACTACGCCGCCATGCAGCTCAAACCACAGTAGGAACTGTCCGCTTCACGTCGTACCGCCACTGTATGACCCCCCATATCACATAACCTCCCCTCAATCATCATCATCATGCACATGCATATCCGCAAATGGAAAATCCGAACTACTTTCGGCACATGGACAAGCTGAAGATCCGTTCAAAGTCGAGGGGGGCTCCATAGGGACACCCACAAGTGGATAGTGCGCTCAAAATTGGATCCGAGGACAAGAACTGAGTTCCTAGGTCGACACTTAGCAGAACAAAGCACCTCGCAAGGCCTTCCGCCGGTGCATTATCTTTTAATTAAATACCCAACAAAAGATAGCATTTTATTAAAGTAGAACAATATATCATACTAAGCATGGGGAATAAAAGACAGACGGACGACTCACACAATCAACTCTAAGCATGCCCTATGACTCGCAATGGCCAACAGATAAACATACAACAAGTTTCTAGACTAAACTGCAAAAAGCAGGGACTTGTTCGAGATGGAAACTACAGGGGGCTCTGTGCAAAGATCTAGATCTAGATCGGGCATTTTGTCACCGCGTCTAAGTCCAACCGGAGAGGCTAACAGGCGGGGCCAGTGCTGACTGGGCGGTGCTGCACGCTGCACTGGCCGCTGCAGGCTCCCGCGGTCGCTAACCGGTGGGCCCGCCCTGTCGGTGGTCACAAACAAATAAAAAGGTTGGGTTTTTTTCCATAGCCAGGGTTCGAACTCTCGACGCGCGCGGCTAGCACGGATGGACCAAATCGCCTGCGCTAGCTAGAGGAGCAAGTGTGTGTTGTTGACAGTAAACGCAAATGTTTGTTTTTCAACACATAGCGAAACCTTGAGCACTGTCGAAACTGAACCCGTGCCTGTTACTGACGAAAATGAACATCGACGCGGCCGAGCGCCGCGGCAGAAGAACGCCCGGCGGTGACCTCTTTTGGTGGCGCCGGATGCCCGTGTGGTAGCAATTGAGAGCTGGAGGGTAGGAGCATTCCTTTTTGGGCTCGGACGCACCGGAGGAGGCTCGGGGGCCTCGTGCTCGTGCCCGTGCGGCGTGTCACGACCATGTGGTGCGGTCGCCGGCTGCGGCTAAAATGCGCCGTTCGGAGAGGCAATCAGAGGGGGAAAAGAGGGGAGGAGGCGCGGCTCACCGTCGGGAAGGAGATCGTGCAGCGGCTCCCGAGTCCGGCTCCTGGGTGTCGAGGATGGAGGACTCGTCGGTGGTTCTGCTGGCGCGAGGAGGAGGCAGGGGACGCGAGGTTCACGCCGGAGTTGAGCTCGAACTCTTCTCGGCTGTGGCGACGGCTGATGCGAGGGGAAAGAGCGTGCGGCGGTGGGGACGGGGAGAGCTAGTGTTAGGTTTTAAGGGGGCGCTGCGGCATCTTAAAGGAGAGCGGAGGGGAGCAGTGGGGGCAGTGGGGCGCTCTTGGCAATGGCACACGCCATGGCGCCTCGCTTGAAAGTCCCCTCTCTCTCGATTGAAGGAGGGAGACGACCGAGTGCAGGCCTTGGACAGGGCCGGTGTTGGGCCGAACGGCCCACTTCGGCCAGAAGTGAGTTTTTTTCTCTTGTTTTTTTTTTCTTTTATTTCTATTATGTTTTGTATTTTTGAAACAAAATAGAAAAAGGAATTTGAATAAGGAAACTTTACAAAAAAAATTAGTTTCCAGTAGGCAATTTAATAAACTAGTTTTTAATATTTGCAAAGATTGTAACATCACATTGTAAAAGATTTGAAATTTGCATTTGAATTTTAAAGTGAGTGATTTAAATTTAAATGCAACAATTTAATTAAGGGTCAATTGGTTCTGTGCCATACCTAGCTGAGTTCTATCAGTCTGTGCCATACCCGCGCTATTTCTCTGTTATGTGCCGTGGTTTGCTCGCATATCGCCCAAACGCTCGATTCCCTCTAGTCAAACTCTTTTGACCCGCACTTGGCCTGACTGGTGGGGTTGGACTGGCGGCTCGGCTGGAATTTCCGCGGCTCGGGTAGTGTGCGGCTCGGTTGGGATTTCCTTTGGTCGGCGCGTGGGGCCGGGCACTAGTCTGACTGGTGGGGTCGGCGCGTGGGGTCAGCGTGTGGTTCGGCGCGTGGGGCCGAGGCACTAGTCTGACTGGTGGGGTCGGCGCGTGGGGTTGTCGCGTGGGGTAAGCGTGGGTTTGGCGCGTGGGGTCGTGGCACTAGTCTGACTGGTGGGTTCGACGCGTGGGGTTGTCGCGTGGGGTCAGCGTGGGGTTGGCGCGTGGGGTCATCGCGGGTCAGTTAGGGTTTGCCCGCCCACCCCTCGCCGGGGCTAATAAAAGGGGGCCGCCCTCGCCGGAGAAACGCCATTTTCTCTCCCTCTCTCTCCCCTCCCTCCCTCGAAAATGTGGTGGAGCCCGCTCTCTCCGCTGAGCCCCCCCTACTCGCCGATGTCGGACTCGGAGCTCTACTCGCCTGAGGAACTGCACGACATGCAGGAGATGGAGCGAGAGGAGCGTCTAGCGAAGAAGAACCATTGACAGAAGCAGAAAGGTCTATCCCCTCTGCGCGAGAAGAAAGAGCAACCATACGAAGTGGCGCGTGGAGATCTTCCAACGCAATCCCCAGTCTACGAGTACGGGGCATCGGAGTCCTCGAATGATCCCTACTCCGACGAGGAGCGCGGTACTGCTGTCGTGGACCAACTGCCCGCACCTGTCGTCAATGCACCCATTGCCGAGCCCAATGTTGTCGACGAGGACATCTCTGGCGAGGGGAACTGCGACGACATGGACGACTCCGACGATGAGGATGACATGGAAGACTCCGATGCCTCCGAGGACTCTGATGTCACCGTCGGTCCACCGCAGCACCCATGAAGAAGAAGAAGTAGAAGTGTTAGCATTAGTATTAGTAATAGTAGTTGTAGTAGTAGTAGTATAGTACTTGTAACTGACTGTGTTATATGGAGATAATCGTTTGTTTCTATGGAGTAAATCTTTATTCTCATCGTCTATCTTGTTTGACAAATGCATTTACACCGTGATTGGACATAAAGGCTAGGCTTGGCTAGATGTGGTGAGCAAGCAGTTGTGCGACGCGTACAATGGCCATGCCTATCCGTGCACGCTACATAGACGACAAGGTGGACTACGGCATGCCACGCACGTATTCAATGTGCACGCAGTGCCACGAACTTGAAGGCTCTCAGATGTGTCTCATCGTACGACTCGTAAATATTGGTTTACATCAGATTCTTCTTTTCACACTAGAACGGATAAACATGAATGGATACGTGCCGCTCGTTCTGCCCTGTGATCAATAAAGACATAAATTAACGCGACAGACATAGCTATAGCTAATACTCCCAAATCTAAACTAAGGTGGCGCAGGCCTGGTTGAGCCGCTGGCGTGGTTCAGGCGCACGTCGTTCATCACCTACTCAAACTTGGCATCAAAACGTCGACGCTTCTCCGCGCGGCGCTCCGAACGCACGGACTTGGTGAAAACTCGCGCATCCAGCTCGACTTGGTCGATGATCTTGATTAGGTCAGCGCCGTCGTCGGTGGAGAGTGATTCGATACTTGAGTAGGACTCGTTGTCGTAACTGGACTCGGTAAACGCTGCCGCCGACGGCGGCGGCTGTGGGGCCGCGGCCCAGGAGGACCCAGCCTCCCCATCGTGACGTCGCTGCGGTGGTCGTCGCTGCGTTGGGCGTCCTCTTCCTCGCTGCGGTGCGCCCCCCCTCCTGTTAGCCAGGGTCCTCCTCCTCGGTGCAGCTGCAATGGCATTCGATTCACGGTGGTGGCGCTCCTCCTCCTCGTAGTCGCTCTCGGATGGGTTGCTCTCGGATGGGGATGACATGGCGGTGAGAACGGAGATGGGTGGCGAGAAGGCGGATGGAAGGGTTTAAATGGCCACGTACTAGGCGGGAAATGCTACGCAACGGAAACTGGCACATAGATTTCAGCGAGCACGTACATTCCAGCTAGTACGCTAAACTGTCAAACTTGGTCAAAAATAGTGAAAAATGTTTGGTACAAATGAACAAATTTGAAGCTAAGCCTACCTTCGGAGTTTATTTGGATCGCATTTTTCAACGAGTCCACTCACCATTTTGACTTAGAAATGGGGCCGTTAACCCTACCTTCGAAGCTCATTTAAAACACATTTTTAAGCGAGTTTACAATTTTTTCTTAGAAATGGGGCCGTTTACCCTACCTTTGGAACTCATTTGAAACACAATTTTCAGCCAGTCCACTTTTTTGGCTTAGAAATGGGGCCGTTTACCCTAACTTTGGACCTCATTTGAAACACATTTTTCAGCGTGTCTACAATTTTTTGCTTAGAAATGGGGCTGTTACCCTACCTTTGGATCTCATATGAAACACATTTTTCAGTGTGTCCACAATTTTAGCTTAGAAATGCATGGGGCCGTTTACCCTACCTTGCGAGCTCATTTGAAACACATTTTTCAGCGAGTTTTCAATTTTTTCTTAGAAATGGGGCCGTTTACCCTACCTTTGGAGCTCATTTGAAACACAATTTTCAGCCAGTCCACAATTTTTGGCTTAGAAATGGGGCAGTTTACCCTACCTTTGGACCTCATTTGAAACACATCTTTCAGCGTGTCTACACTTTTTTCTTAGAAATCGGCCCGTTTACCCTACCTTTGGAGCTCTTTTGAAACACAATTTTCAGCCAGTCCACTGTTTTTGTCTTAGAAATGGGACCGTTTACCCTACCTTTGGAGCTCATTTGAAACACATTTTTCAGCGTGTCTACAATTTTTCCTTAGAAATAGGGCCGTTTACCCTACCTTAAAAATTTGTAAATTATGGATTAGGTTGCATTTGGTGTGCCAAAATACCCATTTTGTGTCATTGAGGCAAATGGGGGTGGGCGAGCCAAAACCCCCGTTGGGTCCGCCGTGGTCCACTCGTCAGCGGGTGTACAGCCCTTGTCCTACGCGCGCGTCCAATCATATCGCAGAATGAGCTTCTCGCGGATCGCCCCGAGTCTACATGCAGATTCCTTCTAGAGGAAATCGGACGGCCGCAGATTCCTTGTAGAGGAAATCGAACGGCTACAAATTCCTTGTAGAGGAAATGACCATAAAAAATTAAAAAAATATCGAAAAATTGAAAAACCGATGCACATAGTCTTCTTATGTCATATACTAACGACACAAGTTGAAAAACATGGTCTACATACATTCAGAAGGAGAAGGGCATGGATCTTAGGTGATATCACATAACTCAAACTAAGAGGTCTAAGATTGGAGAGAAGTGGTTTTGGAATTGTAACATGAAATTTTCAAAAACCTCACTAAAGCTTCATTTTGGAGTGACTAAGAAGGATCCATGCTTAGTTTTTCATTTTCATGTTTTAAACTTGTTTAAATGTTGGGGTTTGACAAATTTTGAAATAACCATAAAAATTAAAAAATTATCGAAAAATTGAAAACCGACGCACATAGTCTTCTTATTTCATATACTAACGACTCAAGTTGAAAAACATTGTCTACATACATTCAAAAGGAGAAGGGCATGGATCTCAGGTGATATCGCATAACTCAAACTAAGAGGTCTAAGGTTGGAGAGAAGTGGTTTTGGAATTGCAGCATGAAATTTTCAAAAACCTAACTAAAGCTTCATTTTGGAGTGACTAAGAAGGATCCATGCTTAGTTTTTCATTTTCATGTTTTAAACTTGTTTAAATGTTGGTCAAACATAGTTTTGACCGATTTTGAAATAAACATAAAAAATTCAAAAAATATTGAAAATTTGAAAAACCGACGCACATAGTCTTCTTATGTCATATACTAACGACTCAAGTTGAAAAACATGGTCTACATACATTCAAATGAGAAGGGCATGAATTTCATGTGATATCGCATAACTCAAATGTGCAAATGAGAACTGCAACATGATAATTTCAAAATACTCACAAAAGTATCATTTAGGAGTGAGTAAGAATGGTCTAGGTTTAGTTCGCGCCCAAATTTTAGACAAATGTGCGCCTGTGCGCGCTCAGAGCACAACGGGCATGCTCTGAGGGCGCCCGGAGTGCGCACTTAAAGTGTTCAACAGAAGTACAATAACAAATATTACAAATTTCCGCAAATGTTCAGAGCTTTGTCTTGCTCCTTGTGTTCTTAGAAGGAGCTACGGCCTTGCTCCGGGTGCTCGTTGCTACGCCCTCGCACTGCTTGTTCTTCTTGGCTTGTTTGTTCCTAGTTTGTGGTGATGCTCCTGCTGGTGATGATGCTCCTGCTGGTGGTGATGCTCCAGTTGCGGATGGTGATGCTCCTACTGCTGCTGATGCTCGTGATACTCCTGTTGCTGGTGATGCTCGTGATGCTCCTGTTGCTGGTGGTGATGCTCCTGTTCCTGGTGATGCTGGAACCCAGGTACTTCCAGTAGCCGAAACTGGTGGTCTCGGAGGCGAAGCTACAAATTCCTCTTCCATTCCAGCAACTGCTGCTGAAAAAAATGCCTCTCCTTCCGGATCTTCTCGTTCCGTATCTTCTGGTGCTCCCCATTCTTCACAAGCAGCTCTTTTCTGTGCAGGAGACCTTTTCTGCCAGTAGCCTTTAGTTTTACCCTTCTTGCTTGTCTTTTTGTTGAAGTTGCCCGCTCCATGGATTGCTGATATGTCAGACCCTGGATTCAGGCTACACAAACAAGACGTACTGGTTGGGCCACACAACTAGGAGCATACTGGGGATTACCAATCCTAGGAAACAGGCAGGCCTAGCTCGGAATGGATCATCGGCCGACAGCTCCTAGCGATCCCAACGTCACGTACGTCTCACGATTGCGCACGCAAGAATACCAAAATCGTACCAACTCGTATACCTCAAACATACACGCACGATATACGAATCGGTTTGGAAACAAGATGGAATCACAGGATAAACCTAAGACACAAAGAAAGGAAATAATTATCCAATGCTCTCACTGAGCAAAATTTATCGAATGTCACGAAGCAGAGGACACATGTCCCAACATGACATCATGCAGTGGAAAACAAGCCGGTCTGACTACAGACAAGAAGCAAAGGGCACAAGGCCGAAACGAAAAGAGAAGGCCCATCCATGCGGTACACCAGGAAGAAGCCCAGGGGAACTCTAACTACTCGTCGTAGATCTCGTCGTCAAACTCCACATAGTAGCCACCCACCTGGTCGTATGGAGAAGCCTCAAATGTAGAGAAAACCACAGCCCGTGAACGGGTCAATACACCAGAGCGTATCGAACAAGCTAAAGCTAACAAGTTACAAAACTGAAAGACTCCCAAGGTATGGGGTTAAGTGGACTTAGCGGCAGTAGCACTTGCAACCTAATAGAGAAACGCTACAACTTCCGTCTAAATTAGAGAGGGGTGAGAGAGCGCATAAGTAAACAGCTACAACTAAACACCAATCATAACCCACACTCGGATTAACTCCTCAACCAAGTATGAGGAAGCAATTCGGGAAAACTCACACATAGAACCGTTTTAGTCACCATTTATTGTGAAAGTAATTCTATATTACTAGTCAAGTTGTCTAGATCTTGTTAGCCAGCATCATCACCAAGTCGTCCATAACCGTGGACACGGCTCATCGATAAGATTATACCCTGCAGGGGTGCACTACCAGACCCGTACTCGTTCGATCAACCCCAAAAGCAAGCCAGAAGGTAGGGCATCTCAACACGGCAAATCTCTTCTCTACAACCCATCCAGGGAACCGCATGATTGTGCACACGGTTGCTTAGCCCCATGCGCGGAACTTCACAACACTCTAATAACGTGCCACCCTATATGAGAATCGACTACTCCATCATCATGAGATCGTTATGTAACCATATGCATGCATCAAATGGAAAGGCCGAACTACTTGCGGCGCCCTGGATAAGAAGCGGATTAGATCGAAGCTACGGGGGGCTACATAGGGCCTCCCACAAGCGGTTAGTGCGCTCAAAATTGGATCCGAGGACAAAATCTCAGTTCCTAGGTCGACACTTAGCAAAACAAAGCACCTCGCAAGGCCTTCCGCCGGTGGCTTATATTTTAGTTATAATTCCCAACAGAAGATAACATTTTATTAAAGTAGACATTCTATCATTCTAAGTATAAGTGACATAGGACAAACTGACTCGCAGAACCAACCTTAAGCATGCACTACGACTCGCAAGGCTAATAGATAAACATACAACAGGTGATGAGATGTGGGGATAAAGTTGTATGGGCTGCAGGATAACATGTGATGGGATCGCAATTCAAGAATCGTAAACTAGGCTAGCATAGATCAAAAGGCAAGGATGAAAAGCAAACAGCCGTGTAACATGTTAGCAGAAGCTTGCCTGGCAGCTCGTGGCCTGGCACGAAAGCTGCAACCTCAGTATCGTAGGTACCGTCAGCAGGCACGTCGTCGTCTACCCAGAGAGAAGAGCAAAACACAAACAAATAGGAAACATAATCAATACATAGAAATGCGCAAACAATTGTTGTGGCAATATGGCATGCGATGATTAGGTCACATTAAAGCGGGGATGAAATCCCGGCAATTAATTATGGTGAAAATTATTTATCTACACATCAAATTAAATGTTCATTAACATGACAAGACATGGCATATATGATATGCTCAAATTAAATGGAATTAGGGCATTATATATTTATTACCCCGCACATTACATATTTAATTATTTAGTTGCATTTGTTAATTTAAACTAAGTAATAAAATTAAATGATGCAAAATGGCATTTGAATGTTATATTAATGTTCATTGCATTTTTCGGATATTAAAACATATAAAGATTATTTTATTTGGAGTTATGGAATAAAAGTTATCGCATTTTATGTGCTAGGGGTGTCTCTGTAATTGTCCAGGGACTTATCCATGATAGAAACGTAACAAGGAAGGTCATCTGCGCAAACAGGAAAATCCAGGGGGCTCGGAGTAAAACTTCTTGCGCCTCTGGCTTTTCTCACCGCACGCGAACCTACCAAGAGGGACTGACGCGCGGACGCTAGGACACGCTGGCGCTCCGCTGGCTCCACGGTCGCTGACCGGTTGGGCCAGGCTGTCAGTGAGGGCGTAAAAAAGTGGGTTTTTTTATCCACTGCCCGGGCGGGGGGGGGGGGGGGGGGGGGGTTCGAAATCACATGCGCGCGGAGGAGGGTTTGCGCAGCGCTGCGAGCCAGTCGGGAGATGTAGTGTTAGTGATAGGGTTAGCTTAGGTTTTCTTTTAAACAACAAAAGCTCTATTTTTCTACTCTGATGAAACTGAATGTTTGGCCTCTGACGAAACTGACGGAACGACGGGGGCGCGGCGGCTGAAATTCGACGCCGGCGACCTCTTGTGGGCGGCGCTGCGTGTGCGGTGTGTGCGTTGTGTTACAGAGCGAGGGGCAGAACCGTTCCCGTGTTAAGTTGAAGTGAGGGGAGACACGGTGGACTCGTGTCCGTGGTCGACACTTGGGTCCGTGCGTGCTCGTGGCGGGTGCTCGCCGGCGCCGACGAGAATCCGTCAAAGCGAGACGATTTGGAGGGGGGGAAAGAGAGGGGATCACGGCGGCTCACCCCGGGTAGGTTGTTGGCGAGGTGGAATAGCGCGGGTAGGCCTAGAGCGAGCGTACGGTGTCTTGAAGAAGGCACGGGCGCGCGGCGTTGTCGGGGAAGGAGTGGAAGAAGAGCTTCCCGCGTCCGGCTGCGTCCTCGAGGAGGTAGAGGGATGAGTGGGACGTCTGGTGGCGAAGCGGCAAGGAAGGATGCACGAGGTCATGCCGGCGTCAAGCTGGGGCTCCTCTCGGTTATGGCGACGGCGGAGGCGTGGGCAGGAGCGAGTGGCGGCGGGGATGGGAGAAATCTAGGGCTAGGTTTAGGGTTTTGGGTGCGGCGTAGATTAATAGGAGGAGAGGGGAGTGGGGGCAGCTCGGCAGGGGCTCATGGCCATGGCGATGATGTGGAAAGCGTCTTTGTCCCCTTCGTCCGTACGACGGAAGACGACAAACCGGTGCAGGCCAGGTGGTGCTGGACTGGGTTGAAGGTGGGCCGAGGTGGCCCAGCTCGGTCAGGTGAGTTCTTCTCGTCTTTTTTTTCTTCTTTTCTTTTCTTTTGTTTTTATTCTTTTCTGTTTTTGTATTGTTAAAACAAAATAGAAAAGAAACATGATAAAAAGTTTTGGACAATTTCAATAGTTTGAAAATAGTCAAGTTAAATTACTAGTTTGATTAATTGTAAAGGTTTTGAAAACTTCATTTGAATTTATTTGAAATTGCATTTGAATTTAAATATGAAATTAGAATTTTAAAGCAATTTATTTAATTGAATGCATACACAAATGGAATGATGACATGATGATACACTTTATTGCACAACCAAGCACACACTTTAGGGAAGTTAAATTTTGGGATGTTACATCATATCTCATCCATGCTCTCATGTTTGATCGCCTTGCAGGGCCTCCTCTGAAATTTCCGCTGGGTCTTGACCCTCTATATCCTGTGGACTGGGTGGTCCCAACAAACTCTGAATTTCCTCCCTCATAAGGTCTCTTGTTATTGTTGTTTTGGATTCTGTTGTTCTGATTCTGGATCAGGTTACGCCCTGCGCTGACTCGGTTGTTCTGTTGTTGCTCTTCCGTCTCACCGACTGTTTTATCCGTAGCTGCATACTTGTTAGCAATTGAAACCACTTCGCCTATCGTGATATCTTGGCGAGACGAGTCTTCTCTCATACGTCCAAGCTTATGTGTCGACGAATCGAACCCGCAGTTCTTCTCCATAGTTGTAATTGCTGTGTGCCGAAATATTTGTTGATGATTGTAGGATCTCCGTGACTCGGTCTTCCTCATGACACATCGATCTAGATCCGCCTCAGTGTACTGCTTCTTGCAAGTCCAGGCAAAGTTCATGATGAAAGCCGTCTGGAGGTCCTCCCATGAGTGGATGTTGTTTGGTGGAAGCTGGTCGAGCCAAATCTTGGGTGTCCCTTCTGCCATCATGAGGTATAGGTATCGCGCGCATAGGTTTTCCGTTGCGTTCTTCATGTACATGGCCATTCTATATCCATTCAACCACGTCTCCGAGTTCCTATGTTCGGCTCATAGTTAACCATCTTGTTGGCTCTTTCAATTTTTCTGGGAAGGGTTCTGATCTGATTACATCTGATAAGCACTTGGGCCCCGTCAGGTTTGCCGATGGGCCTCCCCCTTGACCCGGCGCAGGTGAATTCTCGACGGGTTTGGGTTGAGCCATAACCCCAATTCCAACTCCGGCTTCTGGGTCGGCAGCTCCAGCCGCAACGCGTCTTGCTATTGAATTGTCGACTATGGACTGGGCAGCAGAGGCGGTAGGCGTAGCCATCCTCCATGGTGCGGGGACCTGCTGTGGTTGCTGTACTTGTTGTTGTGGGGCTGGACGGTTTACCGGGACCAGTCTGTTATGTACTAAACTTGCTGCTACCGGCTCTGGCTGTCGGGCTCTAGTATGGCTCCTTAGTGGTTCTGAATTGAAAGCTTGTTAACCTCGTGGGTTATTGTTCTGTTGGACCACGACTGTTTGTACTAGATCAACATCTCTTCTTGCTTCTTAGCCGGCGGGTGAGATGTCAAAAGGTATTTGCTCTAGAGCATATGTCGCTGCAAAAATATTATCATCTGGATTATTGTAATGACCCGGAGGAGGATCAAACCTGGGTGGAGGTGGTGGTAGCTGATCGACGACTGCTACTCCGGCTCCGGCCGGGCTTCTCGCTGGTGCTCCTGGTAACCCGGCCGATGGCATGCTTTCCCCTGGTACCGGGTTAGCCGTTGCTACTGGTACCGGTACTAGTGCCGCGTTGGGTGGTGTCTGATACTCCAAAGCTCGAGGTGCTATGGTGTTTGTCCCGGTTGGTAGGTGATGCCAGCTCCCTCTCCTGTTCTGGACAGCAGTTAGCTCGTACCTTCTTCTCTGGAGGGTGTTTCTTTCTTCCAGTAGGCTCTGCTCCTGCTGAATCACCAGCCGCTCTCTATCTTGTATACGCCGGATCTCGTTTGCGCGCTCTTGATTCTCCCTCGGTGGATGGGCCATGTTGCAGCAAAGGCGGTGGATGGGCCATGTTGGCCGGGTTTGGTGCTGGCAGCGGTGTTCGTGCCAAGATCGGGTTTCCAAGGGCTATCCCTGCAGCTGGTGTCTGCGCCTGTGCCAAAGAACTAAAAGTCGGTAAAATTCCTCCTGTGTTGGGGTTAGGTGGCGCATAGTTTGCTACTGGCGCGGCTTGATTGATCCCAATTGTCCCTATTCTGCCTTGCTAATGCCTCTGCGCTTGTCTCATCGCTTACGAAAGCCGATCCTCCATCAGTCGGTGGTGCCCGGGTCACAACATGAACCGTCATGTGACATACGGGTCCCAACGGTGTCGGGTGATCTTCGTCTTCAAGCCCGTCTCCATAACGTTCCTCGAATAACGGTAAAATTGACTTTGTGTCTGTATCAAGATCTGACATATTGGTGGCGGTGATGATGGAATCTTCCTTAACCTGGATCGCCGACTCTCCCTCTTTGGTGGTGGCTTCAAATTCTGGCGATCCTACTGACTCTTCTCCGTCCGTCTAGGCCATCGTGGTTGACCCGGATTCTGATTCGAAATCCGCTCATACTGTTCTCTGCTGGCTCCGCTAGATCGGATCACACCGACGAAAACATCGATCTGCCCAAACATGAGCATAGATCCGTTTTTAAAGAAATCTGCCTCTTCTGTCCAGCCGGAGTCGCCCATGATCTGCTCCCCTCCTGGAAGCGTGTGGATCTGACCGATAGCTAGGTTTTCCATACCTCGCTGCGCTTCTCCTGAAAAAGTGATGCTCTTGGCCCTAGGCCCCACGGTGGGCGCCAACTGTCGTGGGATTGTCATGACAGATATTTCCGGGTGGAAACTTGAGATGAGGGGCGTAGCAGCTTCCGACATCAGGAGCTTGTCTAGCGTGGCGTGGGGAAACAAGGGTTTACCCAGGTTTGGCCCCTCGTCTTGATGTAAAGACCTACTTCCTTTTTCGGCTTTATTGATCAGGGTTTCGAGTACTCGGCGACTCAGCTTGCGGGTCTCGAGATTACAATGGTGTCTCTCCTATCAGTTGTGTCGATCGAACTTAGATCTCTAGGAACCAGGAGACCCCCTTATATAAATGGCGGGTCTCGCTGGAGGTACAGGGCCGGGTCCGGGTTCCTATCATACCCGAATGTGACGCCCCAAAATCGGTACTATGTAGATTTAAGCGATCTCGCCCAAATGCACATAATAACGATTTTAGGTCGCCCACCAGACATAATGTGCACGCCGAAACATGCGCATTATGTGGGTGAAATTGTGATAACATTAGAACAGTTCTGATACATCCACAACAACAACAGAATATATAAATACAACAATGACTCGAACGAGTCAAGATAGAAAGGATACAATAGAAAGATACAAATGACAGCGGAAGCAAAATAGTATCCGACTACGGATAAGGTACAAATTGAACTAAGAGTCCTAAAGATAAACAATGGCGCCATATCCCTGCCCAGCGAAGCCGGAGGGATTCCCAAGCTAACGTCGTCGGACTTCAAACCTGTTAACTGCACATAAAGCACAACCCAAAAGAGGGCCAGGGCACTCCCTGGCAAGCAAAACCAACCTGCCTACTTTCTACACCATCTTCCAAAATATGTGGTAGGTGGACTTAGCGGCAATAGCACTAGCTACCTAATAGAGACACGCTACAACTTCCATCTAATTACAGAGTGACAAGAGAGCGCATAAGTAACCAGGTACTACTAACACCAATCATAACCCATTCTCGGATTAACCCCCTCAACCAAGTACGAGGAAGCAATTCGGCAAACTCACACATTGAACAGTTTTAGTTACCATTTATTGTGAAAATAATTCTATATTACTCAAGTTAATTGTTATTAATTAGCTGCAAGTGTTCCATAACTGTGGACACGGCTCATCGATAAGATTATACCCTACAGGGGTGCACTATGGGACCCATACTCGTTCGATCAACCCCAAAAAGCAAGCCAGAAGGTAGGGCATCTCAACACGGCAAATCACTTCTCCACAACCCATCCAGGGAACCGCATGATTGTGCGCACGATTGCTCAGAGCCATACCCGGGACTTCGGAACACTCTAAGAACGTGCCACCCTATATGAGAATCGACTACTCCATCATCATGAGATCGTTATGTAACCATATGCATGCATCAAAAGGAAAGCCGAAACTACTTGCGGCGCCCTGGATAAGAAGCATATTAGATCGAAGCCGCGGGGGGCTCCAATGGGCCTCCCACAAGTGGTTAGTGCGCTCAAAATTGGATCCGAGGACAAAATCTCAGTTCCTAGGTCGACACTTAGCAGAACAAAGCATCTCGCAAGGCCTTCCGCCGGTGCCTTATCTTTTAATTATAATACCCCAACGTAACACAACATTTTATTAAGGTAGAACAATCTATCATACTAAGCATGTGAAATAAAAGACAAACAAACGACTCGCACAACCAACTCTAACCATGCACTACGACTCGCAAGGCCAACAGATAATCATGCAGCAGGTAATAGGTTGTAGGGAATAAAGCTGTATGGCTGCAGGATAAACATGTGATGGGATCGCGACAGAAGAATCGAATACTAGGATAGCAGAGATCAACGGCAGGAATGAAAGACAATGTATAGGTAAACAAGCAAACTTTGCTTGCCTGGAATCCCGCATGGAAGAAGATCTTGTCGTTGCTCACACATCTCAACGTCGTATCCGCGAAGAAGTAACAAACACTTGAAAGCGTAAAAGATGCATTTTACAACTACGGCAAAAGATCCAGCATGATCATACGAGAATGATGCATGACATGGCAAGATGCAAAACAAATGCAATTAATCCAAATTAAGCGGGAAAGCAACCCTGACAATTAATATTTAGGTGCAAGATATTTATCTACTCAACAATATTAAATGCTGGTTAACATGGTAACACATGGCATGGGTGATCTAATTAAATTAAATGGAATAGGGCAATAATTAAATAAAGCCCAACACATTCCATATTTAATTATTTAGGCGCAACAAATAAATTACACTAAGCAATTAAACTAAAAGATGCAAAATGGCATATTAATGTTCCTTTCATTTTTTTGATAATAAAACATATAAAGATTATTTTATTTGGAGTTATAAAATTGAAGTTATTAATGTTTTTAAGTCTAGGGGTGTTTCTGCAATTAGCAGGGACCTGTTTGTGATTGAAAACATGTCAGTGAGGGCTTAGGTGCGAAACTACAGAAGACAGGGGCTCTGTGCAAATATCCCAGGCGCCCCTGTCTATGACTGGTGGGACCGACATGTCAGTGCGCTGAAAAAACTAAGAAAATGCATTTTATTCACCATGCGCCGAGAGGGATCGAACTCGTGACTGAGCGCGACGCAGACGCTCGGCACTTATAGCGAGTGAGATGTTTGTGTGTTTTTGATGGGTTACAAACCCGACTATACATGAGGTTCTCCGGCAGCGTTAACTAAACTTGCTAGGAAAAGTTTCAGACTTCAGTGCGGGACGTGACGAACTGCAGCGAGGGTCGCTGGTTCCTTCGTGCATCCTGGAGGCGGAGGTTGCAACCAGTGCGTCGGGGTGCTGTACAGGGAAAGGAAAGTGGGGATTGCTAGCCAGGGTAAGCACGGATACGCGGCAGGGGACCAAAACGGAAAGCGCTTTGAGCTAGCTTCAACATCCACGGTCATGGCGGATGGAGGATTCATGGACAAATTCATCGGCTATGACACGGATTCGGAAAAAGGATCAGGGGAATCGAACAGGTGGCTCACTGTGGGGGTTTTCGGGGTAGTTATTCTTGCTCGGGATGTCCGAAGTTGACGAATTCTGGCGGCGGGCGTCGCCGGTGCCGAAGAAGACGGAGACGATCTCGTCGCCCACAGGGACTCCTTGTGTATTCCTGCGTGGAGGAGCGTGGCTACGGTGAGGCGCTCGTCTAGGGCTGCTGCACGGCACTTCATCATCACCGGAGTGGCGGCGCAACGTTGAGGTGCTCGCCGGTGGAGTTTTTGGTGGTGATGAACAGAGGAAAAAGAAAGGGGAAGAAGAGGGGACGGCGGTGGCGACTGAGAGGGAGAGGGAGGTGGCTAGGTTTAGGGTTGGAGGGGGGCGGCTTTAAGGGAGTGGGGGGAAGCAGGTGAGCAGTGGGGCAGCCATGGCAGAGGGCACGCTCGTCTCGTGCGACCGTAGGTAGAAGAAAGCTGAGGTGTGCTGGGGTTTCGGCCTAAGTTGGGTTTTGGCCCACGTAAGAGTTTTTTTCCTTCCCTGTCTTTATTTTCTTTTGATTTATTTCCTGTTTTGTATTTTGAATCAAAACAGAAAAAGAAAATAATATGGAACCTTTAGCAAATATTTTATAGTTTCAAATAGACAATTTGATAAACTAGTTTTTAACATTTGCAAAAGATTTGAAGTATCACATTGTAAAAGATTTGGAATTTGCATTTGAATTTGAAATTAGATATTAATTTAATGCAACAATTTGAATTCAAGATTGGCAAATATAAAAATGATGCATGATGATGTCATGATAATGAAAAAAGAAAACAAGCAATTAATTGGAGAATTATGTGGCGTTACACCGGACTCTTCTCCAATTCCTCTGAGTCCCTGCCTTCCTTAGCAGGACTCCGTCTTGTACTTGGTCTCCAGCCTTATGGATCCTTCTTGCATGCGGGCCAAAGCACATGTTGCGCATCGTCTTACGTGTCACCCGGCCCATGTCTTTACGCTTGCTCCGGCCATGTCGGCTTATCTTCTATGTCGGTGGGCCTACCGGGTTATGATCCCCCCGACACTTTGTATCCTGAAGGACATGATAAAAGAATTGAACAAGATTCTCAATGAGTTAATGAACCTGGTACTCCTTCTAGGAAAAAGAAAAGGAAACATAAAACTGTTGTAGAATCCTCTGAATCTGTTAATGATCCTAAGTATATATGTTTCTGATGCTGAAACTGAAAGTGGTAATGAACAATACAATGATAATGCTAATAACAATGATGAAGGTAAAAATGCCAATTCGGATCAGAATTGGCATAGAAGAAGATCCTGAAAACATGCTAAAAATAAAAAGTACACTAAAGAAGATTTTATTGCTAAGAAACATGGGAATGAAAGAGAACCTTGGGTTCAAAAACTCATGCCTTTTCCTGCTAAGAAACTTAAATCTAAAGAGGAAGATCATTAGAATAGATTTTGTGATTGGATGAAATCATTGTTCTTGCAAATTCCTTTGACTGATGCTATTAAGTTGCCTCCTTATTCTAAATATATGAAAGATATTGTGACTAACTAAAGGAAAATTGCTAATGAGAAAATATCTACTATGCTTGCTAATTACTCTTTTAATGGTAAGGCTCCAAAGAAGCTGGGTGATCCAGGTACACCAACTATTCCTTGCTCTATCAAAAATAATTATGTTAAAATTTCTCCATGTGATTTGGGAGCTGGAGTTAGTGTTATGCTTTTCTCTCTTTACAAGAGACTTTACCTTGATAAATTGATACCTATTGATATATCTTTGCAAATGTCTGATAAATCTACTGTTGTTCCTGTTTGAATTTGTGAGGACATTCCTGTCCAAATAACTACCAATTGCTTAATCATGACTGACTTTGTTGTTCTTGAAATGCTCGAAGATGATAATATGGCTATTATTCTTGGAAGCCCTTTTCTAAATACTACAGGGGCTGTTATTGATTGCAATAAAGGAAAAGTTACTTTTAATGTTCATGACAAGGAGCATACTGTTTATTTTTGCAAGAAAGTGGATAGAATGCCTTTAGTTAATACAATTACCAATTTGAGGTCTATTAGAGTGGGAAGTATTGATTGCCCATATAAAGTAGAATACAAAACTCTCATGATTTGATCCATACCAATTCATTATAAGGTAACATGAGTGTCTCATATGGTTTAAAATCTTTCATGTCATATTAAATTCATTTGGTGGCAAGACTTGATCAACCTTGTTAACAAGTGCATTTTAAATGCGTAGAGAGGCTAAATAATTTTCTTTCTCTCATCCTTGTTATACCTACTCTAATTTTATTTAGTTTATAATATTTAGTTGAATTTGTTGTTAGAAAATAATTTTTCAGTATTGAATTTCATAATGCAAAATACCAGAAAATAAAAAATAATAAAGTTTCTCAGAAAATTAAAATTTATATATGAAAAATCATATTTTTCGAGGAGCCTTCTGGAAGTGCCAGAGAGCCACCAGGGGACCCCCTGGGCTACCTCACCACCTGGTGGCGTGGCAGGCAAGTGGCCGCGCCAGCACATGGTGTGGGGCCCACAGCCCACCCACTTCCTCTCTCTCCTTCCCCTGCCTTCCTTTTGCCCGAAAAACCAATCCTGGATATCTCAAACTCGTATTCTTGCTGCTCATTTCCTGTGATTTCGATCTCCACATTCAGCCAATTTATGTTGCTGAAATTTGGTGCATCTTCTCTCCGGTATGTGACTCCTCCGATTAGCCAAGTAGAATTTTGTTTAGTGGTGTATATATGAAGTATTTTGCTACTGTAGATATCTTGTTTAGTGAGTTTGAATGCTTGTTCTAAGTTGATATAACTAGTTTTCATGCATGCTTAAGCCTCTAGCAAGTCACTATAGTGCTTTCCCTTCATTTAGTTGGCTAAAAATCGATTTTTATGATGTTTGTTGAAAATTTCAGAAAAGGAAGACGGATAACTGTGACTTTGATGAAGTATTTGAGGGAGATTATCAGAGGAGGACAAGGCCTCCAAGGGCTGCCACTCGTGTTAGGCAGTCCTACAACAAGAAGATCCTATCACCGACGTTCCAAGATGAGGGAGATGTAGGAGTACCACACGGCACATCTCACCCTTGTAATGATTTCTTTCGTGCTGCAGGTTTACTCGAGGACTTCCAAACTCTTGTTCGTAGTGTAGGCTTGACTCCTACATGATGGGTGAGAGGCCATAATACTATTGGCTTACCAAGAATTTTTCGGAGACCTTCAATTTCAACACCAAGTCTTTTGGGAAGGCTATTTCTTTCAAGATATATGATTTTCCTTGTAGCCTAACCTTGCAGGAGTTTTGTGGGATAATTGGTACAGCGAATGTGGGGACATCGATGAGAATTGTTGGGAATCCTCCGGAGTTGGTACAAACCTACCAAGAGGTGTCCGACAATGACACCCGCCCCGCACAACGCGGCAAGATAAGGAAAATCCAATTCCCATCTATCAAATATTTTTCCTACTATCTTGCCACTAGTGTACTTGGTAGGGAAAACACTAGCAATCTTTCTAACTTGTTGCTTGCGTTTCTTACGGGTACCCTTAAGGGTGAATTCCCGTATAACCTTGTCTCTTTGATTGCTCGCCGTTTGGCTGCTAGAGGCCCCATCTTTGGAGGCATTATTGCCGTACGCATTGCTGAAATATTTGGGGATGCCTATTGATGCTAATGATGTACAACTTGCTCCTTGTTATCTTGGCCTTGCTGCAATGAAAGGCCACAAATTTGTCACTAACAGCACCACTTTGGAGAACATTGTGTTTAGGCTCGTTTTTGCAAATGATCGTGAAAAGGAAGTCTCCTTGCCACAACCTTCTTTATTAAGTCTTAACAGGAGACCGTGGTCGTACTCGCTGGTGGAGTTGGAGGAGCAGTTGAGCGCACTTGGTTTTCACCAGCCGCACCGCATGCAGGAGCCACCGCCGGAGGATTACAACGGATACCACACCGGCGCATCCTCGAGCTCATATTACGGGGAAACCTCTTCGACCTACCCACGCGGCACCGACGGATGGGGACATTGGGGCTGATCTCCACTTAGGCCAAAATCCTAAGCTTGGGGGGAGTTATATCGATAACACACTCATTTACATATCATTATCATTCGGTACTTTGTATATCCATGTTTCGTTTTAATTTTATTTCTTTCAGTTGTTTATCTTTGGTTTGCTTTCCATAAACTCAAAATACCAAAAAGATTTTTGTTATTTATCTTGCTGGTTTGTTCAAGTATCTAGTATTAATATTCTTAGTATTTATTTCAGCTCAATATGCAAAAACACAAAAATATTTTGCTTTGTTGTTTGCTGATTCGCGCAGGGACAGATTTCTACTGTCCACCGTTAACTTCATAACTGTTCACAGGAATGTCGGAATGACCTGAAATTGCGTGTGCATATTCCTGGGATGTGTACGCAATTTTCATTAGTTTTGAGTTTTCTCATCTGGGCATGTTAAGGTCCTCGAAAAAATCGTCTTTGCTGGCTGTTCTGTTTTTAGTTTATGAATCCGAAAACCCAAAAATATTTGTTGTTTCTCTTTGGTTTTGTATAGTTTGTTTCAGAGGTCATTACTTCCGTTACTCCATGGAGATTGCTTATTATTTCATATCTTTCAAGCACACAAGTGATAAGACAATTATGATGATTTATGACAATTTTGAGTTGGGTAATAGGCTGGTAATGAACCCTTTTTGTTTCTCATTTCTGCACATATACTCATTCATGTGAGCATGCTTAGATGGTTTGCATAAGGTATATGTTGATTTTTGGATGCTTAGTAGTTCATGTTCTCTTATGATAGTTTCCAATTTATTTATGATGGATGTCATGTCTCTTTGGATATTTGCTTGCATTGTTCTGCTCGTAATAGAATATGACATTGTGGTATCCTCGTCTCAATAATTCATTTGAATTGACTTGGCACATGCTTACACATGTTATGACTAAAAACACAAAGTCAATTAAGACTTGATGACATATTTTGCCTCATAGTTCTTGTATTTTTATTATGCCTCCGTTAATTCTATTTCGTCACAAGCATGATTTTGACGGTTATTGCTCTCTTGAATTGTCGATATCTTTTGCTAGCCTCCACTTGTACTAAGCTGAGAAAATGGTTGTGCTTCCAAATCCTTGAAAACCAAGTTAGTCCAAAGAGTCCACCATAAATACCTATGCATGGCATTTCAAACCATTCAAGTAATTCGCATGTGCTACATTTAAAACCTTCAAACACTTCTCAATTTGTGCCACTGTTTTGAGCTCATGAGGAAGTAGTAGTTGGTATTGTTATATTCCATACTAATTAAGAAATTGACTTGTATGCTACATCTGCTCGTCACTAATTTTGCAAAGGGCTAGTTAGACCATTGTAATGTCAAAAAGAGTTGAGAAAATAAAAATGGACACTCCTCCATGGTTTGAGATTGTTTGGTGGGCACCCGAGGATTCCGTTAGCCATAGTTTGTTAGCAAGGTGGGAAGGAGTGTCAAGCTATCAAAATATATGAATATAAGGATGCATATTACAAGTTCTTTGTTTTAGAAATAATCGAAACCGCTCTCAACTTGCTTAGTATGGAATATAACAAGAACTCTATTGCCATTCGTTGACCTAACAACCACTACTCAAAAACAATTTTACCTCTGTTTTCAAAATGATAAGAAGCTCTAGCACATGTTGAATCCCTACGTCCCTCAATGAAGGGCATATCTTTTACTTTACTGTTGAGTCACCATCCTTCTTTGAGCACCTTCTCAAGAGCATAATTCTCATTCTTAGTGTAATGTGCTTGTCCCTTAATATGTTAACCGCGGTGCAATCTAGATGCTTTTATCTTTGTTATCTTTATCTCTAGTCTTCCCTTGAAACTCAGAGGTGCCTGGGCATTTTATGTTTCGTTTTTCCATTCGGGCAAGCGAGATACCACTTTATCATACTTTCTTTTGATCCTTGCAATCCTGCCAATTGATATGTTTCATGTTATTTATCATCGGTATAATTGGCATCTTATCATGGTTTACATAACTATTGGGTGACACCGTTTAGATATGTCTTATTATGAATAGTCTAAGCATTTGTCATCGCATTGATAATATTTACATCGCATGAGCAAATGAGTTCGTGAAAGTTCTTTTATCGCACTCAGTTGTTAACTGAATTACTTGAGGACAAGCAATAAGCTAAGCTTGGGGGAGTTGATACTTCCAAAAAGTATCTACTTTGCCGAACACTTTTGCTATTGGTTTATCTCTAATTTGTGTGTTTTGGATGCAACTAACACGGACTTTTTGTGCAGAATTACCCTGGTGTCTCCTTTTTGTGCAGAAATATCAACTTTGGAGAAAAAGCCCGAAAGACATCCAAGAATTATTTTCCATCCGGGAGGGACCCAGAACCACGAAGACCACACAGAGAAGAGGCCCTAGGGCTCCACACCACCTCGTGGCGCTGGTGACACCTGGCCGCGCCAGCAGGTGGTGGGGCCACCTCGGCTGCCTCCTTGCGACCCCCTCGCCACTATAAGACCATCCTGACCTAAAAACGCTCGGGGGATATCCACCTTTTCCAGAAACACCACCGTACGCCGCCGCCACCATGAACCCTAGTTCGGGAACTAGAAGTCTATGTTCCGGCACCCTGCCGGGACGGGGAATCGAAGGGGATCATCGCTATCATCATCGCCAACGCCTCTCCATCAACCATCCATGTTTCCCCCATCCATGCCTGAGAAATCCACCGCTGTAGGCTTGAGGGGATGGTAGGGATTGGATGAGATCACTCATGTAATAGTTGTAAGATTGTTAGGGCATGGTGCCTAGTATCCGTTATCGGTGTTTTCCATCATTGTTGCAACTTGTTATGCTTAATGCTTGACACAAGGGCCCGAGTGCCATGATTTCAGATCTGAACTTGTTATTGTATCATGATACTAATTATTGTTTTGGATCATATCTATGAGTTGTATACACATATTATTGTCTGGAACCGATGGCCCCAAAGTGACAACAATTGGGATAACCGGATGGAATGGCTGTGATGTGAGGATCACATGTGTTCACGTAATGTTAATGCTTTGCTCCGGTACTTTATTAAAAGGAGTACCTTAATTGCTAGTAGTTTCCCTTGAGGCTCCGCTGCAAACGGGCTGGCAGGACAAAAGATGATGTGCAAGTTTCTCATTGCGAGCACGCACAACTAAATTGAAATACATGCTTATGATTGGTTAATACTTGGATGCTTTATTTTATTTATCTGCAATTGCCTATGCTATGTTATTACATGAATTATCTTATCCATGCAACGCCGTACATACGTCCCTATGCCTACAGTATTTTAATCATGCTGTCTACATCAATCACAATCGCTGTCTCAATTATCCTGCTACTGTTATTTCACTACTGTCTCTGCTATAAAACTGTTGCTACTGATAATCTGTTTCGAGCAAGTCTACTCACAGATGCAGTTGATCTGACAAATCATCTGTTAACATATTCTTTGGCTCCCCTTGTGTCGAATCAATAAATTTGGGTTTACTTCCCTCGAAGACTGTTGCGATCCCCTATACTTGTGGGCCATCAGGCCCACACCACCTTGTGGCGTGGACAGACTTGATGCCGCGCGAGCACCAGATGGGGCCGCCCTGGCCCACCTCTGGTCGTGCCCTTTCACGTACTTGAATCCCCCGAAAACCTAAGACACGTACGGTGTTCAGAATTCCTCTCCGCCGCCACCACGAGGCGGAGAAGACAGAGAGAGAAATGCTCTCCGTCAGGCTCCGTTGCCGCCGAGGAATTTCCTTCCCGGAGGGGGGAAACCGTCGCCATCGTCACTGTCATTGAGTTGCACTCCATCACCATCACCAACACCACCATCTCCACCGCCGAAGCCGTCATCTCCATCGGTCCACTCCATTCCCGCTGTAACATCTAGGGCTGAATCTTGTGTGTTCCATAGGGGAAACTCTCCGGGTGTTGATTACTCTTGTTATTGATGCTATTGAGTGAAACTGTTGAATTAAGATTTTTGTTCAGATTGTTACCCATCATTATATCATCTCTGATCATAGTCCATATGATGTGTTGTGAGTAGTTCGTTATGTTTTTTAGGACATAGGAGAAGTTTAGATGTTAGTAGTGAACTATGTGGAGTAATATTTAATGTTTCGCTATTTAAGTCGTGCTGTCATTTTTCTAGTGGTGTCATGTGAACGTCGACTACATGACACTTCACCTTTATGGGCCTAGGGGAATGCATCGTGTATTCAGTTATTAATTGTGGGGTTGCCGAAGAGACAGAAACCTAAACCCCCGTTGATATTTTGATGCATGAGGGATAGCAGGACCTCAGAGTTTAAAGCTATGGTTAGATTTATCTTAATTACTTTTTGTATTTGCGGATGCTTGCAAGGGGTATAATCATAAGTATGTATTAGTCCTAGGAAGGGCGGTGCATTAGCATAGGTTAACCCACACGACACTTATCTAGACACTAAAGATTAATCATCAATATGAAGCGAAAACACTAGAAAAAATTCCCATGTGTCCTCAAGAACGTTTGGTCATCATGAGTAAACAAACCGGCTTGTCCTTTGCTCCCAAAAGGATTAGGCCACTCGCTGCAATTATAATTTCCACGATCTATTTACTCGCACTTTATTTATCTGTCATATCAAAATCTACTGAAAACTTGTCTGCTAGTATTAAAGTGAAATTCTCATCAAAACTGCTTGTCAGCACCTTCTGCTCCTCGTTGGGTTCGACACTCTTATTTATCAAAAGTACTGCGATACACACGCTATACTTCTGGGTCATCACACAGCTCTTCTCTCAAAGTTCTTTGAGCACTCACAAGCCACTGTGCTATCTCCTCGGAGTGCGAAGATTCAGAGCAAGCGTGTTGTAGCCATTCCTATCTCCTCGGAGTGGGAAGTTGAGGATCACTTGACGGCATTGAATGCGCGGCTTGTCCCTCTCAAGCTTATTGGCACTGAGCTGCTTGATGTCGGCATAAAGGCGCACCAGGTTCTCGGTCTGGTATGCATCCCGCCAAAGAATGTTACCGACCTGGCTGGGGGGCTGAAGAAGGCTGAGAGCCCACTCCGGGAATGGAGATCTTCCGCAGCTCGTGTTGGAGCTGATCAGGCCTTGTCCATCGTGTTGTCTTGCTGCGAAGGCATAAACTTGGAGCAAGTGCCCACGCAGCGGGAAGGATCCCCTTGGATCATAGAGCCGGCGAAGATTGCTCTTCGCCTAGACGCCGCCGACTACATGGCCCGCTACTCTCAACCTCATCAATTTGTCGCTGGCGACACATACTCAGATGATGAGGACTATGAGAACAACGAACTTGGCGACAAGGCCGGGTTTGATGGAGAGGAACCAATCGACCAAGACGCCGAGGGAGAAGTCCCCGAGGCACCCGAAAAAGTCCCTGAGAGTGCTGAGGAAGTTCTGGTGGTCAAGACTCCATCTTCGGGCGCCGAGCAAGGTGCCGACTTCACGAAGTCGGTCGCTACCGACACTGCAAACTCGGCTGCAACCAACACTTCCACCGCGGAGCCCGCCTAGACCTCCACGTCTTCCTCTGATGTCCTCGTCGAGCCGACTGTAGCCGACATCTCCATGTCGTCGTGACCGATACTGCAGACCCGGGAGCGACCGGCAACGCCCAGCCGGCCGCCACCGAGACTCTGCTGGCCCTGACGTCCGCCACAGTTGGCTCGACTTCTACCTCAACCGTTGAGCCACCCGCTGCCGACACTAATGCCTCTGGGCCAACTGCATAAACTTTAAGTTCGAATTTATCAGATCCCCAGAATGCCGGGTGCAGATGTAATATATACTTTTAAGTAGCTGTTCAGAACAAGTACACTATTTTGCTGAGTTATCGAACAAGACTTGGTGTTGAACTCCTTCGCACCAAGTCACCGAGTTTACTTCATGTTTACAACATTTGGCAATTTTTGCTCTTGTCTACCATTTCGGTGTCTGACAGTTGAGTCACAAAACCGCCACTCACGGCATAAAATACTTGTAAACTTGTGAGGTTTGGTTAAAAGTTATCTGACACAAAGGAAAATAACTGAAAAACAGGGTTAGTAAAACAACATATGACGAATAGAGTTTGGACAGAGTCCCCGAGTTCGTTTGCGTGTTCACTATGTTTCACAGTCTCTGCTCTTGACTACCTTTTAGGTGTTTGTCAGTCGAGTCACAAGATCTCATCATATAGCATACATTACTTGTTCTTTGGAACGAGATCAAATTTTATTCGGCTAGTAGTACGGCTAGATGGTCCAGTATCGCCGCCCTTCTTTCATACGAGAGTCGGCGTGTCGTATGCTTCACCGGCTTAGCATCCGGCCTGACAAACAAAGAGTGCTCAACCAACTCCCTTGGAACACCTTGCAGGTCCTGATTCGTCCACGCAAAGACATCGCGATTCTCACGGAGGAATTGAGTGAGCTCGTCTTCCTATTTCTCGGTCAGGCCTATGCCGACAATGGCCTTGTGCTCCGGGCAGTCCGGGTCAATGTTCACCTTCTTGGTCTCCATTGGCGGCTCGACCGATGCATTCTGCTCCGGGTTTAACATACCCGGCATGCCGAGCTATGTAGCTTGAGCCATGGCCACCACTTGGTGGATCTTTGTCTTCTCAGCAGCAATGATCAGCGACTCCACCAGACAGGAGCCAGCCGAGGCGCACTCTATGGCGCGCTTGTGGTCACCCGAGATGGTAATGATACAATTGGGTCCCGGCATCTTCATTTTCAGATAGGCCATATGAGTCGCACCATGAACTTCGCCAAAGTCGGCCGACCGATCAAAGCATGATATGGACTGTCCAAGTCCACAACCTCGATCTATATGCTCTCAGTCCTTGTCGGGTTATGACTCCCTAAGAACAGGGGTAGTCACTTCCTGAAGAGTATTTCGTGAAGGGGATTGAACGCGGAGGTCAAGACCCTCGAGGGGCACGGCGACGGTGCTCGCCGGACCTGAAGACGGAACACCCACGACAAAGATAGACACCAGCCCGTACCCAGGTTCACGGCCCTCGTGTGGAGGTAAGACCGCTACTCCTGCCTGTCTGTATTGAACTATGGGGTTTACAGTGTAGCAGAGCTTGCCGAGAGCCCCCTTGAGGCAATTCTCACATGGGGAGGGAAGCGATGACCTTCTTCCACCTCCAGCCAGGGGCTATCCTACTCAGCATTGCTAGGGTTTACAAGTGTTGTAGCAAGCAATTGGCCGACAGGCGGCCGACCGCGCAGTACTGCCCGCAGGGCGGCAGTCTCTGAGGTGGAGCCCGCGATGACGTTCTTTTTGTAGGGTTGTGCCGTCCATCTGCTTTATCACCAGAGTAGAAGGTCTTGGCAGTATTGGAGTAGACGGCACAACTTTATTGACTCCTTTATCACCAAAATGGCAACGGGAGTGCCTGCGGCACCATGTGGGCGTGGCAGAGGCCACGTGCGCTCCGCCGTACTTTCTTGGCTGCGACGTTTCCCCACAGGCCTGGGAAGGCCTGTGGAGGGATTCCTGATAACTTCCCTCTAGGCGCGGTGCGCCTCGGGAGGGCCCCCTGAAGCGAGGGTCCCCTTGAGGCCCTTGCCTCCTCTTCAGGCCCTCGAGGGGAATTGTCTCTCGAGGGTCTCGCCAAGCGGCGAGGCTTAGTCGTTAGTTGTTTTGTCTGATTAGCCCGCGTGCGAGGCCTGGGGGGAGTGGGCTCTTCATACCCCAGTCTCCACTGGGACGAAAGTAGCCCTCGGGCCCGTGATGGGCGCGAGTGAGCCCATGGGCAAAGGCGGAGCATCGTGGGCCCAAAGTGCCCGGCCGGCCCGAGCCACGCGGCACTCAGACAAGTAACAATAGCGCACGATCTGGGGCGTGCGTCGGGGGGGTCCCACCACGCCCCGGTAACTGCTCCTTGAGGTGACATAAAGCCCGAGCGCCGGAGCAGGGAGCCGTTACTGTTTCCAATTCTTCTCGCAGAAGCCTCCGCCATCTCGAGCTCTCCGCCTCTGCTCTCTTCTGCGACTTCAGCTCCTTCCATCTCCCGCGGCACACCGAGCCCCCGGCGATGAGTCCCGCCAAGAGAAAAGGCAAGACCGCTGTGGGGTCCTCTTCTCAGGCGGAGCCCGTCGTGTCCGCGTACGGCGCGACTCTCGTGGGGGCGCGCACCGACCTTAGGGCCTTGGAGAGAATTCACCACCTGGTCGCGGGTCGGACCAATGAGCATGGCGCCAGCACGCTTCGTTCTGCTAGATTCGGGGGGTTTTCACTGGGGTTCTATCCCATTTTTTTCCACACCATCACCAAATCTAGCTCCTACATCTTCATCCAAACTCCATCCTCATCCTTTCCATTTTTGCCTACCTCTGCGAGGCTTATCTGGGCGTGCACCCCTCAGTGGCGCTCTTCAGGAATTTCTATTTTATGCAGTGCACGGCAGCCGGTGAGCGGACCGGGTGCGTCTCCTTCCGCATTGCGGACGGCATGGGGAGTGTATGAATCCCTATGTCGTGGAGCGGGGACAAGCCCGTCACGGCCGTGGTCAAGAAGGTGGATGACTTCCGCTAGAAGTGGCTCCTTATCGGCGTCGAATCGCCATGCGCGTTCCTGGGCGTCCAGGAGGCACCGCCTGGGAAGAACTACAACTGGGGCAAGTTTGCCCATCGCGGAGTGGACAGCGTGAGCCCGGTGGGGCGTTTGGAATACCTCCGGGAGGAGGGTCTCACGGCGCAGATGGTTGTGGTGGACTTCGTGGAGCGCCGCATTGCCCCTCTTCAGGCCCACAACCAGCCGATGTGGATGTATTCGGGCCCCTCGGACCCGAGGCGGCTTCATCCTAATGACCACAGTCCGGATGTCGTCGACACCATCTTGAGTATCCTCTTCCTCAACCCGGAGGTGCCCGCGAAGATTATTGATTCTGTGCAACCTCTACACTAGCTCCCCTTGGGCGATCGTTTGGATATTTTGGAGGGGATGCCAGACTTCACCCCGTCAGGCCTGGCGGGGGAGGTGGCCGCTCCGATGGCCAGGGAAGTGACAGGAGCAGACTCTCCCTCAGCCTCTGGAGTCGGGCGTGGCGAGGAGGAGGAGTGTGCGGCTTGGGATGCGTCCTCTTCGAGGCCCGGGCCCCTTGCTGACGTGATTCGCCATATTTTGTCAGGCGATGATGATAACGCCTTCGTGGTGGCGCCCTCGCGCCTAGTGGAGGAGAATGACGAGGAGATGGTGGTTTCCGACGCGGAGGTCACCCCGGAGCGGTGTGAGCCTCGCACCAAGGCTGCCGTGGACCGCTCGGGGGTGAGTCCATCTGACGTCCCCTCCAAGAGGAAAGCGATGACGCCTCCAAATGGGACGGGCGTCCGGACCATGCCCTCCCGGCGATCATCAGGCATAGCGTGGGTCGACACAGGCGCTCCACCGTCCGGGTAAGCGTTCATGACTCTTGGTCGTTTGATTCTTGTTCTCTTTTCACTTTGCTTCTCTTGAAGATCTTTTCTCGACGTTTTTCCAGTGATCTTGTGCCTGCGAAGCGCCGTAGGCTTCGCAAGGCTGCGGACGTAAAGAAGGCCACGACTGAGGCCGCAGCCGATGAGGCCACGAGGCCTGTGGAGACGGCCTTCACAGGCCCCACTGAGGGGGTGCCTCAAGGGAGGCGGCTGCACCTCAGGCAGAGACGGCAGAGCCTCAGTTGGAGGAGGACGCGCCTCACCCGGAGGCTTCTACACCGCCCCCCGAGCCAATGGTGGTGGAAACCGCGGTGGAGAGGATCTCTGCTCCATCTCGCGCTCCTACTCCCCCTCGAGTGGTCACGCCTCCGCGCGTGTCGATGCCACCGCGTGCGCTAACTCCGCCGCGAGCGCTCGCGGCTCCCGAGCAGCCTACGGCGGAAGCGAGCGAGGCGCCAGCGGGCGCGTGCGTGTCCGCGGGGGGGGGGGGGGGGGAGGTTCTTCCTCGCCTCCACGTCCAGCTGGAGGTGATGAGCTCCCTGCTGACGCGGGCGCCGAAGAGGACGCTGGCGAAGATGGAGGCGGAGCCCAGCCTAGCCCCCGAGCTCAACCTGAGGCTAGGCTCTCGGGACTCGACGCTGGGACCGGTCCCTCCTCAAGCCAGGAGCTGGTCGTTCGTGGCTGGGACTGTAGCGCGGGGCGCCGCGAGGTCGCCTTTGGCCTCGTGAGGGAGTCCCATGGAGGGCTTGGAGGTGCAGCTCGCCCTCGGGGACATACAGCTCGCCCAGCAGCGAGAGGAGCTCACGAGGTCGTGGGCGTTCTTTAATGTGGCGGTTGAGGCACGCCGGCTGGAGGACTTGGCGCTACAGGCAGCACGTGAGGAGGCCGCCCGCTTCGCCAAGGAGATCCAAGAGGGGCCATCTGCGACGCGGCAGAACTACTCGCGCCCCTCCAAGAGGAACGTGATGCCGATGCCGAGCTCCTGCGTGAAGCCACGCCGAGCGCGAGGCAATGGAGGGCTCGCTGGCGCAGAAGCGCCACGAGCTGGGCCAGTTGGAGACCCAGCTGCTCTCCGCCCACCAGGCCGTGCAGGCAACCCTGGAGGAGGACCGCAAGGGCCTTGCCGAGCGTGAGCGGTAGCTGGCCCTCAAGGAGAAGGAACTGCGGCAGCGCGACGAGCAACGCCTTCAGGCGGAGAAGGACCTAACCGCCCAGCGCGAGGAGGTTGAGGCGCGCGAAGGAGACCTGGCCCAGGCGCTCTCTCGGTACAACGAGAACGTCGCTGCTCAGAAGCGAGCCTATGAACGCTTAGAGCAGCGGTTCGCCGAGAAGAAGAAGGAGGCGGAGGATGCCCTTGAGGAGCACGAGAAGCAGTTCCGGCTGACCAAGTCTCAGGAGTACCGTGACTTGGCTCAGAAGCAGGAGGACCGCTTCAAGGCCAGGCATGCCGCAGATGCCCAACGGATCGCCGAGCTTGAGAAGGCCAACTCCAAGTTGGAGGCCGGCCTCAAGCGCGCCAAGGATGGTCGTCGCCGAGCGGAGGAGGCCCGCGATGAGGCAGTTCACGACCTCAACACATTGGCCACGACGTGGAGGAGCAGGTGGCCCCCGTGATGGAGCGGGCGACGGAGGCGACCGACTCTGCCCAGGCGACCCGCGCGCTCTCGAAGCAGCGTGAGCGCATGTTCGAGGCGCTGGTCGCTAGGGGCAATCAGATGGCTGCGCAGCTTGGCGCGGAGGCGCCGCACATTGAAGTCCGGGGCCACGGCGATGCTGCCATGTGCCTGGTCTACTTCGACCAGCTCTTCACGTCGCTCGAGGGCCCGGTCGCCGAGCTTCGCGAGGTGATAGAGGACGAGTGCCGACAGCTCCTGGGGGTGGTCGTTGATCGCATCTTCAGCAACCTCAGGCTCCTCACGCCAGGCTTCGACTTCTCCACCATGACGGAGGCCGCCCAAGGCGACGATGCGCGCAGGGTCTCCAACTCCCTCCGCGAGCAGGTCGATGCTTTCTTCAGCCGCTTTAGGCGCGCGGAAGCCACGGTGGAAGACAGCGAGGAGGAGGCCGCCTCTACCGAGACCGAGGAGGGCGTCGTGGAGGAGGTCCAAGACGATGACACCTCCGCCTGAGCCACACGTCAATGCGCCTGCGTGCGCTTGTATCTGAAATAATCTTATGCCCCTCGAGAGGTCTCTTTGGACTCATCTTCATGTCTATTTGTTCTCTATGTCGGTAAGACCCATCTCTTCGTGCCATGACTCCGCCACTTCGGTATGCTGGAGCAATGACTCCGCAAGGCCGGGGGGAGTTTAGGCCTAGGAGAAGTAAGAGCCCTGAGTCGCGATGCTCAAGTTCCCCCCTTAGACGTACGAGTAGCCCATGAAGCGTAAGGGAAAGCAAAGTCGCTTGAGGGGCAAACATGCGCTAGAAGGGAAAAAATGCTCTTAAGGCGTGGGTGCGAGACTTAGCTTCTCGAGGTTTTCGCCCTGTAGAGGCTTTTTGCCTCTCGAGAAGGTCCTCTTGAGGGATCGTTCCCGGATGCCTCCTCAGGCTTGTGGGGGCTTTTCTTCCCTGTAGATGTAAGAGGGGCGAACCCAAACGCTGGAGCACGGTACAGGGGACTCGTGCACGCTTATAGGTCCCCTCAGGTGTTCCTCGCAAGGAGAGTAAGTACCAAGGTCCTATGTGGAGATGGCGTGTTTGTCGGATCCTTGGATTTTGCAGTGCTGCTGGTGTGTCATTTGAGGCACTGGCAGCATACTCAGCCCCGCTCGTGAGGTACGCATGTGGAGAGATATAAGCGCACATTTCAACAAAGTAATGCGTAAATAAACTCACCAACATATATTACATAACGGCGCCGTAGCGCTAAGTTCACTTGGGAACGAAATTGTCTCATTATGCTTGGGGTTGCCAAGTTAATGTTTTGACCATGTCGAGGCATGGGGACCACCCATTAGTGGCAGAGACTCTCAACGGCCTGAGGTGGCTCGTTACAAGGAGAGCTCGGAGGGTTGACCCTCGAGAGAAGCCTTTGGAGCTTGGATGTTTAGCCGTGAGCTTTTAACCTCTTGAGACAAAAATGCCTGGAGGTTGAGCCGTAAGCTGCCTCTTCCGCCAGATGTCTTGACGTGAGAATGATCACAGCCGTGACAATGATCACGGTTGCGTTTGTTCCTTTAGGAGACAAAAAATGCTTGGGAGGTTTAAGCCGTGAGCTTTTAACCTCTAGAGACAAAAGATGCTTGGAGGTTGAGCCGTAAGCTGCCTCTTCCGCCAGATGTCTTGACGTGACAATGATCACGGGCGTGACAATGATCACGGGTAGAACTTGCGTAGGTGCATGATGTTCCATGGATTCTTGATGGGGATGTCGTCTTGAGTCTCGGTGCGAGCCGCGCCAGGCCTGGCGATGTGGGTGACCCTATAGGGACATTCCCACATTGGGGACAGCTTGTGGAGGCCTTCCCTGGAGAGGATTCGCTTGAGGACGAGATCGCCTGCCTCCAGGGTACGCGAGCGCATGTTGCGGCTGTGGTAGCGTCTCAGGTCCTGCTGGTATTTGGCCGCCCGGAGGTCGTCGCGGCGTCGTAGTCCCTCGAGAAGCAGCAGGTCGTCGTTGTGGAGGTCCTCTTGCTGGTCCTCGTTAAAGGCAAGTACCAGTGGGGATCCATTCTTTATCTATGTGGGAAGGACTGCTTCGGCTCCATAGACGAGGGCGAACGGTGTTTCCCCTGTAGGCTTGGTTGGCGTTGTGCGGACGGACCATAGCACCGAAGGGAGCTCGTTGATCCAGCCATTGTCGTGGCCTTCGAGGGTGTCGAAGGTCATGGTCTTTAGGCCCTTTAGGACTTATGCGTTTGCGCGCTCAGCCTGTCCGTTGCTTTGCGGATGATCGACTGAGGCGAAGCAGAGCTTGATGCCCATTCTTTCGCAGTAGGCTCTGAAGATGCCACTGGTGAATTGCGAGCCATTGTCGGTGATGATGCGATTAGGCACTCCGAAGCGGCAGACCAGGCCTTTGATGAATTTCACCGCTGCGCCTGCTGTGATCGTGCGTGTCGCCTCCACTTCGGGCCACTTAGTTAACTTGTCAATGGCCACGAAGAGGTAGCGATATCCCCCTTGCGCTGTTGAAAAATGTCCCAGGATGTCCAGCCCCCAGACCGCGAACGGCTAGGAGAGCGGAATGGTCTGTAGCCGCAGCGCAGGTTGGTGGATTTCCTTGGCGTGGAATTGGCAGGCTTCACATGCTTGGACGATGTCAACTGCATCCTGAAGTGCTTGAGGTCAGTAGAAGCTGCTCCTGAAGACTTTGCCTGCGAGGGTGCGGGCGCACGAATGATGGCCAGGAGAGCGGAATGGTCTGTAGCCCCAGCGAAGGTTGGTGGATTTCCTTGGCGTGGAATTGGCAGGCTTCACATGCTTGGACGATGTCAACTGCATCCTAAAGTGCTTGAGGTCAGTAGAAGCTGCTCCTGAAGACTTTGCCTGCGAGGGTGCAGGCGCACGAATGATGGCCGCATTCCCCGCTGTGGATGTCCTTGATCAGCATTTTGCCTTCATCAGGAGGAACGCATTTGAGCGCGGTGCCGTTTGGGCGCTTGCGGTAGAGATTACCTTCGAGGATTTGGTAAGATTTTGCTTGGCGGGCGATTCGCTCCACTTCAACATCTTCCTCGGGAAGTATCCCTTTGTCGAGGTAGCCCTTGATCTCGTCAATCCATCCTGCTTCTTGATGCACCGCTGTGAGCAACAGACGCTTCCCTGTAGGGGGCCCACAATCTGGAGCCCCGTTTGGAGGAGGTGGAGGGAGCGCTTCGTCTGTGCTTGCGGGCATGGCCTCTTAAGGCTGCTTTATGGATGCCCTGACGAGCCTTTCTTCAAAGACGCCTGGCAGATGAGCTTGCCTCTTTGATGCGCGCTTGGCGATGTCATCAGCCTCTTGGTTCTCCTTTCTTGGGCTGTGCATGAGCTTCATTCCCCTGAAGTGCTTCTCAAGCCTACGGACCTCTTCAATGTATGCGGCCATGTGGTCGTCCTTGGGCTTATAGATTTTGTTGGAGAAGTTGACGAGGAGCTGGGAGTCGCCCTTGATGAGTAGGTGCTTGATGCCTAGGGCGATTGCGGCGCGTAGGCCAGCAAGCAGGCCTTCGTACTCAGCGATATTGTTGGAGATCTTATCGATTCCGAAGCACGGCTGGACCGCGTAATATAGCTTGTCGCCTTTTGGTGAGATCAGGACCACGCCCGCCCCACCGTGGTGACAGGCGAAAGCTCCGTCGAACTTCATGGTCCAGTGGCTGGGTATTTTGTCTCCAGGGGGCTCTTGTTCTTCTCCCAATGGCTCTTCAGGGGTTAGGTCAGTCCATTCGGCGACGAAGTCTGCCAGCGCTCTTCCTTTGATTACCCTTGTGTTATCAAAGTGCAAACTGAATGGCTGTAGCTCTATATTCCATCATGCGACACGATCTGTGGCATTTGGGTTGCGCAGGATCTGCTCCAGGGGAAAGGAGGTAACCACCGTGATGGGGTGCCCCTGGAAGTAGTGTCGCAGCTTTCTTGAGGCGATGAGGAGTGCGACGAGGAGCTTCTATTGCATTGTATACCGCTCGCGAGCATCGCGCAGTACTATGCTGACGAAGTAGACTGGATGCTCGACAAGGGTGGTCAATGTAGCCTTGGTGTTTTTTGCCTGAAGGGGCTCCGCTGGGCCCTCAAGGGGGTTGGCCTCAGCGGGCACGTAATGGCCCTAGAGGGGGTTGGCCTGAGGGGGCATGTCATGGCCCTCTGGTGGGTTGGCCTCAGGGGGCTTTTCGGGCTCTCTGGCGGGATCATCTTGCAGCGGTTCACTTGGGGCGGGCCACCCTTGTGGCTTTGGGCCTGGCGGTGGTTTTGTGAGGCCTACCCTTTCGCCGAGCTCTTCATCATGAGGTTTTGGCTTTGGAGTGGTTGCACTCTTCTTGTAGAGTATTGGCTCTTCCCTCTCTACCACAAGGACGGCACTGGCGGTCTGAGGAGTGGCTGATAGATACAGCTTCAGGTGCTCGCCTGTCCTTGGGGCGACCATTACTGGTGGGCTTGCTAGGTACTTCTTCAAGTCCTCAAACGCTTTTTCAGCTTCAGGGGTCCACTTGAAAGTGCCCGTTCTTTTCATGATCTTGAAGAATGGCAGGGCTCTTTCGCCGAACTTGGAGATGAATCTACCCAAGCTAGCCATGCAGCCTGCTAGGCGTTGCATGTCCTTGAGCCGGCGTGGAGGTTGCATGTCCTCTATGGCCTTGATTTTATCAAGGTTTGCCTCTATGCCCCTGTGGGACACGAGGAAGCGAAGCAGTTTGCCTGAAGGCAATCTGAAGATGCACTTGGCGGGGTTGAGCTTGATGTTCACCTTGCGCAAGCTGGCGAATGTCTCTTCAAAGTCCCTGGGGAGAGTGTTTCCTTCTCGAGATTTTACGACAATGTCATCGACATACGCCTCGGTGTTTCTCCCCATTTGCTCGCCAATCCGCATAATAACGATTTTAGGTCGGCGACCAGACATAATGTGCACGCCGAAACATGCACATTATGTGGGTGGAATTGTGATAACATTACAACAGTTCCGATACATCCACAAGTACACAGAAGATATAATACAACAACGACTCAAACGAGTCAAGATACAAATGTTACAATACAAAGATTCAAATGACAGCGGAAGCAAATAGTATCCGACTACGGACTAAGAGTCCTGAAGATAAGCGATGGCGCCATATCCCTGCCCAGCCAAGCCGGAGGGATTCCCAAGCTAACGTCGTCGGACTTCAAACCTGTTGACTGCACATAAAGCACAACCCAAAAGAGGGTCAGGGCACTCCCTGGCAAGCAAAACTGACTTGCCTACTTTCTACACCATCTCCCAAAATAAAGGGGAGGTGGACTTAGCGGCAGCAGCACTAGCAACCTAAAGAGACACGCTACAACTTCTGTCTAATTAGAGAGGGATAAGAGAGCGCATAAGTAAACATCTACTACTAACACCAAACATAACCCATTCTCGGATTAACCCCCTCAACCAAGTATGAGGAAGCAATTCGGGAATACTCACACATTGAACAATTTTAGTTACAAGTTATTGTGAAAGTAATTCTATATTACTAGTCAGGTTAATTATCAATGATTAGGTGTAAGTTGTCTATGATCTTATTAGCCAGCATCATCACCAAGTCGTCCATAACCGTGGACACAGCTCATCGATAAGATTATACCCTGCAGGGGTGCACTACTGGACCCATACTCGTTCGATCAACCCCAAAAGCAAAGCCAGAAGGTAGGGCATCTCAACACGGCACATCACTTCTCTACAACCCATCCAGGGAACACCATGAGTGTGTGCACGGCTAATCAGGTCCAGTGCCCGCGGGATCGACCTTCATAGAACTCTAAGAACGTGCCACCCTGTAGCGTACCTGCACTTTAGATAAGGCAGATACCTGTGTATAGTGCAAATCCCAGGATCGATTCGTTTGCACACACAGTTTACGATGTAATATCACAACAAAGTATCAATTTTTATTACGTCGATGATCCAGACTTACAAAATATTCAATACAAGTTGCATAGCATAAAGCTAGCTTTGAAATAGTACACAGCGGAAATACAATAGCAGTGGGTCTCCAACAACTTCATGTTGCCACAGGCGAAACATGTTGGTTGTAGACTCGAAACCTTTAAACGAAACCTCACTCGTCATTTAATCAATCTGCAATAAGAAAAATATTGCAACAACGTGGGTTAGATTCCATTAAAAATGGAGTCTGGCAAGTGACACTATGGTGGACACTTAATGGAATAACTCTATAGCATATATGCATATTTGGTTGGTGGAGTCCAAGGCTATTTTGCATAAAGCCAATTTTTCCTATCTCTTTGGAAAACACTTTCTTCAAATTAAGACAAGTATGGCATGAAAACCATAAATCTCATCTTCCCTTGTTCACCCATCAAGTTTTATTTCTGAAGTTGGAATGATGGAATCCTCCGTTGACGTCCGTGATCAGCTGCTCAAATTGTCCTTACCGGGGACACGACTAAGTACTTAGTTTTACACTCTGCAGAGGTTGTGCACGTTCACCGTTGTACCCATTCAACCCAACTATCCTTTACACACCATTTGTGATAAGGAAAGGAGAAGAATGAGACGAGATCTTTCAGAAGCATTTTTCCTCCCACTCTGGCTTGACCCGTTCCACCTAACACCCTCTGCATCTGCTTGTCAAGCCGGAGAGAGTCCACGCAACATAGTTGATCAAGCCAGAGCCCATATGGCAATGGCTGCACTGGAAGCAATCGTCACTCGGAGTTCTTCAGATTCCTCTGTTCCCTGGGTGGCCATCCACAAGTGCACTCTCAGGTGAAAACCACCATGCTCATGGCCCCAAGTATAGTAGAAACTATCTTAGTCGAAGACAACCAGAAGCACAGCCCTGAGTAGACACTCAACATAAACCATTCAACCAATCCACCCAGGTGATTAATTCATTAATTTAGTATGTGTACTCTCAGGTGAAAACCACCATGCTCACGGCCCTAAGTAGAATAGAAATTCATCCTAGGCGACGAGAACCATGAGCACAGTCCTGAGTAGTCACTTAACATTTTGTAAAACTTTTCATCAATTGCATAGCATCAATATATCTACTATGTATTATATAGGAACCTAGACACAGGAGTAAGGGAATTCTACACAGGTTTAGCATAGCAATACTATCCTACACATGCATATAAAAATACACTAAGTAATGCATATAGAAATAATAGGAAGTTTATGAGGTGTGCCACTTGCCTTTGAATGTTGCCGTTGTTCACAAACTCTTTTCAATGATACTCGGAACTCTCCATTCAGTCTAAACAATATAAACAAACAACAATACAACAATCATAAAACAAAACAACACATCACGTACAAGCATACATAATGAACAAACAAGATTCATAACTTCTAAGGAAAACATGTCATGCATGATATGCAAATTATTTCTAAGGACTAGAGATGCATGTCATGCCATGAACTTCTTTTAAGTTAATCCAAGGCAATTAGGTTGGTCAAAATGACTAAGGACTAAAGTCATTGGTTGGACAAAATACGTTGTTATAAATCATCTTGAATAAGCACTCAATGACTTAGTCATGATGTGCATAACTACTTAGAGAAAATACTAACTCTATTCTTCAAGGTGATCAACAATTATTTACAGCTCTTGGTAAATTGGATATTCACTATAGTGAGAGAGACAGACACCCGGCTCTTGGTCTCATGTACGTGGACATGTAAGGTTAGTTTCCAGGCCGCTTCATCTCACTATGCCGCTAGGATCCAACAAACTTCAAGATGGTAATATCATGATCAAAAATCGTTTATGTCTAAAGTGAAATATAAGATTAGGAAAGAGGTAAAAGATAGTAAGAATGATGTAGTTGGTCTTCTACGCTTCATCTCCATACTTGTAATTTTCTCCTTGGTGATGTCCTGATTGAATTCTTGGTAGACTTGAATAACCTTCAGACTTGATGATTTTGTATCACCTAGGCTGGTCTTGGATTTCACTTACTCTTCACGAGGTCTAAGAGAAGAAAGGAGAAATGAAAGAGAGAGGGAGCAAGACTTAGAAAATATTTCAGGTTGGTCTTCATGAACTTCCTCTTGATTTTTCTTCTAAGTGCTTCTGCTCCTGGGAGGTACTTCTGAAGTCTTGTTTGGCTAAGTCCTTCATTGGCCTTCTAGCTCCATGTTAAAAATACTTTGTGTCTAGTGCATAGCAGTTTTACCAAAATACTAAGTTTGGAAATATTCCTAACTTAGAGAAAAACAATGAAGAGATTTCCTATGGGAAATATATCTATATGAGAAAATAAGTTATGCATGCAATGCACTTTTAAATCCTAAGAAATATCATACAAAATTTGTGATATTTATAAAGTATGCATTAGGCTATAAATGCAATTTAATTAATTTCTATTTCTTGAAAATATAATAAAAGGAATAATTATAAGATTAAAGTTTTCTATAACAAAATTTTATAACAAATTTTTATAATTAGTGTTAATAGACAGGGAGCATTTAATTAAATTTATAGCAATTTGATTTAATCAAAAATAATATTTCTATTAATAGTTATGTTGAAAATACTCAAACTATTCAAATTAAATATATAACTATGAATTCATTTAAATATTACTAAAAAATATTTTATAGCAGTGGCATCAATTTACAAATATTCCAAAGTCTCTAAAACAATTTTATTTGTAATTTTGGAATTTACAGATTTAAAGTTATGACAAAAATACTCAAAATCACCATTTGAAATTTGAATATTTTAAACTAACTTAAATTTGAATTTCAACAGATCTAAAATATTCTACATATCAAGGGCTTTTTAAAAATATAAATTTGTCAAATTTGGAGTTGTGGTTAAAAAGTTATGAAGGTTTGAATATGCAGGGGCTTTTCTGCAAAAGTGCCAGATCGGTTGACTGGGCGCTGACTCGATCTGATGTGGCTGTTGACTAAGCAACGACGTGGCACTGACGTGGCGTTGACTGGTCTGCTGACTGGATAAGTGAAATGATCTGATCCGTTGGATCTAGATCGGAGGGCTGAGATCAAATCGTACCGATTCGGTTTAGCCGTTCTAATCCTAAACGCAAGATCCAGATCGGGCGGCTCACCGAGGTTTGACCGCAAGGTGGCGGCGCTGCGGCCGGACTTGAATACGGTGGCGGCGCTGCGGCTCGGGATTTGGCGAAGGCGGGGCTCCGGTGGTCCTCTTGGCTCAGGGAGGCGACGCCGGAGTTCAGCACGGCACGGCGAGCTCCGTGAGGTGGTCGGCGTCGAGCGGCGCATCCGAGGGAGGGGGAAAGGCACGGATGGAGGTGCGGTTTACGTCGGCATGTTCGACCGAACTCCAACTCGACTAATAGTTGCTTAAAAAAATATGGGCGAGGGGGTTATCGTGTGCGCATCGGCGAGGGAAGATGAAACAGGAAGGTATTCGACCCGCGTAGCGGCTCACCTCGCCGGGGAAGGAGAAAAACGGCGGCGGATGGTGCGGACTCCGGCGAGCAATTTCTCGAGCCTGGTGGCGCGATTTGAAGAGGAGGCAGAGGGGAAAGACTGCGGGGGTGGTGGAGTTTATAAGGGGGTGCTCCGGGAAACAAATCGCGGAGATTTCACTCTTATTTGGGAATGGAATCGGAGGCGTGATTTTCGGGTGCGAAATCTTCGCTGGAGGTTGAAGACGATCTCTTCTGTCAGGTGGGGCAGTGAGAGGGAGAGAGAGAGCCGGGCAGGGCTGCGCGCTGGGCTGCTGCTGGCTGCGCGCGCTCGGTAAGAGATGGGCTTCGGCCCAGTTATTTTTTTTTAAGTTTTCTATTTTTATTTATAACTATGGATTTAAAGTTCCAAAACAATTCAAATTTGTTTCTAAAAAATTGTAAAAACAATATCTATTATTTAAAACACTTATGATTATGTTTTAAACACTTTTCAACATTAATAATTTTGAATTATTCATAAAATGCATATTTGTCCTTTTAGGTCAACTTTGAAACTAATAATTTAATAAAATCTTTTGGGGGTTCAATTAAATTTATGAAATTACCACAATCTCATATGGTTGAATTTAAGTTATTTAAAATTCATTTTTAGTAACCTTTCATTTTTATTTTGGTATAATAGTAAAATAACAGAATATAAATATTTTTAAGTAATAGGAAATATAATGAATTCAATTTTTAAATAAATTTTATTTTGTGCACCATTATATCTTATATTAAGATAAATCATTTTAAAACTCTATAAAGTACCTTTGGAAAAGATTTTAGATTTATTTCATTCCTTATATTGAATATATTAATCATTTCATGCTTTGAAAATAAATAAAATATATTTAAGCAAATGAAATGTTTATTTGGATAATGCATTAATTTTAATTTATGGAGTTTTAAAGTTATAAAGTATAGGGTTGTAATTTCAACACTAGGTGTGAACTTACTTGAAGAATGAAAACCATTTGGCAAAATAGATTATGTTTAAATAGTTTTAAAGAATACTTCTAAATATTATTTTAATTTATGAATAGCTATGGCTAGGTTATTTAAATCCAATACTTATAAAGAAACTTTTTATTACCAGTCAATGGTTTGAAATTTTGTAAAACATTTGTCAAATTAGATATTGAGGTTTTAATAATTACAATGGATAATAAATTGTTTAACTTGAAACCACTTTTGAAAATAATGTTTACTTGAGATATTTGAATTATTAAACCCTTTCAATATGGTTGAAGTCTTTTATAGTTGGTTTTCTTATGCATTTAATGTTTTATTTTAATAAAAAACAAAAGTTTTAAATTTTAGTGATTTTCAAACATTATAAAATATTGGGATGTTACACACCCTATATGAGAATCGACTACTCCAGCATCATGAGATCGTTAGGTAACCATATGCATGCATAAAAGGGAAAGCCCGAACTACTCGCGGCGCCCTGGATAAGAAGCGGATTAGATCGAAGCCGCGGGAGGCTCCATAGGGCATCCGACAAGCGGTTAGTGCGCTCACAGTTGGATCCGAGGACAAGAACTGAGTTCCTAGGTCGACACTTAGCAGAACAAAGGACCTCGAAAGGCCTTCCGCCGATGACTTATCTTTTAATTATAATACCCCAATATAGAACAACATTTTATTAAGGTAGAATAATCTATCATACTAAGCAGGTGAAATTAAATAAGACATACAGACGACTCGCACAAACAACTCTAAGCATGCGCTACGACTCGCAAGACCAACAGATAATCATGCAACATGTGTTAGGATGTGGGGATAAAGTTGTATGTGCTTCAGGATAAACATATGATGGGATCGCAATTCAAGAATCGTAACTAGGATAGCATAGATAAAAAAGGCAAGGATGAAAGACAATGTATAGGTAAACAAGCAAACTTTGCTTGCCTGGAGTCCGGCATGGAAGCAGATCTTGTCGTTCCTCACACATCTCAACGTCTTATCCACGAAGAAGCAACAAACACTGGAAAGCGTAAAAGATGCACTTTACAACTATGGCAAAAGATTCAGCATGATCATACGAGAATGATGCATGGCATGGCAAGATGCAATACAGTGCAGGTAATCCAAATTAAGCGGGAAAGCAACCCCAGCGATTAATAGTTAGGTGCAAGTTATTTATTTACCGGCAATATTAAATGTTGGTTAACATGGCAACACATGGCATGGGTGATCTAATTAAATTAAATGGAATAGCGCATTATATATTAATTACCCCTAACATTCCATATTTAATTATTTAGTTGCAATTAACAAATTATACTAAGCAATTAAAATAACAGATGCAAAATGGCATACAAATGGCATATTAATATTCCTTGCATTTTTCTGATACAAATACATATAAAGATTATTTTAATTGGAGTTATAGAATTAAAGTTATTAACAAATTAAGATTAGGGGTGTTACTGCAATTTTACAAGACCTGTTCGTGATAAAAAACATGACAGTGGGGGTTCCGTGCAGAAAAACAGGAGCTACAGGGGGCTCTGTGCAAAGTTCCAGATCCAGATCTGGATCTGGCCTTTTCTCACCAGGTCCAGGCCAACCCGAGTGGCTGCCGTGCGGGCCAGGCGCTACGCTGGCGCGGGTGTGTGTGGTGCGGTCTCCCGCGGTCACTGACCCGTGGGGCCCGCCTGTCAGGGTGCTTGAGAAAATAGAAAAAGGGGGTTTTTATTCGAGGAGCTGGGGATCAAACTCGCGCGCGCGGCGCTGTAAGGATCAGTGGTACTAGCCACTTGGGATGGGTGCTTGTTGGTGTTAGGGTAATGATAGCTTTCTTTTTATCAGTAGAAAGGCGTTGTCTTTTAAATGACGAAACTGTATTTCTACGACAGTAAGCGGCGGCGGAGGAATCCGGCGCCGGCGACGACCATTCCGGCGGCGGCTGTGCTCGACATGCGCGCGCGGGTGTGCGGGAACGCGTGGAGGACTCATTTCTGTGCCAAGATGCAAGGAAGGGAAGCCACATCCTCATGTCCGTGCTCGACCGTGGCGACGCCGGACGGGAACCGGCGGGGCGGGGACGGTTTCGACGTTGCCGACGGTGAAACGAGAAGGGAGAGAGAGGGAAAAGGTAGACTCGCTCACGGTGACGGGCTCGCTGTCGTTGTTTGTGCCCAAGGTAGAACGCTGGCGGCGTATTTTGGCGGCGGAGGTTCGCCGTTCTAGGGGAAGAAGAGGAGGAGGTCGTCGGGCTCGGAGGCTCCCAGCGCGATTCCTCGCGCGTAGATGCGGAGGTGGGGGGCTGCTCTGAGTTCCTTCGTTGGCACTGGCGGCGCAACGACGAGGTGGTGAGGTGTTTTTTCGGCGGAGGAGGAGGGGAGAAGGAAACGGAGGGGAGATCGAGGGAAGGCAGAGGGGAGGCGGCGGCGGCTGAGAGGGGGGAGGAGCGCAACTAGGGTTCGGGAGAGGGAGAGGGACGGCTAAGTAGAGGGGAGGGGGGTGGTTGAAGGAGCACATGGTGGGGGGGAGGCCATGCCTCGGTGTAAAGGAGCTTCTCCGTACAGGAGGAAGACGACAGGGGGAAGTGGGCTGGGCTGGAGAGAGATGGCTGGAGGAGAGAGGGACGATGGGCCAGGTGGGCTTCGGCCAGAAAAATGTTTTTCTCCCTCTGGTTTTATTTCTTTTATTTAGTTATTTTTCTGTTTTAGTGTTTTTAAGAAAAAATAGAAAAAGAAGAGAGATAGAAACATTTAGCAAAATTAAATAGTTTCAAAATATACAATTTAATATATTAGTTTGAATATTTGAAAAGAATTTAAATATCACATTTAATTAATTTGATTTGCAATTAGATTTAAAAGTGGAATCTGAATTTCAAGGGTGTTTAAATTTAAATGAAATAAAATAAAAGAAGTGACAAATGCATGATGATGTGATGTCATGATGATGCAAAAAAAAAGAAAAACAACAAAAATCTAATTGGGGACAAATCCCGGGGCGTTACAAGCCGTCTTCTCCTCATCTTCCTTAGCCATTTTTATCTGATGATAACCAGAGAAAGCATCGAGGAAGCAGAGGAGGTCGCAGCCTGCCGTGGAGTCCACGATCTGGTCGATTCTGGGCATGTGAAAAGGGTCCTTGGGGCAGGCCTTGTTCACATCAGTGTAGTCGATGCAGAGTTGGCCTCCTCCGGTGGTGTTTGGGACGACTACGCCGTTGGAGAGCCCAAGTGGGGTGCGCCACTTCGCGGACGACTTTTGCCGCTTTGAGCTTCTCGACCTCCTTGACGATGAACACTTGCTTCTCGGGGGTTTGTTTTCTTGCTTTTTACTTGACGAGGCGCGCATTTGGACACATGGCCAAGTGGTGCTCGATCACCTCCCTTGGTACACTAGACATATCTGACGGTGTCCATGCAAACATGTCAGAGTTTGCTTGGAGGAAGGCGACGAGCGCGCTTTCCTATTTGGGAGGCAGCACGGCGCCAATGGTGTCGCTAGTCCCCGAGCCCTTAGCCCCCGAGCTGCTGGAGCTTAGAGAGACTTTCTTTGTAGCGGCTGCCTTTTGGGAGAACAACTGCTTCTTCTTCTTGGGTTTCTCGAGAGGCTCCATGTCCTCGTCTGCGGGGAATGTCATGGCGGCGGCCTTGTAGGCCGTGTCGACAACGCGCGTAGCATCAAGGACATGTCCACGGATGGTGATTGTGCCAGCGCTGCCGGGGATCTTGACCATGTTGTAGGCATGATGTGTGACGGCCATGAATTTCGCGAGCGCGGGGTAGCCGATGATGGCATTGTACGGCAGGCCGATGAGCGCAACGTCGAAGTCGATGTGCTCGGTGCGGTAGTTTTCCTCGCTTCCGAAGGTGACGGCGAGACTGACCTACCCCAGAGGCTCGATCGAGCCGCTGGTGACTCCCGTGAAGGGACTAAAGGGCATGAGCCGCTCGTAGGGCACTTGCAGCGCTTCGAACGTATCTGTGGAGATGACATTCATGCCTGCTCCCCCATCAATAAGTGTCTTGGAGACAGCGACGTTGTCGATGGTGGGGCTGCTGACCAGCGGGAGGGTTCCAACAGTCTTGGTGGACTTGGGGTAGTCCTGAGTGTCGAAGGCGATGGTGTACTGCAACCACTTGAGGGGCCTGGAGGTCTCGGTGCTTGGGAGGGCAGCGTTGAGTTCGCGGGCGAGCTGCTTGAACCGTTTGTTCGACTTTGGCGCATGTGCCCCACCGAGGATGCAGGGAATGGCGCCTCTTGGAGCTTGGTAGCCACCATCTTCCTTGTCAGGGAGGTTGCCATTCTTCTCCGCAGCATTGGCCTGGTTGCCATTCTTCTGGTAGCCGCTCTTCGCCCGCTCCCGCGGTAGCCACGGCCTCGACCGCGGCCGCTACTGCCTTCTGCTTGCTCGCGCTCTTTGCTCAACCTTTTGAGGTCGAAGCAAGTCTCGGTAGAGTGACCGCGCCTGTTGTGGTAGATGCAGAATGGGCGGTGAGGCTCGGGAGAGTCCCTGCCGGTGCCCTTCACGTCAGGCTCTACCGTGAGTACCGCGGTGGCCTTGCGCTTGGGATCCTCCTTCTTCTTCTGGCTCCTGGACCCCTCAGCGTGCTCGTCCCCTCTCGAGGACATTTTGACGAAGAGGAGTCCCTCTTCAGCCTTGGCGCACTTGTCCGCCAGGTCGAACAGCTGAAGGGAATATGCCCTCGAGGAACTTAATAAACATAGTTTATAGGCAATATCGCAAATCGTTCATTATATGTTTTATACCATGCTATAAATGTATTAAGCGAAAACATTAATACAGGTGTGGTAGATAAACTACCAGGTCCCTAGTAGCCTCTACTAAGACTAGTTTCGTTGCGCGATTGATGATCGAGGTTTTTCGATCATAGGGCATGGCGCCGGTCGGCAACGGAAGTCATATCGTTAGGTGTAACGATGTGATGGATATACCCAGTATTTATAGGACATAGTCATTACGCCTTAAGACCGTGAGATCAACTCTTATTGTTATCTCTGGAAGATACTTTGATCGCACCAAACGTCATATCTTATATAGTGTGACAATGATTGGTGATACTTTTGGGTATCGGAAGGGGGTAGTTGAGACGAGGGGTCAACTGCGGGATTTGTCAGTCCGCATAGCCGGATAGATACTCCAGGGCCCACTCGGTGAGATTATGTCAAATGAGTTTGCAAACATGTGACTAGGTCACCAGCTGACATAATATCATAGACGAGTAGCAGATAGCGATGTCGGTAACGAGATCATGCTAGGTATGGAGATATCTGAGAATGATGCTCGGACACGCTAAGTATCGCCATGACAAAGGGTTTAAGACTATACGTCCAGGTTTGATAGATCAAAGTCATTCGTTATATCACAGGGATTAATTCATGGGGTCTAGGCCTACGAGTTAGTCGTTGATCATAGAGGAGTCTTGATCGTACATGTTATTATATCGAACCGGTAGGGTAACACATTTAAGGGGTTTCGACAAGACAACCGGAAAGGAAAGAGATCACCGGGAACGTCCCGGGAATGGTCCGATGGAGATCGGGCAGCGACAAAAGAGTTTTCGGAGCTAGAATAAATTCTATAAAATATGTTTGATATTAATTAGTGTAATTAATGATTAAATATGATTTTATATATTTATTTTCTAATTTTTAAAGGCTGGTTTCCCTAAATGGGCCTTCTGGTGGAAAGAAGGCCCATGAGGGGGGGAAGTCCCCCCAGGGCTTCGGATTGAGGGAGGGCCGGCCTAGGTGGGCCAAATGGGGCCCACCTTGGGCCGGTGAATTGCCCTAGCCGCACCAGGCAATGAGGGATAGTCCCACATTGCCTGGCTGGCAAGGTTGGCTCCCCCTGGGAGCCTATATAAGAAGGGGCACCCCTGGCCTTTTAATTCACCAATTAATTCCCTAATTCTCTCTAGATCTCGTGATTCGCTTTGTCGGAGTCGCGCCGAGTAGAGGAGGGGGATCTCTTCCACCATAGCCCGCTGCCGCGCTGCTGGTGTTCCGGTCCAAGTCTTCCGCTGCTCGTCCTGGACTGGAGCTTCGGAGGCCGTCGTCTCCACCGTATGTGTGTAACGCCCTGCGAGGTGCTATGCTAGAGGTGCTCGGAGGCCTACTTCCTCCACCCGGCCTCGGGGTCATCTTCGTCGTCTTCGTCGCGCCGAGTTCTCCGCGACCTAGAGGTCGGCTACGTCGTCTTCGTCGTCAACGCTTGTGCGGGAGCGTAATCCCCGCTATTCGGTCTACGAGGGTATGTATTCCGATCTCCGCCGTACTTCTATATGTGCATAGTGTAGATTTTGGCTAGTTTAAGGATATCGTTGCTAGGACATTTTTTGTTTTCTGCACACGATCCCCTTTAGTGGTATCAGAGCCGATCTATCGTAGATATAGCTGTACGCTATTAGAACTCGTGTTCTGCACGGGGGCACCGTTCCTGTTATTTGCTACCCTCTAGCGTGCACTTGTGATTCTAGCGGCATCGATTTGATGAAGCGGCCCGGACCGACTTTACGCGTACGCTTACGCGAGACTGGTTCCACTACTGACATACGGCTTGTACCGTATCTGTGGCTGGCGGGTGCCTGTTTCTCTCTCTTTAGTTGGTCTTGCATTTTCAATGGAGGGCCCGAAAGGGATGCTTAAACATGCAATTATGGGATCGTTGTTGTGGTCATAAGGTTCGTAGGTATGAAGCGGTTCTATTTACGACAGCCCCAAGCCACGTAAAATATGCAAAAAATAAAGTAGAAGTGTCTAACTTTATTTTGCAGGGGCTATGTGATACGGTCAAGGTAGGTTTATTAAATTGTTTATAAACTGCGGGCGCTTAGAAGACCATGGTGCAATGGACTATATCACATTGCATTACATTTGATGTTTTGTGTGCATCTTATATTGTGTGATTGTATATATAGTATATATTAGTTACATGGCGGTAGCTATATAAGATGATCCCTTTAAAATACCACTAGTTTTCTCCCTCCAACGCGCACCACCAAGAAAGTTCTACGTTATGAGGCAGGTCGTGATGATCGGGTGTCAGACATCTCGTCGTTCGCATACAGTGGGTGTAAGCCATGTTGCACAAGCGTCAGCATGGAGGTTTTTGGTGGCGAGCCTAGCATATTCAGAAATATGGCCTCGGAACAGGGAGACTGAAAGGTCGAGCACGAGTCACAAAATTGGTGTGGCGGACAATTGTCTACTCTTGAAGTTGTGCCGCCGGCTCTGATGATGAGGGCTGGTGCAATGGATGGGGGTCGTGTAATCGCTTAAACGACCAGGAGGGATGTTCGTTTAAGTAGGAGTTCGGATAGTTATTTTCTAAAATACTAGAACTCAGAATATAATGAACAGAGTCTGTTTTGCAAACCTTTGTAGATATTAACCATTGTGATAGCTTATTTTCAAATTAGGCGGATTCCTGCGATTGAGAAACTTAAAAGGTTGGGTCCAAACTTCATAGTTTTATTCTTTAGCTTGAGGATACTCCATGTTTAAAACGTTAGCTCTTTGTGTTACAATACCCGCTAGGAGATAAACCCGGAGATTCCGCTAACAAAAGATAATTTGGATTATCGGATTTTGTGCAGATGATATCACCATAGTCCAGTGTATGCTATGATCTCTGTCATAGAGAACCAACGGTGGGTACGAGTTATTGGATCGCGAACATATGAGATGGTCGCTAAAACTCGGGGTACCCCTAAAGTTGGGTTGATGAAGTTTATCAGTACGTTGACTGATTGTCTTCTCAACCAAGATGGTAGAGAATACACACATTGAGGGAGCACGTGGCGGTCATACTTAATGACATATGTTCATACTTGATGAACATTGAGACGCCTCGCTCAGCTCAATCAGTGGATGACAGACTTGCCAAGTGCAAATCCTCTATCATAGACTATGTCATGCAAGGAGAATCGTTCACCTTCATGGTTCTTGATTACGTTGGAAGTATCAAGAAGATGAAACAGATCGCCGGAAGTCATCGATGATGATGGTGTATATATGATATACATGTTATGAATGTTTTAGCTAAGCAAGAACTCGCAGTAGTGACTAAGTTTTGAACTAGTCATGTTTTGTGAAAACCAGGTTTACTGCTTGAGTAGCTTGAAAGGATGAGGCGACATTGCGTGTTGAGAATGGCAGTCAAGTTGTTGTGATGGCCATAGACACTCTCCCTCTAGATCTACCATTTGAATAAATTCTTTATGATCGCCTGTTAGTATGATCGTTACAAGTGTGTCTCCTCTAGCGAGACACTTGTTCATAGATGATAGTGACAAAATTGGTGTCCTATGTTTATGAAGTAATGATCATATGCCGATTTGAATTTAGATGGTAGAAGCTCCCACATTCACAATATTAATGCCAAAGGATACAAACTTAATAAAGACACCACATATGTGTGGCACTACCGTTTAGTCATGTCAATGTTATAGTCAATGCATTAGCTCCATACCGGATGGATCTACAAGTCCTAAGATTTGATCTCTTGACACTTGCAAAATAACTTTGACACCGTTTTCGGAAAGCGGGCATATAGCTTATTGATAGTCATACATAGATATGTATGTGGTTCAATGAAGTAATTGACGGGTAGTGGAGACCTTTATTTCGTGAACTTCACTGAATGTTTTGAGTATAGCTTGTTGGGAATCGTGCATATGGGTGTATGTGAATCAATGAAGTACTTTAACGTCTAGTGGAAGTCTTTATTTCAAAGACTTCATGAATATTCCGAGTAGATATATGGATATCCACTCCGGGGAATGTTAGTCTAAAATTTTGATTCGATCAATCAAGTTCAGAATGAAGTAGGAAATAAACTTAACAAGAAAATCAAATTCCCGCGATGCATATCGAGGAAATGAAGATTTGAGTTATAATGTTGGCACATCATTGGAAGACTTGTGAGAAGAGTTCCACAAATACGTCGCATGGAACACCATAGTGTCATGGTGTGTTAGGACGTCGTAATTACACTCTATCGGATAGTGTGTGGTAAAAAATTCTCTTACCGAATTATTGTGATCATTAGAGTCATATGGTAGAAACGTAAACACTCACGTTAGCAAATAGGGAAACCATTTGAATCCATGGAGACAATACCATACGAGTGATGGCATGGCTTTTGAGTCTGGATTGTCGTTTCAGCAATTTAGTGTTTCGATGTAATCGAACCTAAAATGGATTAATCTTTGTAGTATACCCTACCTAAAGAGTTAGTTGGGTACATGTCTCACGACATAGGAAAAATCTTTGCCGGGATATACCTTGCGAAAGAAATAGTTTCTTGTCCAAGGGTATAAGTGAGAAAAAAGTAGAGCAAGACGAAGTTGGTGAACTTCTTCTCCAGACATCAGAGTGGCGCAACCGAAAGTGTTTTCGGTGTCAGGCTCTATAGCTTGAAAAAATTGATGATTCAAGATCATGATGTTCTGAGCTCGTACTAAGAGCGTAGGCGTACGAGGTTGTGTTCCACACTGTGTGTTACGACAATCTTGTTATGAAGGTCATATTAATGGAATATGATAGACCTACGAACTACGAAGAACAGATGGTGGACCTAAGTGTGAGAAGCTATGAGTGATTTATGATCCGAAATAAAATCCATATACGATTACCAGGTAATGACTTGGGAGATCTTCTTTATGGCATCTAGATGTTAATAGTATATGGAATTTTATGAGAGAGTAGACATTGAGAACGATCGATTTGTCGTTAAACAGTTCCGACAGATTCAAAAGTTGACCACATGAGAGTGGTGAAGCCTAAATCTATTCTGGGTCGTTTAGCAATTACTATAATTTCGAATGAGATAGATGGATGAGAAAACCATGGTTCTTAATAGTGTCATTAAGAATGGTTTGTAATCCTGAGGATGCTAAACATGTATGCAAACTTCAGTGGTCCATTCATGGGCTGAAGCAATCATATCAGAGCTGGAATCTTCACTTTGATAATGTGATCAAAGGATTTTGGAGTTGTCCAAAATAGTTGAAGAAACCTACATTTGCAAAGAAGTGAGTGCGAGCAAAGTAGCTTTCCTTGATCTTATATGCGGAAGGCATACTTGAGTGGGAGCTAAGTAGCTTTTCCTTGATCTTATATGCAGAAGGCATATTTGAGTGGGAGGTAGGTGTCATTCGTGATTTTGTATGTAACGACATACTGAATGACACAGATCCTCTAGTAGAGTGTAACGGATTATTTAAGTGATTAAATTTTCTATGAAATGAAGTTAGGAGTATTAGGCATCCAATTTATAATTGTATAGATCGTAAGGGGCTTAATAACATTAAGTCGGAATATTTCCTTAGTCAAGATTCTGAAGTGTTTCAGAATAGGACAAGCAAAGAAAGAGGTTCTTGCTTGTATGACTAGGTAAAATATTAAGTTTATCTTGGCATTTTCAGTTATAGCAAATGATGTTCGACATTATCTATGTGTCAGTCATAGATGCTATCGGATTGAAAGCTCGACTTAGGGTGACCCAAGTTCTTGGTTGAAGAACAGGTTCTAGAGTGATCCTTGTGTGGATCAATGAACAAACGTTAAGTTTATTCTTCAGTGTCTATGAGAACTGAAGATAGGTTTTCTAGTAAAGGGTAAGAGTGGAAACACAACTTGCCGTAAAGCGGTTACGATGATGCAAGTTATGACACTGACCCATACGACTAGAAATCTCATAAAGGAGATGTCCTTTATTTTGAAGATAGACATGGTTAGTTTGCGAAGTCGCATATGAATGCACTGTCGCATAATCTACATAGGTATAAAAATATATCGCGACTTCAGAAGTAGCAAGTATGATTGGATTGAGCAGTTTTCGGGGCGTAGGTGGTCTCCTTAGTAGATCTCTTAGAATTTTAAGGCGCATGCTACACGAATGCTCGAGTCTCACTCCATCCACTGGGATATATTTCACCGTCATCGTAAGCTACAGGATGATGTCAAACTAGGTGACATAGAAGTGTTGCAAAGCACATATAGGTCTCAATGTGTGAGATCTATTGACTGCATTCCTCTTCCACAAAGCAAGCAGGCACCAATATGCTATGGGTGTTGAGCTTTTACCAAGTTGTAAACTAGATTAAGTGTTACTCTAGTGCAAGTGGGAGACTGAAGGGAATATGCCCTAGAGGCACTTAATAAACATAGTTTATTGGCAATATCCCAAATCGTTCATTATATGTTTTATACCATGCTATAACTGTATTAAGCGAAAACATTAATACAGGTGTGGTAGATAAACAACCAGGTCCCTAGTAGCCTCTACTAAGACTAGTTTCGTTGCCCGATTGATGATCGAGGTTTTCCAATCATAGGGCATGGCGCCGGTCGGCAACGGAAGTCATATCGTTAGGTTTAACGATGTGATGGACATACCCAGTATTTATAGCACATAGTCATTACGCCTTAAGACCGTGAGATCAACTCTTATTGTTATCCCTGGAAGATACTTTGATCGCACCAAACGTCATATCTTAAATAGTGTGACAATGATAGGTGATACTTTTGGGTATCGGAAGGGGGTAGTTGAGACGAGGGGTCAACAGCGGGATTTGTCAGTCCGCATAGCCGGATAGATACTCTCGGGCCCACTCGGTGAGATTATGTCAAATGAGTTTGCAAACATGTGACTAGGTCACCAGCTGACATAATATAATAGACGAGTAGAAGATAACGATGTCGGTAACGAGATCATGCTAGGTATGGAGATATCTGAGAATGATGCTCGGACACGCTAAGTATCGCCATGACAAAGTGTTTAAGACTATACGTCCAGGTTTGATAGATGAAAATCATTCGTTATATCACAGGGATTAATTCATGGGGTCCAGGCCTGTAACGCCCCGGGTTTTCCCAAAATTAGTATTTGTTTGTTTTTCTTTTTTGCATTGTCATATCATCATGTCATTGCATTGTCATCTCATTAATTTAATTTGTTGCATTTAAATTCAATTTCCACAATTAAATTCAAATGCATTTCAAATTAATAAAAAATGTGTTATTTTCAAATCTTTTAAAAATGTTAAAACCTAGTTTATTAAATTGTCCATTGAAAACTAAAAATATTTTGTATAAGATTCATGTTCAAATTCATTTTCATTTTTGTTTTAAAAATACAAAACGAAAAAGAATAAACGGTGAGAAATTAAAGCCCAAGCCCATCTAACCAAACCCTAGGTTTTCCCCCAGAAATTTCTTCCCACCCCCTGCAATTTTTGCAGCCACCCTCCTCTCTTTTCTGGAATTTGCAAAAGATTCCTCCCACCTCCCTTTTTTTCTTTTCTCCCCTTCCTTTCTTTTCTTTTCCTTTTTCTCCTTTTTTTCTTTTCTTCTTTCCTTCCTTTTCTCTTTCTTCCTCCCGTGCTCCTCCCGCACCGCACGCACCAACTACTCCTGAGCCCCGTGCTCCTTCCCGAGGCGCTCGCTCCCGAGCTGCCTCCGGCCCGCACGCGCTATGGCGGCCACGCCCCGACGCGACCTCCCCAGCGCCGCCGGCCCCGGCCGCCTCGCCTGTCCCCGAGTGATGCTCCCACGCCCCGCGCCCCTCGCCCGAGCTCCATCCCCACCGCCGCGCTCCCGACGCCGCCGCGCCAGCGCGCGCCGCCCCCTACCGCTGCGCCCGCGCCGTCGCCTCCCGCCGGCCGCTGCGCCGCGCCGCCCCGGCCTCCTCCGCCCGCACCGCGCCTCCCTCCGGCCCCGCAGCTCCTCGAGCGCCCCTCCTCGTGCCCCGTGCTCCCCCGCACGGCGTGCCGCCTTCGGCCGAGCGCCGCCCGCGCCGCCGCCACGCCGGCCGCGCCCGCACGCACCGCCGCTGCATCCGCCACCGCGTCCCACGTGCGTCGCCTCCTCCCCACGCCGCGGCCCCTCGCCTCCGCCTCTCCCCTCCGGCCGCGCCTTCCGACCGCCATCCGCAAGCGCCGCGCCGCGTAGCCGCGCCGCCGCTCCTCCCACGCCGCGCCGCCGAGCTCCTTCCATCCGCCGGTTTCCCGTCCGGTGGCGTCCCCACACCCGCCGCCCGCAAGGTGTTCGACACAATGCCCGCAAGACCCCGGCGTCCCTTTTTTTGTTGTTCGATTGTCCACCCTTCGTGGTGTTGCTACGTGCACCGCGCGTGACTCTTCCGGTGTCGCATTGCTGTGACCGCCGTGCCCGTGCTGCGTGCCCGCCCGTGCGCGTTTCTTTCCGGTGTCCTTTTGTCGTGATCCTACGTGCCACGACTACCCCGACCACTTCCCCGACACCGACAAACGACGATGCCCCGGTTCCGTGACGACTACTTCCCCGACGTCGACTACTTCCTCTACGGACCGAAGACGTTGGTTTCGAACCCTAGATCACCCGATCCGACGTACGGACCCAAACCCTAATCCTATACCTATTCTATTAAATGTCATCTATCTTGTGCATATCGCATCATAATTGCATGTGTTGCATCTCTTGGGTTTGCGGGTGTAGCAAATCACCTAAATAATTTATTATGGAATGTGTGGGGTAATGAATATATAATGCCATATTCCATTTAATTTAATTAGATCACCCATGCCATGTGTTGCCATGTTAACCAACATTTAATATTGCTGGTAAATAAATAACTTGCACCTAAATATTAATTGTCGAGGTTGCTTTCCCGCTTAATTTGGATTACCTGCACTGTATTGCATCTTTCCATGCCATGCATCATTCTCGTATGATCATGCTGAATCTTTTGCCGTAGTTGTAAATGCATCTTTTATGCTTTCCAGTGTTTGTTGCTTCTTCGCGGATAAGACGTTGAGATGTGTGAGCAACGACAAGATCTGCTTCCATGCGGGATTCCAGGCAAGCAAAATTTGCTTGTTTACCTATACATTGTCTTTCATTCCTGCGGTTGATCTCTGCTACCCTAGTATTTGATTCTTTATCGCGATCCAATCACATGTTTATCCTGCAGCCTATACAACTTTATCCCCACATCCCATCACCTGTTGTTTGTTTATCTGTTGGCCTTGCGAGTCGTAGCGCATGCTTAGAGTTGTTTGTGCGAGTCGTCCGTTGGTCTTATGTTTCATCTGTTTAGTATGATAGATTGTTCTACTTTAATAAAATGATATCTTGTGTTGGGGTATTATAATTAAATGATAAGGCACCAGGCGGAAGGCCTTGCGAGGTGTTTTGTTCTGCTCACTGTCGACCTAGGAACTGAGATTTTGTCCTCGGATCTAATTTTGAGCGCACTAACCACTTGTGGGAGGCCCTATGGAGCCCCCCCTCGACTTTGAACGGATCTACAGCTTGTCCATGTGCCGCAACTAGTTCGGGTTTTCCATTTGCTCATATGCATGTGCATGATGATGATGATGATGAGAGGGTATGTGATACGGGGGGTCATATAGGTTTGGTGCGCGCGTAGCGGACAGTTCCTACTGTGGTTTGAGCCGCATGGCGCGTAGGCACAAACTAATGAGTCCGCAATTGAGAGTCGGCCCGACTCCTGACGCGGGTAACAACTCATATGGGTGGCACTTGGACTTGCTGTAGTGAAGGAATAAGTCGTGTTGAGAAACCCTGATGCTTGCTTGGGTTGATCATGTGAGTATGGGTACAGTAGTGCACCCCTGCAGGGTATAATCTTATCGATGAGACGTGTCCACGGTTATGGACGACTTTGGTGATGATGCTGGCTAACAAGATCTAGACAACTTGCACCTAATTAAAGTTAATTAATTTGACTAGTAATATAGAATTACTTTCACAATAAACTATAGATAAAATTGTTCAACGTGTGAGTTTCCCGAATTGCTTCCTCATACTTGGTTGAGGGGGTTAATTCGAGGATGGGTTATGTTTGGTGTCAGTTGTAGATGTTTATCTTATGCGCTCTCTTATCCCTCTCTAATTAGACAGAAGTTGTAGCGTGTCTCTTTAGGTTGGTAGTGCTGCTGCCGCTAAGTCCACCTACCCCATATTTTGGGAGATGGTGTAGAAAGTAGGCAAGTCGGTTTTGCTTGCCAGGGAGTGCCCTGACCCTCTTTTGGGATGTGCTTTATGTGCAGTTAACAGGTTTTCAAGTCTGACGACATTAGCTTGGGAATCCCTCCGGCTTGGCTGGGCAGGGATATGGCGCCATCACTTATCTTCAGGACTCTTAGTCCAGTTTGCTTCTTATCCGTAGTCGGATACTATTCTGCTTCCGCTGTCATTTGAATCTTTGTATTGTATCTTTTGTATCTTGACTCGTTCGAGTCGTTGTTGTAATTTATCTTCCGCTGTATTTGTGGATGTATCGGAACTGTTGTAATGTTATCACAATTCCACCCACATAATGCGCATGTTTCGGCGTGCACATTATGTCTGGTGGGTGACCTAAAATCGTTATTATGCGGATTTCGGCGGGAACGCTTAAATCTACATAGTACCGATTTTAGGGCGTCACAAAGTGGTATCATAGCCTTGGTTTCGATCTCCTTGTTGTTTCGATACGATTGGTTATCGAAGCAGCGGGTCCGCAAAAGCCTGTAGGATAACCTCGCTAATGGTTGTTGTTTTTAGAGTGTCAAAACTATTTGACTTAAATTATTTTTGAAAAATATCTCAATAGTTTCTTTTACTCCTTACCTCTATTCTATTTCTCCTCTTACCTTACTTGTTTTGAGTCTCTTCTCTTATCCAACATTCAAAGTTTAGGATCCTACGTGTGGGTGGACGATCTCTTGCCTTTTACCCTATTAGGTTCGATCTTTCGGAGTCGTCTTCGTCGTGAGCAACAACCCCTTGTTAGTGGTGTCGAGAATTTCCAGGTGGAGCAACAATCCCTTGTTAGTGGTGTCGAGAAGTTCATCATGGAGCCTGAAGACTCGGTAGTTACCCTTCTCTTCTTGTGGTCTCGGCGTGGATCTCAGGACGCGATCCCTTGTTAGTGGTGTTGATTGTAACGCCCCGGGTTTTCCCAAAATTAGTATTTGTTTGTTTTTCTTTTTTGCATCGTCATATCATCATGTCATTGCATTGTCATCTCATTAATTTAATTTGTTGCATTTAAATTCAATTTCCACAATTAAATTCAAATGCATTTCAAATTAATTAAAAATGTGTTATTTTCAAATCTTTTAAAAATGTTAAAAACTAGTTTATTAAATTGTCCATGTAAAACTAAAAATATTTTGTATAAGATTCCTGTACAAATTCATTTTCGTTTTTGTTTTAAAAATACAAAACGAAAAAGAATAAACGGTGAGAAATTAAAGCCCAAGCCCATCTAACCAAACCCTAGGTTTTCCCCCAGAAATTTCTTCCCACCCCCTGCAATTTTTGCAGCCACCCTCCTCTCTTTTCTGGAATTTGCAAAAGATTCCTCCCACCTCCCTTTTTTTTCTCCCCTTCCTTTCTTTTCTTTTCCTTTTTCTCCTTTTTTTTCTTTTCTTCTTTCCTTCCTTTTCTCTTTCTTCCTCCCGTGCTCCTCCCGCACCGCACGCACCAACTACTCCCGAGCCCCGTGCTCCTTCCCGACGCGCTCGCTCGGTCGGTCTCATTGTCTCTCTACCTGGACATCGCAAGCTGCTGAGGTCTGTTGTGTCTTTTGTATGTGCTCGAAAAATTGCTGACAAAAGCATCATCAAAGTCTATCCAGGGGTCCACACTTCCTTCTCTTAAGTTGTTGAGCCAGATCCGAGCTGGCCCGTCCAACATCTGTGGGATATACCTCACTGCCCAACGCCAGTTACCACCAGCAATGTTCACAGCCGACAGATAGTCTGTCAGCCAGTCCTCCAGCTTTGTGTTGTCATCATAAGTCTTGGCACCTCTGTTGAGCTTGAAGTGTCGAACAGGTGGCTCATTCATAATCCAAGGTCCAAAACAATTAGGACCAGGTGGGCCTTGCTCTTCTAATGCTTCCGACATGAAAATTTTGTCCAGCCGGTGTCGGGCATCTCCCGGGACAACCTGCCGAGATCCCAAGCGAGAGTTCAACGGGTTGTTCTGAGCTTGGTACCCCACCTGCGCCATCGCCGAGTTGCCATCAACATGCATGTTTACCACATGATTGGTCTTTAGTGGCTGCTGGAAATAGATCACCTCGGGCTGCCTGTGTTCGCCTGCCGACCGTGCGGGTTACCCGACACAGGATTGCTTGTTGCTCTGCCGGCACCAGCTTGCCCATCCAACTGCCAGTTGGCGTACTCCGGATCATAAGTCTGCAGCTGTCAGTTTCTGCTGGAGGTTACACTCTGGGCATAGTCTACTCCGACATGCGGGGAAGAAGCTTGTCTGTTGGAGCCACTGGGCTGCCCAACCGAGTGAACCACCTGCGAGCCGCCGACATTCGGGTTTGCCCTCCGCAAAGCCTCATTCTGTCGAGTTGCCATACCGACTAACTCGATGACTCGGTCTTGCTGTTTCTTCCGAACGTCTCCGGTTAACCTGGATAGCTCGGCCCTCGCGGCTTCCGCGGCTCTAAGAGTCTTGGCAGGCGAACTATATATTGGCTTTCCAGCCGACACTTCAGTGCGAGCAGTACTGGAACTAGTGATGCCATTTCTATCCTCTCCTTCTAACTCGGCATTGAGGGCTCTGCCTCTTATGCGCAAGTTGTCCATCCGAGCTCTATGATCTACTAGTGGGATAAATCCATGTGCAGCATTATACTATCTGAGTGTTATGTCTAGTTGAGACTTTAACTCGGCCATAGTGGTGGCCTCCTTAAGAAGAAACTGGCTCTGAGACTCTAACTCTGCTATGGCCTATGCCGCATCCGACACTTCCGCTACCGGCATAGCTAACTTATGCACTATGTCGGTCAGTGGCTCGGGTCTTACCAGCATGTGAGATGTCTCGGGAGCCTCATGCTCCAGCCTCTGCTTTGCCGTCCGCATAGTTCGGGTGGGAGCAGGCGCAACATCTTTGGTGGCGTTGATGTCGGTCATCCCGGCCATCATGACCACGTAGCTCTTAGGGCGAGTGGTACGCCGGCCGCGAGCCACAGCTATTGCGGGTGGATCCACGACTAAGAGCACTTGCGCCGGGTACTCGCAGACCACCTCAGTGACGATGTAGGTGACGAAACTACCGAACATGACGAGGCAGCCGTTCCTCGGGAACGGCCTGTCGGCGAAGCAGCCGGCATTGTCGGAGATGAAGTGGAAGGCGCCAATGTGGCAGACGAGGCCGCACAACACCCTCTCCCCCGCGTCGGTGACGGAACCCGTCCGGATGGAAACCCTAACTAGCACTTCTGGCCCCAGGGTGGGCGCCAAATGTCCTTGCGGTGTCACGGCATATGCCACGGGGTGGCTAAAGTTGGGAGCCGGATGCGCTGGGGGATCCGGGGAGGGCTTGCATGCCGGAAGACATGCGGGCGCAAGCTCAAGAACTCGCAAGAACACGAAAAAAAAGCGAAGAACCGAATAACTCAAAACAAGACACACACAAACACACGATATACCCAGGTTCGGGGCCCTCGTGAGGAGGTAAACCCGCTACTCATGCCTCGGTCCCTCTCATATATGTGTATATAACGGGATACAAGATGCTCGTTGAGCTGTTTTCCTCGAAGGACACAAGAACAATGAAGTCTAGAGGGAGGGAGAAAGCAAAGTTAAGAGCAATAAGTTTCACTCAAGTCTCGGCCGCCCCTCGCAGGAGGAGTTATGGCAGTATTTATACAGTTTCGGTCGGGTTGACCGGAAACCCTATCTGCCCGGGTCCACTTGGCAGTGTCTCCTGGTTAATGGTCAAGACGACGTGGCCTACCGACCTAGCCGCCGAGCTATCCGAGTAGGTGCAGTCAGGACATCATGGCCTTGTCCTGGAGGCGCCGAGCTAGTTGATGATGGTCTTCGTGTCAAAGACAAGACATGACTTGCCCATGCCTTGTCCCCTGTCAGCACGTCAGCGCTACAGTGGAATAGTCACGTCCATGTCAGCCGGGAAGTGACTTGGCTTTGGTGTAAGGAACATCATTGTCCTTGCCCTTGACTTCTCGTCCAGACAAGGTATGTCGTAATACTTTGCCTAATCAGGCATAACCATGTCGGACACTTATTTTTAGCACGGCACGGATGTGCCTGGCCAGCACTGTCGGGAACTCCAGACGAGTTCCCCTTCAACTTTACCTCCACCCTGCTCACAATAGACGAAGAAAGACTACTGACAGAGCAGTTTCAGCTGGATTATGTCGGCTCACCTTCAACTTGGCACAACCTTTCAGCCGCCCGGGTCCTCTGCCCCGAGTCGAATCTCGGTCACTCCGACTTAGGCATATGTCGGTATAGTCTTACTCAGAGCTGAACTCACTTATCTCAACCTGCTTGTAGTTCCGGTACCTTTCGAGAGAGTGGCCCTAGGCCCAGCATCTTGAAGATGTCTTAGGCTTTCTACCGAAGACATCTTCAAGAAGCTAGTTCTTAGGAGAACCCTCTGCTTCTACCTGAGAGAGGAAGAGGTGCGGTGGGCCTATTTATAGAGCCACGGCCTGCCCTTTGCCTCTTCCAAAGGGCAGCTCTTACTCTTTCCCAAAGGTCACCTCCTGAGCATCTTCAAGGGCCAACCCTTCATAACCTGAAAGGGTCAAATGGCCTTTGGTGCTAGCCAAAGGGCCAAGCTTACTGACAATAGGACCAAGTTGTCCCTACCTTTACCCTACCCGTGGGTAGCCCCCCGACACTAGTCCCTGGAGTTGGTGTAGTCCGGCAGCCTTAGATGTCGGGCTGGACCAGATTAAAACACACTTGCCAACGTATACCAACCTCTGACATTACCATGTCGGTTCTGATAGTTATTCGACATGTTCTTGTTATTTCTCTCATAGTTTATCCGACTTTGCCATGTCGGGTGATCCATACCTCTACCGACATTCCTCCGACCATCAAAGCTGACACACCCCGTTCCAACGGTCGACTCCGACATACCGAAATCTTTTTATAGATCTCTCCGTGCCACATGTCGTTGTAACATTCGTTATTCTCTCGGCATTTGTTTTCTCCACTGACAAACTGCCCTCCACACGCCTCAAGTGGGCCCACCGAATGTCTAATCTCCCAGGCACTCGAGTATGCTTGACTTAGGTGCGCCGCCTCGGTTCCCGAGTTGACCGGCAAAGGCGATCCCGCCGCCTACCCGTTATCACTTTGTAGCCCACTACGTGACCGATCGTGCGGCCGCACCAATCGCCAGACACGATCCCACGCCTAGTTCGAAACTGCCCACGGCGGGCAAATCGGAAACCGCCGTTCCCTCTTCCCCATAAATATTGCCACGGGTCCTCCTCTTTCTCCTTCCTTTCTCACTTCATATCCCTTGCCTTCTCGCCTTCTCCGCCGCCACGCCCGCACCCTTGGACAAGCACGAGCACTACAGAGACCGGTGCCGGTATCCTCGATTGGATGCCGCGGATCGTCTTTGCCTCCTCCGCCGCGCAATCCCGTCGCGCCCAACACCTCTCCGGTAAGATTTAACCCAAAGATATCAAAGTGTACGGTGGTTGGTCCGTGGTTGTTCATCTCCGCCTCCTGTATTCGTGCTTGGATCTTGGTATTATAAGAGATTAGGGTTCATAGCACGGTGCATTGATAGCGGGATCCTTATTCTTTAGCCTAGAATCATATGCCTCCTTGCATAGATCTAGATTGCACCTAATTGAGGAGATTCTCACCACTAGGGTTGTGGTTCCCCTCCCATAGATCCTCTTATTTTTCATCTTTCATTGCTATTATTATTGCTCACTTAGATCTTCTTCTCCGGTCATATCCGCTAGTAAGGTGTTTATGTCCGACATATTAGTCTTACTCCATATTGCGATCTCTTCCTTCTTAGATCTTATGTCGGTAACTAACCCGGTTCCTTCTTGCAGGTTTCCCCCTGCATGTCCTCAAGCCAACAACCCGACCAAACCGACATGGCCACCGACGGAACTTGGGGCAGCTGGGAAGGATTGGATGCTGACAAACATGACATTGTCTGGTTGCGACGATCCCGTCGGATTCCAGATCAACTCATCTGTCGACTGCCGACAGATGAGAACAAAGCCAGCCCCGATCTGGGAGCGGGTTGTCTTTGTTTCGAACTTCAAGTGCGGCTTTGGCCTTCCAGCAAGCCGCTTCTACCGTTCCTTCCTTGATACTTTCGACCTTTAGCCAAATCATCTCCCGGGTAATTCAGTCACGGCCCTCTCGGCCTTTGTTTCCTTCTCCGAGGCTTATCTCGGTCTTTTGCCCATAGTGAACCTCTAGGACAAATACTTACAACAATGGAGGCAGAGCGTTCCCAATCCGGGAGTCAAGGCTAAGAATATGACCGCCTTTGGGGCGGCCACCGTCATTGTCTGCAAGTTTGTCTAGTTCCCCAAGGTCACGAGGCTCGAGTCTTGCGAAAATGGCAAATAAGCTTCTTCTACATGCGGAACCCGGACCCGGGGGGCGAGGCCACCGCCGTAGATTATATCAATCTGCCCGAGTTCCAAATCGAGCCCCTGACTATAAAAACCAACTGGTCACTTGACCCGAAGAAAACTATCGGGGAGATCAATTTGATCCACAAGTACCTCTTGACCATCCACGAGACCCTTACGGCTGACAAACTACTGCGGACTTTCATCATCCGCCGGGTTTGCCCCTCCAAGCCCGAGCTCACTAGATCTGGCAAATGAGTGGCCAGTACGACCCAACTCGGGTAAGTACGTTTGAGCTGGACAAAGCTGCCGTTCATCGGCGCGTCCGAGCCATTGCCCAGACCGAGATGGACGATGACTGGGAGTGGGGGATGCGCCCTCACTGTTGCTCCAGCCCTCCTGCACAAGTAAGCTTCCGAGTAAACCTTCCGACATACTTTACTGTCCGGATAACCTTAAGTCCGTTTTCCTTTCACTGTCTTTACTAATAACTTTATTTTGCCTTGCTCATTCCTTAGCGATTCGATCGTCAAACTAAGGAGGATGCTCATATCGGGAAAGGGTTGTGGCAGCCGGATCTCCCTATGCCGGCTACGCCTCCCACCGAAGACCCGGATCATGAGGACCACTTGTCCATCTCGGCACCCTGTGTTGCTGTCGCGGGTAAGCACCCGTCTCGCTCTTCTCTGCAAGATTGGTCTGACGATGATGACTGCGTGGTGCTAGAGATCACCAACGCTACACCACTATTCTTACCCAACCACTTCGCAACCAGCTTCATCAAATGCCACAGGAGCCATGCGCAAGCGCGCCGACACTTCTACATCGCATAACCCAGACGTTACCGCTCCCGCGGCCAAGAAGGCCAAGACCGACACCAAGGCCATCGTTAAGAGGCCTGCCAGCGGAAGCCTCTGACCTCTAATGGGTATGCATATTTTCTCTTACTTTGTGTTATTTACCTCCCATCTTTCCCCGACATACCTTTTCACTTACTCAACTTCCTCCTGTTTTCTTTGTTACAGTGCCGCCCTCGAGCTGGACTCGGGCGCACCAAGACGTGTTGCTGCCGACACGGGCGAGACCGAACGCGTGAGTCTTAGCCGGGTTGCGGCCTCGCCACCACGCGTTACTTCGGCGGCAAACCCGCCTTCGACTCCTAAGGCTCCGACTAAGTTGGCACCCCCTGGTGCGCCGACCTCTTGCTCTGACATGGAGTCTACTGAGATCCCTGCGAAGGATTCTCAGTCACAATTTAAGGCTCTCTATCTTCGCCGGTACTCCAACCATCACAAGCTCCAACGCCACCCTCAACCTCGGCAGCGCCACCACCGACTAAGAAGTCTGTGGTCCAGAAGAGCGCTAGTCCCCAAGGGAAGGGAGCGAGCTTGACCTTGGCCCAGAGTTCCGGCTTTGTATGCTAGAAGCGCGCGGCACTAACTTCTTTGAAGCCTTCTCCCAGATAGCTCCTCTGGCCTTGTTGAAAGCGTCCGCGAGGAAGGAGGTTGCGGTTATTGACAGCGGGCAACTCGGAGCGTCTGATGCGCGTGGGCCTCGTCCAATTAGTCAAGTGGATCAGCCGATCCTTGATTGGAACAATGCCGACATTGGCCCTGCCACGACCGAGCTCTCCTCTACCGTGCAAGTCGAAGGAACAGGCAAGATGGCGCGGGTTATGCACGCGATGCATGTCGCCGTGCTCCAAGCCACTCAGACCACAGAGGTAAATTTTTATACAGTCTGCACCACTAGTCCCCGAGATTCGTGGTGAGTGACTGAGCTCGCCCGAGTAAAGGACACTTGGCAACTCCTAATAGTTTATCTTGTCCCAAAAATCTGACATAAGGTGCTCGACACTTACACTGCTCTCCCTATTTCGCAGGATATCATGCGAGTGTGGAGCCAGATCTTCAAGCGTGCGACGCATGATTTTGGGCATCTCCAAAAATCTCACCGGGACCTCCGCATGATGCATGAACAAACTGGGAAGGAGCTTGCGGAGCAAAAGACTACCCTCGAACAAGAGCAGGCCAAAGTGCTCCGACTTCAGCACGACCTTGAGAAGGCCAGAACTGAAAAGGCCAAGCTGGAGTCCCAACTGTCGGCCGCTGTCGAGACCCAGACGCAGCTGCTGGAGGAGACTAAGGCTCGTGCTAACACGGCGGAGCAATGGCTGGGTACTCTTAAGGTCCAGTGCAACACTTGGCTGGTGGAATTGAAGACTCTCAACACGCAGATGGACAGTAAGTTTTTTATCCAATTCTATTTTCTCTTCAAACTCTTTTTGCCGATACTGACTTATCAGTCGGAACATGAATTAACTCTGCCACAGCTCTTCGCTCGGAGTTCTTTGAGCACTCACAAGCAGCTGCCTTGAAAGCTGTTGAGAAGACTCGGGGCAAGCGCGGTGCAGCCGGTCCTATCTCCTCGGAGTGGGATATCGAGGATCACTTGATGGCATTGAATGCACGGCTTGTCCCTCTCAAGATTATTGGCACTGAGCCGCTTGATGCCGGCATAAAGGCGCACCGGGTTCTCTGGCCGGGATGCATCCCGCCGAAGAATGTGGCCGACCTGGCTAAGGGGCTGAAGAAGGCTGAGAGACGACTCTGGGAATGGAGATCTTCCGTGGCTCGTGCTGGAGCTGATCAGGCGTTGTCTTTTGTGCTATCTTGGTACGAAGGAATAAACTTGGAGCAAGTGCGCACACAGCAAGAAGGATCCCCTTGGATCATAGGGCCGGCCAACATTGCTCTTCGCCAAGACGTCGCCGACTACATGGCCCGCTACTCTCAACCTCATCAATTTGTCGCTGGCGACACATACTCTGATGATGAGGAATATGTGTCGGGTTATGACTCCCAAGAACCGGGGGATCACTTCCTGAAGAGTAGTTCGTGAAGGGGATTGAACATGGAGGTCTAGACCCTCGAGTGGCTCCGCGACATTGCTCGCCGGACCCGAAGAAGACACACACACACGAAGGGAGACACCAGCCTTTACCCAGGTTCACGGTCCTCGTAGGGAGGTAAAACCGCTACTCCTGCTTGTATGTATTAGATGTGGAAGGTTACAGTACAATGGAACTAGCCGAAAGCCCCCTTGAGGCAGTTCTTGCCTGGGGAAAGCGATCGTCTTCTTCCTCCTCAGGGCAGAGGCTTTCCTAACAAGTGCAGCTAGGGTTTACAAGGGTTGCAGTGCGCAAAGAGCCGACCCGCGCTACGATGGACGTCTTGCCCCTTTTATAGGTGCCTCTGGCCTTCTCCTTCGGCTTGGCCTTCCAGGTGGTTCCCACACGCCAGTGGCAGGGTGGTGTAGGAGTCCACCGTGCTCCATTTGTCCATGGACTCGGTCCATTGCTGGTCAAGGTGGGCACAGTGCCCGACCGCGACGTACTGCCCGCAGGGAGGGCAGTCTCTGAGGTGGAGCCCATGATGACGTCCTCCTTTGGAAGGTTGTGCTGTCCACCCTCTTTATCGTCAGAGTAGAAGGTCCTGGAAGCTGCGCAGGAGGCATAGCTGCTTTGTTGACCACTTTATCGCCAAGGACAGCGACGGGGGTGCGTGCGACACTACATGCGCGTGGCAGAGGCCAGGTGCATCTTGCCGTGCTTCCTTGGCCGCGACGTTTACCCTCAGACGCGGGGAGGCCTGTGGGGAGACCACCGCGGGGCTCCCTCGAGGCGAGCTGGCGCCTCGGGAGGGTCCCCTGAGGCGAGAGGTCCCTTGAGGCCCTCGTTTCCTCTTCAGGCCCTCGAGGGGAATTGCCTCTCGAGGGTCCCGCCAGGCGGTGATGCCTGGTCCTTAGTCGTTTCGTCCGACTGGCCCGCATGCAAGGCTTGGGGGAATGGGCTCTCCATACCCCAGTTCCCACTGGGAGAACATCGTACTTCGCGACGAGGCCGGGTTTGACGGGGAGGAACCAGTCGACAAAGACGTCGAGGGAAAAGCCCCCGAGACTGCTAAGGAAGTTCTGGTGGTTAAGACTCCGTCTTCGTCCGCCGAGCAAGGTGCTGACCTCACGAAGTCGTCTACTACCGACACTGCAAAGTCGGCTGCAACCGACACTTCCACCGAGGAGCCCGCAAGACCGGCACGCCTGCCTCTGATGTCCTCGTCGAGCTAGCTGCAGCCGACATCTCCATGTCTACCGCGACCGATACTGCATACCCGGGAGCGACTGGCAACGCCTAGCCGGCCGCCACCGAGACTCTGCTGGCCCCGACGTCCGCCACTGCTGCCTCAACTTCTACCTCGAGCGCTCAGACACCCGCTGCCGACACTAATGCTTCTGGGCCAACTGCATAAACTTTAGGTTCAAATTTATCAAATCACAGGAATGCCGGGTGCAGATGTAATATACACTTTTAAGTAGTTGTTCTGAACAACAACGCTATTTTGCTAAGTTATTGAACAAGACTTGGTGTTGAACTTCTTCGCACCAAGTCCTCGGGTTTACTACATGTTTACCACATTTGGCGATTTTTGCTCTTGTCTACCATTTTGGTGTTTGACAGTCGAGTCACAAAACAACCACTTACGGCATACAGTAGTTTATAACTTTTGAGGTTTGGTTTAAAGTTATCCGACACAAAGGAAAATAACTGAAAAAAATAGGGTTAGTAAAACAACAGATGCCAAATAGAGTTTGGACCGAGTCCCCGAGTTCGTTTTCGTGTTCACTATGTTTCACAGTCTCTGCTCTTGACTACCTTTTAGGTGTTTGTCTATCGAGTCACAAGATCTCATCATATAGCATACATTACTTGTTCTTTGGAACAAGGTAAAATTTTATTAGGCATATGGACAACGTAAGTAAAGCAAGCAAACTAACATATATGGCAGTCCCCGAGTTTTAAGTCGGGGTGCCGGCATACAAACAACATAACACAAAAACTGTAAGAAAACACATGCATGGACAAACGAGGCAGTCTCCGAGTTCAACTCGAAGTGCCAACATTTCATTTGTTATAAATCGAGATACATATGTTGTGCCCTTTATGTGTAAAAGGGGCAGAGTAGAGCTATATTACATGGCCTCTTGGTTTCTTCTCCGGACCTGTCCATCACTCCTTTCTTGGCTTCCTGTGCATCTACAAGGTAGTACGAATCATTGAGCTAGGCCCTGCTTACAAAAAATGGTCCCTCCCATGGAGGCGACAATTTGTGCATGTCGGCAGTCCTTTGTATCAACCTCAAGACCAAGTGTGACGCCCTAAAATCGGTACTATGTAGATTTAAGCGTTTCCGCCGAAATCCGCATAATAACGATTTTAGGTCGCCCACCAGACATAATGTGCACGCCGAAACATGCGCATTATGTGGGTGGAATTGTGATAACATTACAACAGTTCCGATACATCAACAAATACAACAGAAGATGAAATACAACAACGACTCGAACGAGTCAAGATACAAATGATACAATACAAAGATACAAATGACAACGGAAGGGAAATAGTATCCGGCTACGGATAAGATGCAAATTGGACTAAGAGTCCTGAAGATAAGCGATGGCGCCATATCCCTGCCCAGCCAAGCCGGAGGGATTCCCAAGCTAACGTCGATGAACTTCAAACCTGTTGACTGCACGTAAAGCACAACCCAAAAGAGGGTCAGGGCACTCCCTGGCAAGCAAAACCGACTTGCCTACTTTCTACACCATCTCCCAAAATATAGGGGAGGTGGACTTAGCGGCAGCAACACTAGCAACCTAGAGAGACACGCTACCACTTCCGTCTAATCAGAGAGGGATAAGAGAGCGCATAAGGTAAACATCTACAACTAACACCAAACATAACCCATTCTCGAATTAACCCCCTCAACCAAATATGAGGAAGCAATTCGGGAAAACTCACACGTTGAACAGTTTTAATTATAATTTATTGTGAATATAATTCTATATTACTACTCAAATTAATTAACATTAATTAGGTGCAAGTTGTCTAGATCTTGTTAGCCAGCATCATCACCAAAGTTGTCCATAACCGTGGACACGGCTCATCGATAAGATTATACCCTGCAGGGGTGCACTACTGTACCCATACTCGCATGATCAACCCAAGCAAGCATCAGGGCTTCTCAACACGACTTATTCCTTCACTACAGCAAGTCCAAGTGCCACCCATATGAGTTGTTACCCGCGTCAGGAGTCCGGCCGAATCTCAATTGCGGACTCATTAGTTTGTGTCCACGCGCCATGCGGCTCAAACCACAGTAGGAACTGTCCGCTTCGCGCGCACCACCCCTATATGACCCCCCGTATCATGTAACCTCTCATCAATCATCATCATCATGCACATGGATATGAGCAAATGGAAAACCCGAACTAGTTGCGGCACATGGACAAGCTGAAGATCCGTTCAAAGTTGAGGGGGATCCATAGGGCCTCCCACAAGTGGTTAGTGCACTCAAGATTGGATCCGAGGACAAAATCTCAGTTCCTAGGTCGACACTGAGCAGAACAAAGCACCTCGCAAGGCCTTCCGCCTGGTGCCTTATCTTTTAATTATAGTACCCCCACATAAGACAACAGTTTATTAAAGTAGGACAATCTAACATACTAAGCAGGTGAAACATAAGACCAACAGACGACTCGCACAATCAACTCTAAGCATGCGCTACTGAAGGGGATCGTGTGCAGAAAACAAAAAATTTCCTAGCAACGATGTCCTTAAACTAGCCAAGATCTACACTATGCAGATATAGTAGTACGGCGGAGATCGGAATACATACCCTCGTAGACCGAATAGCGGGGATTACGCTCCCGCACAAGCGTTGACGATGAAGACGCCGTAGCCGACCTCTAGGTCGCGGAGAACTCGGCGCGACGAAGACGACGAAGATGACCCCGAGGTCGGGTGGAGGAAGTAGGCCTCCGAGTACCGCTAGCGCAACACCTCGCAGGGAGTCGCACACATACGGTGGAGACGACGGCCTCCGAAGCTCCCGTCCAGGACGAGCAGCGGAAGACTTGGACCGGAACACCAGCAGCGCGGCAGCGGGCTATGGTGGAAGAGATCCCCCTCCTCTACTCGGCGCGGCTCCGACAAGGGAACCACGAGATCGAGAGAGAAATTGGGAATTAATTGGTGAATTAAAAGGCCAGGGGTGCCACTTCTTATATAGGCTCCCAGGGGGAGCCAACCTTGCCAGCCAGGCAATGTGGGACTATCCCACATGCCTGGTTCGGCCAAGGCTGATGCGCCGGCCCTAGGTGGGCCCCATTTGGCCCACCTAGGCCGGCCAAGCCTCCCCACAAAATTCCCCTGAGGGTTTTCCCCCGCATGGGCCTTCTTTCGACCAGAAGGCCCATTTAGGGAAATCAGCCTAAATAAATTCGAAAATAAATATATTAAATCATATTTGCATATTAATTACACTAATTAATATCAAACATAATATATATAATTTTTCCTAGCTCCGAAAACTCTTTCGCCGCTGCCCGATCTCCATCGGACCCCTCCCGGGACGTTCCCGGTGATCTCTTTCCTTTCCGGTTGTCTTGTCGAAACCCCTTAAGTGTGTTACCCTAGCGGTTCGATATAATATCAGGTATGATCAAGACTCCTCAATGATCAACGACTAACTCGTAGGCCTGTACCCCATGAATTAACCCCTGAGATATAACGAATGACTTTCATCTATCAAACCTGATTGTATAGTCTTAAACCCTTTGTCATGGCGATACTTAGCGTGTCCGAGCATCATTCTCATATATCTCCATACCTAGCATGATCTCGTTACCGACATCGCTATCTTCTACTCGTCTATGATATTATGTCAGCTGGTGACCTAGTCACATGTTTGCAAACTCATTTGACATAATCTCACCGAGTGGGCCCTAGAGTATCTATCCGGCTATGCGGACTGACAAATCCCGCTGTTGACCCCTCGTCTCAACTACTCCTTTCCGATACCCAAAAGTATCACCGTTATTGTCATACTAAATAAGATACGACGTTTGGTGCGATCAAAGTATCTTCCAGGAATACCAATAAGAGTTGATCTCACGGTCTTAAGGCGTAACGACTATGTCCTATAAATACTGGGTATGTCCATCACATCGTTACTCCTAACGATATGACTTCCGTTGCCGACCGGCGCCATGCCCTATGATCGGAAAACCTCGATCATCAATCGCGCAACGAAACTAGTCTTAGTAGAGGCTACTAGGGACCTGGTTGTTTATCTACCACACCTGTATTAATGTTTTCGCTTAATACAGTTATAGCATGGTATAAAACATATAATGAACGATTGGGATATTGCCAATAAACTATGTTTATTAAGTGCCTCTAGGGCATATTCCCTTCAGTCTCCCACTTGCACTAGAGTAACACTTAATCTAGTTTACAACCTGGTAAAAGCTCAACACCCATAGCATCTTGGTGCCTGCTCGCCTCGTGGAAGAGGAATACAGTCAATAGACCTCACACATTGAGACCTATATGTTCTTTGCAACACTTCTATGTCACCTAGTTTGACATCAACCCGTATCTTACGATGACGGTGAAATATATCCCAGTGGATGGAGTGAGACTCGAGCATTCGCGTAGCATGCGCCTTAAAAGTCTGAAAGATCTATTAAGGGACCACCTACGCTCGGAAAACTGCTCAGTCCAATCACACTTGCTACTTCTAAAGTCGCGATATATTTCTATACCTATGTAGATTATGCGACAGTGCATTCATATGCGACTTCGCAAACTAACCATGTCTATCTTCAAAATAAAGGACATCTCCTATATGAGATTTCTAGTCGTATGGGTCAGTGCAATAACTTGCATCATCGTAACCGCTTTACGGCAAGTTGCCATTCCACTCTTACCCGTTACTAGAGAACCTATCTTCAGTTCTCATAGACACTGAAGAATAAACTTAACGTTTGTTCATTGATCCACACAAGGATCACTCTAGAACCTGTTCTTTAACCAAGAACTCGGGTCACACTAAGTCGAGCTTTCAGCCTGATAGACTCTATGTGTGATACATAGAGAATGTCGAACATCATTTTCTATCACTGAAAAAGCCAAGATAAACTTAATATTTTACCTACTCATACAAGTAAGAACCTCTTTCTTCACTTGTCCTACTCCGACTTAATGTTATTAAGCCCCCTCTGATCTATACAATTATAAATCGGATGCCTAATACTCCTAACTTCATTTCATAGAAAATTTAATCATTTAAATAATCCTTTATACTATACTAGAGGATCTGTGTCATTCAATATGTCGTTACATACAGAATCACAAATGACACCTAGCTCCCACTCAAATATGCCTTCCGCATATAAGATCAAGGAAAAGCTACTTCGCTCCCACTCAAATATGCCTTCCGCATATAAGATCAAGGAAAGCTACTTTGCTCCCACTCACTTCTTTGCAAATGTAGGTTTCTTCAACTATTTTGGACAACTCCAAAATCCTTTGATCACATTATCGAAGTGAAGATTCCAGCTCCGATATGCATACTTCTGCCCATGAATGGACAACCGAAGTTTGCATACATGTTTAGCATCCTCAGGATTACAAACCATTCTTAATTACACTATTAAGAACCATGGTTTTCTCATCCATCTATCAATTTCTCATTCGAAATTATAGTAATTGCTAAACGACCCAGAATAGATTTAGGCTTCGCCACTTGAGACAAACTCTCATGTGGTCTATCGGAACTGTTTCACGACAAATCGAATCTGCTTAATATCTACTCTCTCATAAAACTCCATATACTATCAACATCCTAGATGCCATCAAGAAGATCTCCCAAGTCATTACCTGGTAATCGTATATGGATTTTATTTCGGATCATAAATGACTCATAGCCATTTCTCGGACTTAGGTCCACCATCTCTTCTTCGTAGTTCGTAGGTCTATCATATTCCATTAATATGACCTTCATAACAAGATTGTCGTAACACACAGTGTGGAACACAACCTCGTATGCCTACGCTCTTAGTATGAGCTCAGAACATCATGATTTTAAATCATCAGCTTTTTCAAGCTGTGGAGCCTGACACCGAAAACACTTTCGATTGCGCCACTCTGATGTTTGGAGAGGAAGTTCACCAACTTCGTCTTGCTCTACTTTCTTTCTCACTTATACCCTCGGACAAGAAACTATTTCTTTCGCAAGGTATATCCCGGCAAAGATTTTGCCTATGTCGTGAGACATGTACCCAACTAACTCTTTAGGTAGGGTATACTACAAAGATTAATCCATTTTAGGTTCGATTACATCGAAACACTAAATTGCTGAAACGACAATCCAGGCTAAAAGCCACACCATTACTCATATGGCATTGTCTCCATGGATTCAAATGGTTTACCTATATGCTAACGTGAGTGTTTACGTTTCTACCATATGACTCTAATGATCACAATAATTCGGTAAGAGATTTATTTACCACACACTATCCGATAGGGTGCGATTACGACGGCCTAACACACCATAACACTATGGTGTTCCATGCGACGTAATTTGTGGAACTCTTCTCACAAGTCTTCCAATGATGTGCCAACATTATAACTCAAATCTTCATTCCTCGATTTGCATCGCGGGAATTTGATTTTCTTGTTAAGTTTATTTCCTACTTCATTCTGAACTTCGTTTGATCGAATCAAAAATTCAGACTAACATTCCCCGGAGTGGATATCCATATATCTACTCGGCATATTCATGAAGTCTATGAAATAAAGACTTCCACTACACGTTAAAGTACTTCATTGATTCACATACACCCATATGCATGATTCTCAACAAGTTATACTCAAAACGTTCAGTGAAGTTCACGAAATAAAGGTCTCCACTACCCGTCAATTACTTCATTGAACCACATACATCTCCATGTATGACTATCAATAAGTCATATGCCCGTTTTCCGAAAACGGTGTCACAGTTATTTTGCAAGTGTCAAAAGATCAAATCTTAGGACTTATAGGTCCATCCAGTGTGGAGCTAATGCATATAACATTGACATGACTAAATGGTAGTGCCACACATATGTGGTGTCTTTATTAAGTTTGTATCCTTTGGCATTAATATTATGAATGTGGGAGCTTCTACCATCTAAATTCAAATCGGCATATGATCATTACTTCATAAATATAGGACACCAATTTGTCACTATCATGTATGAACAAGTGTCTCGCTAGAGGAGACACACTCGTAACGATCATACCAACACCCGATCATAAAGAATTTATTCAAATGGTAGATCTAGAGGGAGAGTGTCTATGGCCGTCACAACAACTTGACTGTCATTATCAACACGCAATGTCGCCTCATCCTTTCAAGCTACTCAAGCAGTAAACCTGGTTTTTCACAAAACATGACTAGTTCAAGACTTAGTCACTACTGCGAGCACTTGCTTAGCTAAAACATTCATAGCATGTATATCATATATACACCATCATCATTGATGACTTCCGGCGATCTGTTTCATCTTCTTGATACTTCCACCGTAATCAAGAACCATGAAGGTGAACGATTCCCCGTGCATGACATAGTCTATGAGAGAGGATTTGCACTTGGCAACGATGTCTGTCATCCAGTGATTGAGCTGAGCGAGGGGTCTCAATGTTCATTAATCATGAACATACGTCATTAAGTATGACCGCCACGTGCTCCCTCAATGTGTGTATTCTCTTCCATCTTGGTTGAGAAGACAATCAGTCAACGTACTGATAAACTTCATCAACCCAACGTTTGGGGTACCCCGAGTTTAGCGACCATATCATATGTTCGCGATCTAAATACTCGTACCCATCGTTGGTTCTTTATGGCAGAGATCATAGCATACACTGGACTATGATGATATCATCCGCACAAAATCCGATAATCAAAATTATCTTTTGTTAGCGGAATCTCCGGGTTTATCTCCTAGCGGGTATTGTATCACAAAGAGCTAACGGTTTAAACAAGGAGTATCCTCAAGCTAAAGTATAAAACTATGAAGTTTGGACCCAACCTTTTAAGTTTCTCAATCGCAGGAATGCGCCTAATTTGAAAAGATGCTTTAACAATGGTTAATATCTACAAAGGTTTGCAAAACAGACTCTGTTCATTATATTCTGAGTTCTACTATTTTAGAAAATAACTATCCGAACTCCCACTTAAACGAACATCCCTCCTGGTCGTTTAAGCGATTACACGACCCCCATCCATTGCACCACCCCTCATCATCAGAGCCGGCGGCACAACTTCAAGAGTAGACAAAATCGTCCGCCACACCAATTTTGTGACTCGTGCTCGACCTTTCGGTCTTCCTGTTCTGAGGCCATATTTCTGAATATGCTAGGCTCGCCACCAAAGACCTCCACGCTGACGCTTGTGCAACATGGCTTACACCCACTGTATGCGAACGACGAGATGTCTGACACCCGATCATCACGGCCTGCCTCATAACGTAGAACTTTCTTGGTGGTGCGCGTTGGAGGGAGAACACTAGTGGTATTTTGAAGGGATCATTTTATATGACTACCGCCGTGTAACTAATGTATACTATACACACAATCACACAATATAAGATGCACACAAAACATCAAATGTAATGCAATGTGATATAGTCCATCGCGCCATGGTCTTCTTGGCGCCCGCAGTTTATAAACAATTTAATAAACCTACCTTGACCATATCACATAGCCCCTGCAAAATAAAGTTAGACGCTTCTACTTTATCTTTTACATGTTTTACGTGGCTCGGGGCTTTCGTAAATAGAACCGCTTCATACCTACGAACCTTATGACCACAACAACGATCCAATAATTGCATGTTTAAGCATCCCTTTCGGGCCCTCCATTGAAAATGCAAAGCCAACTAAAGAGAGAGAAACAGGCACCCGCCAGCCAGAGATACGGTACAAGCCGTATGTCAGTAGTGGAACCAGTCTCGCGTAAGCGTACGCGTAAAGTCGGTCCGGGCCGCTTCATCAACTCGATGCCGCTGGAATCACAAGTGCACGCTAGAGGGTAGCAAATAACAGGAACGGTGCCCCCGTGCAGAACACGGGTTCTAACAGCGTACAGCTATATCTACGATAGATCGGCTCTGATACCACTGAACGGGATCGTGTGCAGAAAACAAAAAATTTCCTAGCAACGATATCCTTAAACTAGCCAAGATCTACACTATGCAGATATAGTAGTACGACGGAGATCGGAATACATACCCTTGTAGACCGAATAGCGGGGATTACGCTCCCGCACAAGCGTTGACGATGAAGACGCCGTAGCCGACCTCTAGGTCGCGGAGATGACCCCGAGGTCGGGTGGAGGAAGTAGGCCTCCGAGTACCGCTAGCGCAGCACCTCGCAGGGAGTCGCACACATACGGTGGAGACGACGGCCTCCGAAGCTCCAGTCCAGGACGAGCAGCGGAAGACTTGGACCGGAACACCAGCAGCGCGGCAGCGGGCTATGGTGGAAGAGATCCCCCTCCTCTACTCGGCGCGGCTCCGTCAAGGGAACCACGAGATCGAGAGAGAAATTGGGAATTAATTGGTGAATTAAAAGGCCAGGGGTGCCCCTTCTTATATAGCCTCCCAGGGGGAGCCAACCTTGCCAGCCAGGCAATGTGGGACTATCCCACATGCCTGGTTCGGCCAAGGCTGATGCGCCGGCCCTAGGTGGGCCCCATTTGGCCCACCTAGGCCGGCCAAGCCTCCCCACAAAATTCCCTTGAGGGTTTTCCCCCACATGGGCCTTCTTTCGACCAGAAGGCCCATTTAGGGAAATCAGCCTAAATAAATTCGAAAATAAATATATAAAATCATATTTGCATATTAATTACACTAATTAATATCAAACATAATATATATATAATTTTTCCTAGCTCCGAAAACTCTTTCGCCGCTGCCCGATCTCCATCGGACCCCTCCCGGGACGTTCCCGGTGATCTCTTTCCTTTCCGGTTGTCTTGTCGAAACCCCTTAAGTGTGTTACCCTAGCGGTTCGATATAATATCAGGTATGATCAAGACTCCTCAATGATCAACGACTAACTCGTAGGCCTGGACCCCATGAATTAACCCCTGAGATATAACGAATGACTTTCATCTATCAAACCTGGACGTATAGTCTTAAACCCTTTGTCATGGCGATACTTAGCGTGTCCGAGCATCATTCTCAGATATCTCCATACCTAGCATGATCTCGTTACCGACATCGCTATCTTCTACTCGTCTATGATATTAGGTCAGCTGGTGACCTAGTCACATGTTTACAAACTCATTTGACATAATCTCACCGAGTGGGTCCTAGAGTATCTATCCGGCTATGCGGATTGACAAATCCCGCTGTTGACCCCTCGTCTGAACTACTCCTTTCCGATACCCAAAAGTATCACCGTTATTGTCATACTAAATAAGATACGACGTTTGGTGCGATCAAAGTATCTTCCAGGAATACCAATAAGAGTTGATCTCACGGTCTTAAGGCGTAACGACTATGTCCTATAAATACTGGGTATGTCCATCACATCGTTACTCCTAACGATATGACTTCCGTTGCCGACCGGCGCCATGCCCTATGATCGGAAAACCTCGATCATCAATCGCACAACGAAACTAGTCTTAGTAGAGGCTACTAGGGACCTGGTTGTTTATCTACCACATATGTATTAATGTTTTCGCTTAATACAGTTATAGCATGGTATAAAACATATAATGAATGATTGGGATATTGCCAATAAACTATGTTTATTAAGTGAATCTAGGGCATATTCCCTTCAGCTACGACTTGCAATGCCAACAAATAAACAAACAACAGGTGATGGGATGTGGGATAAAGCTGTATAGGCTGCAGGATAAACATGTGATGGGATTGCGATAAAGAATCGAATACTAGGGTAGCAGAGATCAACGGCAGGAATGAAAGACAATGTATAGGTAAACAAGCAAACTTTGCTTGCCTGGAATCCTGCATGGAAGCAGATCTTGTCGTTGCTCAGACATCTCAACGTCTTATCCGCGAAGAAGCAACAAACACTAGAAAGCGTAAAAGATGCATTTTACAACTACGGCAAAAGATCCAACATGATCATGAAAGAATGATGCATGACATGGCAAGGTGCATGGCAAGATGCACTTAATCTGAATTAAGCGGAACCGGGATTCCGACAATTAATATTTAGGTGCAAGTTATTTATTTACCAGCAATATTAAACGTTGGTTAGCATGGCAACACATGGCATGGGTGATCTAATTAAATTAAATGGAATAGGTCATTATATATTTATTACCCCACACATTCCATATTGAATTATTTAGGTGATTTGCTACACCCCGAACCCAAGAGAACAACACATGCAATTATGATGCGATATGCACAAGATAGATGGCATTTTATAAAATAGGTGTAGGGTTAGGGTTTGGGTCCGTACGTCGGATCGGTTGAACTAGGGTTCGAAACCGACGTCTTCGGTCCGTAGAGGAAGTAGTTGCCGTCAGGGAAGTAGCCGTCGCGGAACCAAGGCATCGTCGTTTGTCGGGGTCGTGGAAGTGGTCAGAGAAGTAGTCGTGGCACGTAGGAGCACGGCAATCGGACGCCGGAAAAAAAGCGCGCACGGGCGGGCACCGCGACACGGACACGACGGTCACGGCAATGCGGCACCGAAACAAGTCACGCGCACGCGCATGTAGCAACACCTCGAAGGGTGGACAACTTGGACACAAAAGATGACGCCAAAGTTCTTGCGGGCATTGTGTCGAACACCTTGCGGGCGGCGGATGCGGGGACGCCACCGGACGGAGACGGCGTGCGCGCGGCCGGACGAGGAGGCAGCGGGGACGGCGCGCGGCGGTGTAGACGAGCGCGTGCGGGGCGGCGACGTGCTGCGGTGCGCGGGGCGGAGCGCACGGCAGCGCGGCGTGGGAGGAGCGCGCCGCGCAGCCGCGGCGCGGGAGGAGCGCGCGGCGCGGCTGTGCGGCGCGGGGACGTGCGGCTCGGGGCGCGCAGCGCCGGCGGCTGCGGCGGCGGCGCGACATGCGGGGCGGCCGGATGCGCGGGCGGCCGGATGCGCGGGCGGCCGGGCCGGAGCAGGCCGGGGCGCGCGGAGGCGCGGCTGCGGCGGCGTCGAAGGCAGAGGAGGACGGGCGCGGCGGAGGAGGCACGGACGGCGAGCGGAGCAGGGGGCGGCGGCCGGCGGCGTCGCTGGAGGCGGCCGAGCTGGGCGGCGGAGCAGGGCGTGGCCCGGAGGCGGCCGGCGGCTGGCGGGGGAGACGAGGAGGCGAGGGCGAGCGCGGGCTGCGGTGCAAGGCGGCGGGCCGGAGGCGCGGCGGCGGCTGCGGGCGGCCGGGGACGCGCGAGCGGGAGGCGCGCCGGGGCGGCCGGAGATGGCCGTCTTAGGGCGCGGGCGACCGGAGGAGGGGCGTGCGCGCGCACGGTGGCGGGCGGGCGCGCGGGGGCGCGGGGTGGAGGCGAGGCGACCGTGGCCGGGGATGGGGACCTTGGGCTCGGGAGGAGCTCGAGCAGTTTGGCTGTACTTCTCCCGTGCGGGACGTGCGGGAGGAAAGAGAAGGAAAAGAAAAGGAAGGAGAGAAAAAGGAAAGAAAAGAAAGGAAAGAAAAGAAATGAAAGAAAAGAAGAAAGAAAAGGAAGAAAAGAAAAGAAAAGAAAAGAAAGGAAGGGGAAAAATGGAAAAAGGAAAAAGAAGAGAGTGGAAGGGGGCGGCTGCAAAAATGCAGGGGGTGGGAAACATGTTTCCAGGGGAAACCCTAGGGTTTGGGGTTAGATGGGCTTTTGGGCTTTTTATTTCTCTACCGTTTAATTATTTCTGATTTATATTTTTAAAACCAAAACGAAGAGGAATTTGAATACGAAAACTATACAAAATAGTTTTAGTTTTAAATAGACAATTTAATAAACTAATTTTTAACATTTTAAAAAGATTTGAAAATAACACATTTTTAATTAATTTGAAAAGCATTTTAATTTAATTGTGAAAATAAATAAATTTAAATGCAACAATTAAATTTAATGCGATGAAATGCAATGCCATGTTGATGCAAAAAAGAAAACTCACAAAACAAAAAGGGGATAAATCCCAGGGCGTTACACCAAGTCTCCTTCTCTGAACACCCGTGGGTGGATCTTCCGGATATGATAGCGACGGAGATCCTGTTGGTATATTGCCGATCGGGAAAGAGCTAGCTCTCTTGCCTCTTCAAATAAGTCCATATCATTTTATCTTGCCTCTTTTGCCTTGGTCTCAGTACACATGGCCACTCTCGGCGAGTCATACTGTATGTCGGTTGGGAGCACTGCCTCAGCTCCATATACAAGATAGAAGGGTGTATACTTAGTTGATATGTTCGGTGTTGTTCTCAAACCCCACAGTAGTGCCAGTGTTTCTTCTATCCAACATCGTGGTGTTCTTATCAGTGGTTCGATTATTCTAGCCTTGATGCCGGCTAACACTAAAGCATTAGCTCTTTCCACTTATCCATTTGCCTCTGGGTGTGCCACCGAGGCCACATCTAGTCGGATTCTCTTTTCCGCACAAAACTCGGCAAAATCTCCGACAGCAAAGTTGGTGCCATTGTTAGTGATTATACTGTTTGGGTAGCCGTATCTCAAGACGATATCTTTCAGGAAAGCAATGGCGGTATGCCCATCACACTTCCGAATTGGCTTGACCTATACCCATTTGGTAAACTTGTCCACCATCACCAACATGTGAGTCATGTTACCTCTGGCCGGCGTAAACTGCCCCACCATATCCAGGCACCCTACTGTGAAAGGCCAAGTGATAGGAATGGTCTTGAGTGCCGACGCTGGCACGTGTATATTGTGAGCAAACCTCAGGCATTCCTCACATTTTCTGACTATATCCTCTGCCTCTGCAGTACACTGGGCCAGTAGAACCCATGCCGGAAAGCCATTGCCACCAAGGCCCTTGAGGAAGCGTGATGGCCACATTCTCCTTGGTGTATCTCCAAGAGCATTTCACCACCTTCTCCCGGCTCCACAAAGCGTTGCAACACCACCGTCACACTTCTCTTGTACAGTTCCTTGTTGATCACCGTGTATGCCTTCGATCTTCGCAGAACTTGCCGGGCTTCAACTTCATTGTCGGGTAAGGTTCCATCCGACAGATAAGTCAGGATTGGTTGAACCCATCCCGGCACAGGTCGCACAGGGAACAGTGGTTCATCACCCGGCTTCCACTTCCATTGTTGTGGCCTCCGACACTGGTACCTTCGGGATAAAGATTGATTCAGACTCATGCGAAGGTTTGATCGATGGCTTTCTCAAGTGCTCCAGGGCTATGCCAGGCGGAATTGGATATCTCGACGAGCCGAGCTTGGACAGTATGTCGGCAGCTTCATTCTCTGTCTGAGGTATATGCTTGAAATCGCATCCGTCAAAGCATCCCGAGATCATGTGGACATGAAACCGATAGTGCGCCATGTTCGCATCCAAAGCATCCCAATTTCCCGAGACTTGTTGTATGACCAAGTCCGAGTCGCCAAAACAATCCACTCGACGGATGCCGATCTCCTTAGCCACCTTGATTCCATGCAGAAGTGCCTCATACTCGGCCACATTGTTGGATGCAGTGAAGTTTATCTGTAGGACATATTTCAATTGATCTTGCTTGGTCGATGTGAGGACTATCCCGGTGCCCAGACCTATCTTCTTCTTGGACCCGTCAAAATGCATCTTCTAGTAATTGGAATCTGGAACGTGCGGCTCATACTGCATCTCAGCCCAATCCACAAGGAAATCCGGCAGGACCTGCGACTTGATGGCGTCTCGCCATTCGTAAGTCGGGGCATAAGGCGATAACTCTATGGCCCATTTGTCTATCCGACCGCTAGCATCTTTGCAGCCGAGGATCTCCGAGAGAGGAGCCTCACACACCATAGTAATTGGATGTTCTTGAAAGTAATGCTTCAGTTTGTTGACGGCAAGATACACATGATATGACATCTTTTGGTAGTGAGGATAATTCTTCTTTGATGTCGAAATCACTTCACTCAGATAGTACAACGGTCTCTACACGGTCTTACCTCCTTCTTCTCTTTCCACTACCATCACTATGCTGATAACTTGGTTGGTTGCCGCGATATACAGCAACATTGGCTCTTTGGGTTAGGGTGAGGCCAATATCAGAGTCGTTGCCAACATCTTGTTCAAGTCATTAAATGCCGAGTCTGCTTGCGGAGTCCACATGAACGTGTTTCTCTTTTTCATGAGTTGGTACAGAGGCAAAGCCTTTTCTCCCAATCGACCTACGCACCGACTTAAGGATGCCAAACATCTGGTGAACTTCCGCACATCTTTAAGTGATCTAGGCAACCTCATATTGTCGATTGCTCGGATCTTAGTCGGATTAGCTTCGATACCTCGGCCAGACACGAGGAAACCGAGTAATTTTCCGGCCGGCACACCAAAGGTACACTTATCCGGGTTAAGTTTCATCCGGAATCTTCTCAAGTTTGTGAATGTTTCTCGCAAGTCCTCAATGAGGGTGGTTTTCTCTTTTGTTTTTATTACAATGCATCGACATACACCTCCACATTCTTGCCTATCTGGCTGTGCACACTAGTAGGAAAAGTCTTATAGCCACCAGGATAGCAGTGGCAAGCAAGAAAAAATGACCGCCAACGCTGTTACCGCTAGCGAACGCATAGCCGTCACAGCCAGAGGTAAAACTACCACCGCTGGCGGACAACTATTTAGATTCGCCAGCGGTAACGTCTGGCCGAAAGCTGCGGTACTCTAATCTTACCGTTGGCGAACATAATCTAACGTGCGCCAACACTTAATTAGGTACCCTTGGAAAAGTTGCTTCCTGTTCGCCAGCGGTCCTCATACAGCCGCAATCTTTTCTCTCTCCCACGTACGCTAGCCTTATCTCTTCCCGTCCACACACCATCCCCAATCTCGGGATCCCCTTTCTCCTCGCTGTCCCCGCTATCGCCGATCCCCTTTCTCCTCGCAGCTCTCCCCCACCATCGCCGGAGGGAGACACAAGAAGCAGCACGGCTGTCCCCTGCCTTCCCCACCGCCGCACGGCCCTACCGTTTCCTCTCTCCCTGCTCCACGAGCCCTCCACCTCAGGCAGCGATGGCCGGCGTTGGTGCCAGCGGGAGCGGCGAGGGAAGGGACACGGAGAGGGCGGATGGTCGGAGCTGCTTAACACCTCCACCAAGGTCCTCGAGCAGGCCGGCTCCAACGGCCCACACTTCCCCACCCTCCAGGTGCCGCCCACATTTCTCTCTCTCCCTCGCCACCATGCCCGAATCGCCCCCCAGATTCCCTCTGCCAGACTGGCATATATTTTGACTGATATTGTTTGCAGGAGGCAGGAGAGGTTGGAGTTCCTCTACGAGTCAGGGTTGGGTGTCGGCAAGGGGAGCTCGGTTGGATTCTAGGCACTACAGCAGCCTTCCCCAACGGCAGCTGCCTCCTCTTCTGCTCTAGCGAGTGCGGCTGGCTCTTGCAAGGTAGTACTGCACTTGTTCCTTATCCCCCAGTGATTCTAGTCAAGTGATGTTTGTCGATTTGCACGTAATTTGACCAACATATGTTAGCTAATTACTACTATAAGTTATGTGTGTGTTTTGTTACTTTTGAATTAGTATGCTTATTCAGTGGATTTGTTTTGAATTAGTCAAGGGTTTGATAGTAGATGCAAAGTTGAGTTAAGGGTTCACAAAACTTTTGAATTAGTATGCCGTTGTGCCACTCGCCGCCGCTGTGCGCCTCCGCTCCGCGCCGCCACCTCCCGCATGCACGCGTCCCCAATGCCTCTTCCGGCCGCGTACAGGCCGTCTCCGTCCAGTGGCGTCCCCGCATCCGCCTCCGCAAGGTGTTCGACAAAATGCCCGCAAGACGCCGGCGTCATTTTTTGTGTCCGGGTTGTCCACCCTTCGAGGTGTTTCTACGTGCGCGTGCTTCTTCCGGTGCCGCGTTGCCGTGAGCGCCCGTGTCCGTGTCGCGGTGCCCGCCCGTGCGCGCTTCTTTCCGGTGTTCGATTGCCGTGCTCCTACGTGCCCCCGCCCGTCAACGATGATTACCGAGTACACTACCCCGGCCACTTCTACAACACCGACAAACGACGATGCCCCGGTTCCGCGACGGCTACTTCCCCGACGACAACTACTTCCTCTACGGACCGAAGACGTCGGTTTCGAACCCTAGTTCACCCGATCCGACGTACAGACCCAAACCCTAACCCTACACCTATTTTATAAAATGTCATCTATCTTGTGCATATCGCATCATACTTGCATGTATTGCATCTCTTGGGTTTGGGGGTGTAGCAAATCACCTAAAAAATAAATATGGAATGTGTGGGGCAAATAAATATATATATTGCCCAATTCCATTTAAATTGACTAGATCACTCATGCCATGTCTTGCTAAGTTAATCAACATTTAATTTGGTGGGTAGATAAATAACTTGAACATTAATATTAATTGTCGCAATCCCGGTTCCGCTTAATTTGGATTAAGTGCATCTCATATTGCATCTTGCCATGCCATGCATAATTCTCATATGATCATGCTGGATCTTTCGCCGTAGTTGTAAAATGCATCTTTTATGCTTTCTAGTGTTTGTTGCTTCTTCGTGGATGAGATGTGTGAGCAACGACAAGATCTGCTTCCATGCGGGATTCCAGGCAAGCAAAGTTTGCTTGTTTACCTATACATTGTCTTTCATTCCTGCCGTTGATCTCTGCTACCCTAGTATTCGATTCTTTATCGCGATCCCATCACATGTTTATCCTGCAGCCTATACAACTTTATCCCCACAACCCATAACCCCTTGCATGTTTATATGTTGGCCTTGCGAGTCCTAGCGCATGCTTAGAGTTGGTTGTGCGAGTCGTCGGTTGGTCTTTTATTTCATATGCTTAGCTTGACAGATTATTCTACCTTAATAAAATGTTGTCTTATATTGGGTATTATAATTAAAAGATAAGGCACCGGCAGAAGGCCTTGCGAGGTGCTTTGTTCTGCTAAGTGTCGACCTAGGATTTGAGATTTTATCCTCGGATCCAATTTTGAGCGCACTAACCACTTGTGGGAGGCCCTGTAGACCCCCCTCGACTTTGAACGGATCTTCAGCTTGTCCATGTGCCGCAACTATTTCGGGTTTTCCATTTGCTCATATCCATGTGCATGATGATGATGATTGATGAGAGGTTACATGATACGGGGGGTCATATAGGGGTGGTGCGCGCGAAGCGGACAATTCCTACTTTGGTTTGAGCCGCATGGCGCGCAGACACAAACTAATGAGTCCGCAATTGAGATTCGGCCGAACTCTTGACGCGGGTAACAACTCATATGGGTGGCACTTGGACTTGTTGTAGTGAAGGAAAGAGTCGTGTTGAGAGGCCTTGATGCTTGCTTGGGTTGATCATATGAGTATGGGTACAGTTTTGCACCCCTGCAGGGTATAATCTTATCGATGAGCCGTGTCCACGGTTATGGACGATTTTGGTGATGATGCTAGCTAACAAGATCTAGACAACTTGCACCTAATTAATGTTAATTAATTTGACTAGTAATATAGAATTACTTTCACAATAAATGGTAACTAAAATTGTTCAATGTGTGAGTTTCCCGAATTGCTTCCTCATATTTGGTTGAGGGGGTTAATCCAAGAATGGGTTACGATTGGTGTAAGTAGTAGCTGTTTACTTATGTGCTCTCTTATCCCTCTCTAATTAGACGGAAGTTGTAGCGTGTCTCTTTAGGTTGCTAGTGCTGCTGCCGCTAAGTCCACCCCCCCCCCTATATTTTGGGAGATGGTGTAGAAAGTAGGCAAGTCGGTTTTGCTTGCCAGGGAGTGCCCTGACCCTCTTTTGGGCTGTGCTTTATGTGCAGTCAACAGGTTTGAAGTCTGACGACGTTAGCTTGGGAATCCCTCCGGCTTGGCTGGGCTGGGATATGGCGCCATCGCTTATCTTCAGGACTCTTAGTCCAATTTGTATCTTATTTGTAGTCGGATACTATTTTGCTTCCGCTGTCATTTGAATCTTTTTGTTGTATCATTTGTATCTTGACTCGTTCGAGTCGTTGTTGTATTATCTCTTATGTTGTACTTGTGGATGTATCGGAACTGTTGTACATAATGTGCATGTTTCGACGTGCACATTATGTCTGGTGGGCGACCTAAAATCGTTATTATGCGGATTTCGGCCGGAGCGCTTAAATCTACATAGTACCGATTTCAGGGCGTCACACATCTCGTATTTCATCTTGCCATGTCATGCACCATCAATTGTTTGCGTATATCCATGTATTGATTATGTTTCCTATTGTCTATGTTTTGCTCTTCTCTGGGTAGAGGACGACGTGTCTGCTGACGATACTTACGACCCTAAGGTTCTAGCTTTTGTGCCGGGCCACAAGTTGCCAGGCAAGCTACTGCTAACCTGTTACAGGCTGTTTGGTTTTCATCCTTGCCTTTGATATATGCTAGCCTAGTTTCCGATTCTTGAATTGCGATCCCATCACATGTTTATCCTGCAGCCTATACAGCTTTATCCCCACATCTCATCACCTGTTGTATGTTTATCTGTTGGCCTTTGCGAGTCGTCTGTCTGTCTTTTATTCCACATGCTTAGTATGATAGATTGTTCTACTTTAATAAAATGCTATCTATGTGGGGTATTATATTTAAATGATAAGGAACCGGCGGAAAGCCTTGCGAGGTGCTTTGTTCTGCTAAGTGTCGTCCAAGGAACTCAGCTCTTGTCCTCGGATCCAATTTTGAGCGCACTAACCACTTGTGAGTGGCCCAATGGAGCCCCCTCGACTTTGAACGGATATTCAGCTTGTCCATGTGCCGCAACTAGTTCGGGTTTTCCATTTGCTCATATGCATGATGATGATGATGATTGATAAGAGGTTACGTGATATTGGGGGTCATATAGGGGTGGTGCACGCGAAGCGGACAGTTCCTACTGTGGTTTGAGCCGCATGGCGTGTGGACACAAACTAATGAGTCCGCAATTGAGATTCGGCCGAACTCCTGACGCGGGCAAAAACTCATATGGCTCGCACTTGAACTTGCTGTAGTGAAGGAATGAGTCGTGTTGAAAAGCCCTAATGTTTTGACTGGGTTCATCATGCGAGTATGGGTACAGTAGTGCACCCCTGCAGGGTATAATCTTATCGATGAGACGTGTCCACGGTTATGGACGACTTGGTGATGATGCTGGCTAATAAGATCATAGACAACTTACACCTAATCATTGTTAATTAATTTGACTAGTAATATAGAATTACTTTCACAATAAATGGTAACTAAAACTGTTCAATGTGTGAGTTTTCCCGAATTGCTTCCTCCTACTTGGTTGAGGGGGTTAATCCGAGAATGGGTTATGATTGGTGTTAGTTGTAGTGGTTACTTATGCGCTCTCTTATCCCTCTCTAATTAGACGGAAGTTGTATCGTGTCTCTATAGTGTTGCTGCCGCTAAGTCCACATACCCCATACTTTGGGAGTCTTTCAGTTTCTGTAACTTGTTAGCTCTAGCTTGTTCGATACGCTCCGGTGAATTGACCCTGCGGGCTGTGGTTTTCTCGGCAGCTGAGGAGACTCCGTACGACCAGGTGGGTGGCTACTACGTGGTGTTAAACGACGAGATCTACGACGAGTAGTTAGAGTTCACCTGGGCTTCTTCCTAGTGGACCACGTGGATGGGCTTTCTCTTTTCGTTTCGGCATTGTGCATATTTTCTTCTTGTCTGTACCCAGACCAGCATGTTTCCGCTGAATGATGTAATGTTGGGACATGTGTCCTCTGCTTGGTGATATTTGCTATCTTGCTCAGTGAGAGCGTTGGATATTTATTTCCTTTCTTTGTGTCTTAGGTTTATCCTGTGATTTCCATTCTTTTTCCAAACCGATTCATATACAGTGTATGTATGTTTGAAGTATACGAATTGGTAGGATTTTGGATTTCTTTCGTGTGCAATCGAGAGACGTACGTGACGTTGTGATCGCTAGCGAGCTGTAGGCCGATGATCCATTTCGAGCCTGCCTGCTTTTTCTTGGGATTGGTACACCCAGTATGCTCCTAGTTGTGTGGCCCAACCGTACGTCTTCTTTGTGACGCCTGAATCCAGTGTCTGACAGTTGGTATCAGAGCCTAAACGCTCTCAGGTTCCCTTCTACTGGTCGTTGTTTGAGTCTAGACAAAAATATTTTGTAGTTATCAGGAAAATCTAAAAAGTGAGAGTAGGAATTCTGTTCTTTTATTCCTTTCCCCACCCACCCTCCATGTTCTTCTGGTAAGGAAGTGTTACGATGTTTTTCCTTCTCACCTAAAATTTCGAATTAGGACATCACGTGTTCTAGATTCCGTAGTACCATAGTTGCAGGTGTTTGAAGGTTGTTTTTCGTTTTGGCAGTTATCAACCTCTTCGGCTACGTTCAGTTTCATTCTTGAATCAATCAGCTGTTGTTCTTCCTTTCACTTGAATCATCTCTTTGTCATTATACAATCTATTCTATGCAATCATTCCTTTTTGTTTCCCGCGGCTAACTTCTACTTCGAACTGCTATGTAGATGGCGCACTACCAGGTGGTACGTATGATGCACTGCGAGCGGACTACCGGTTTCTCGAGGCTTCTCAGAGGCATAGTTGACTATCTCGGATTCCCCTGGCTTCCAAAGTACCAAGGGTTTGAGATCCTGTTGGATTTCAGACAGACCTTCTACAGAGCTATAGTTCGGATCAGTGGAGATGATGGTGGTACTGTGCACAAGTACGAGGCTGCAGCTTCCAGTGTGGACATGGCAGTACACTTAGCAGCTTATGAGGCAGCTGTGACTCTGCGCAGGGACTACTACTGTTTCAACTACCCTCCGTTCTGCTATGTTCCAGACTTCTTCTACACAGAATCTCAGTACGAGACCGACGCTCTCGACAGGACCGCTCAGTTTGGCCAGTCTTCAAACTCAGCAGCAGTCAGTGAGCAGGTTCAGCGGGCACTCTCTCACCTCGGTCAGTACGACAGGGGGAACGTCACACAGGACGCGTACCTGAGGTTCCAACTTCCACCACTGAGTCGTCTGTCTGCTGTGGGCGGACACACTCCAGAGCGTGGTCCACTGCTTGCTACTTCTCCAGACCACGTCGGACCTCTGCTGTACGGGAGATAGACGCCAGATGCCTACTTCTACGAGATACTTCCTGTTGTGCCGGAGTACCACGCGTACTTTGATCGCCGTTACACCCATCGCCACAACAGAGAGGGGTACATAGATTCGCCTTCCGAGGGAAGTGCAAGCTAGTCTTCACGATGTATCTCTTCCTTTGTAATAGTAGATGTCCTTGTTGTACTGAAACCATGTTGGTTGTATGGATGGTTAACTATGTACTAGAAGCTATCCTTGTTGTATTGAAACATTGGTGGTTGTACTGATAGCTAACAAAGTGTCATGTTATGATTGTTTTCTATGAGAAGCTTTCATCCTTGTTATCCTACAGTTTGTAACTGTTTTCTAAGCAAGAATTCTACTTTGCAAGTTTTTTCTTGCCCGGCATTACATATCTTGTTGCTGTTCTAATATCCATTGTCTCCAGGATGACGAACACCACGAACAACCGCAATGCGGAAGGCAGTGAGCCGCCACCGATCACTGAGTTGCTTCGGCAGATGACCCAAGTCCTGGCTCAAATGGCTGAGCATCAAGCTTACTAGAACAACCACGGGCATCGCAATGAAGGCAATGCACGTGTGACCGTCAAGGACTTCCTCAGTCTGGGCCCAAGGAACATTGCTTCCCCCACTGAGCCGCTGGAAGCTGATGATTGGCTTCGCGAGATGGAAAGGACCCTTGCTATCGCCCACGTGGCAGAGCAAGACAAGGTTCCTTACGTGTCCTACCTCCTTAGGGGCAAGTCTTCCTGATGGTGGGAGAACTTCCAGGCTATGAGAGCTCCCGGGTGGTTACCACTTGGGGGGATTTCAAGACAGCCTTCCTGCACCACCACATCCCAGAAGGTCTCATGGACAAGATGCGCGAGCAGTTTACTCGCTGACGCAAGGAAAGATGGAAGTGATGGAGTACAACGGCGAGTTCAATCGCCTTTCTCATTACGCTGGAGATGAGGTGAACTTTGAGGCCAAGAAGATGGCCAAGTACCGCAATGGTTTCAACCCCGCGCTCAAGTACAATCTGAACCTCGTCAAGGCTGATAATTTCGAGGACCTCATCAACATCGCGCTCAATGAGGAGCATGGGCGCAAGATCTTCGAGGAGCCGCGCAAGCTCTCTCAATCGTCGCCGCTCCTACTCAGAAGCGTCGGATCTGGGTGCCCAACAGCGCCTTCGCACGAGTTACCTACGTGCTAGGACCTCCAGGATTCGCGCCTCGCCCACCGAACTCGGCTCTTCCTATGAGGGGTCTCGGAGGACCGCAAAGGCCAACGGGCGCTCGCCCCAACGTGACCTGCTACAAGTGCAGGCAAACGGGCCACTACTCCAACAATTGCCCGGAGAACCATCTTCCTCCACCACCACCTCGCCCTGCTCCAACTCAGGCGATGGTCCGCGCACCTGCCCCGACTAGGCCTTTCGTTCCCAACAACAGGCCTCCGGCACATGCTGCACAGGTGAACCACATTAGGGACGATGAAGCAGAGGAAGCTCCAGAAGTTGTTCTTGGTATACTCCCTGTTAATCATATTCCTGCGAAGGTGTTATGTGACACGGGCGCATCGCCTTCTTTTGCATCACAAGCTTTTGCACATATGCATGATCTCTCTTTCGAGTCTATGTCCAATGGTCTTAGCGTCACTTCCCCCGGTGTTCAGATGTACTCTTCCAAGATAAGCCACGACAATGAAATCCAAATTGGAGGCCACATGTTCTTGTCGTCTCTATTAATTCTCGGCAATTCAAACATTGATGTCATTCTAGGCATGGATTGGTTGAAGGTCAATCAAGCTAAGATAGACTGTGCCACAAAGACTGTAACCCTTTGTGATCCTTCTGGACAGATAGTCTATTCTCCAAACCAAACCTCTTCACCTCAGCTTTTCGCTCTCAATGTTCAACCTCTTCCTGCTATGGAAGCTATTCTGGTGATCCGAGACTTTCCTGACGTCTTTCCTGAAGAATTGCCAGGTATGCCACCTTAAAAGAGCCGTGGAGTTCGTCATTGAACTAGAACCAAACACTGCTCCTATCTCCAAACATCTTTGCAAGATGGGCCCCAAAGAACTGGCTGAACTTAAGAGACAACTCGAAGAGTTGGAAAGTAAAGGTCACATCCAACCTAGTACTCCTCCTTGGGGTTGTCCTACTCTGTTTGTCAAAAAGAGGGACACGACTGAGCGACTGGTTATTGATAACCGTCCACTGAACAAGAAAACCATCAAGAACAAGTATCCTCTTCCTCGCATCAATGACCTATTTAATCAACTCGCTGGTGCTGAGGTTTTCTCCAAGTAGGACTTGAGGTCAGGTTATCACCAGATCAAGATCCGTAAAGAAGACGTTCCAAAGATGGCTTTCACCACTCGTTATGGTCTCTATGAATACACTGTCATGTCCTTCGGCCTAACAAATGCTCCGGCGACTTTCTCACGTCTCATGAACTTCGTTTTCATGGAATACCTCGACAAGTTCGTGGTAGTCCATCTCGATGACATTCTTATCTATTCCAAAACCGAGGAAGAACACGGAGAACATCTACGCCTTATCTTGTTGACACTTCGAGAACATCGTCTCTACGCCAAGTTCTTCAAGTGTGAATTCTGGCTTCCTAAAGTATCCTACCTTGGTCATGTCATCTCTTCTGAAGGCATTTCTGTTGATCCAGAAAAAGTGAAGGCCATTGTCGAATGGTTGCCTCCTACAACGGTGAAACAAGTCAAGAGCTTTCTTGGCATGGCTAGCTATTTCCGTCGATTTGTTGAGAACTTCTCCAAAATCGCAAAGCCTATCACCGATCTTACTAGGAATGATAGAATGTTCCTTTGGAATCCAAAGTGTTATGAGAGCTTCAATCTCTTGAAAGCTAAACTCACTTCTACTCCTATTCTAGTTAGCCCAGACACTTCCAAACCTTTCCAAATCTTATGTGATGCATCCCTTCAAGGACTTGGTGCAGTCCTTATGCAAGAACGCAAAGTTGTGGCTTATGCATCTCGTCAGTTGCAGCCTCGTGAGCTCAACTATCCTACACATGACCATGAACTTGCAGCAATCATGTATGCCCTCAAGGCTTGAAGACCTTATTTGTTGTGGCACAGCTGTAAGATCTTCACCGACCACAAGAGTCTCAAATATCTCTTCACTCAACCAGATTTGAACCTCAGGCAAACAAGTTGTCTTGAGAAACTCTCAGATTTCGATCTCAGCATCTCTTACACTCCAGGCAAAGCTAATGTTATGGCGGATGCTCTAAGTCGCAAGTCCTATTGCAACAACTTCATGGTTGAGGACACCCAACCTCCTCTTCACGGAGAATTCAAGAAGCTCAATCTTCAAGTGGTTTCTTCTGGTTATCTTGCAAACTTGGTTGCCACTCCAACACTTGATGATAAAATCCGTGCCGCACAGTTGCACGATTCTGGTGTTAAGAATATCAAAGTCAACATCGGCAAGGATAAGTACAAGAGTTTCTGTCTCGATGACAAGGGTACCTTGCTCTTTGAAGGACGCATTCTAGTGCCCAAGCTTGACAGCTTAAGAGAGTTGATTCTCAAGGAGGCTCATGATACTCCGCTTTCTATCCACCCTGGCAGCACAAAGATGTACCAGGATCTCAAGCAAATCTATTGGTCGACCAGGATGAAGCGTGAAATTGCTCGCTATGTGTCTTAGTATGATGTTTGCTGTCGTGTCAAGGCAGTACATCAGAGACCACCTAGACTTCTTCAACCACTGCAAATTCCTGAGTGGAAATGGGACAAGATCGAAATGGACTTCGTTACTGGGTTTCCAAAGTCCAAGAAAGGCAACGATGCAATCTTTGTTGTCATTGATCGTCTCTCCAAAGTGGCTCACTTCTTCCTAGTCAAAGAGACAGTCTCAGCTTGTCAGTTGGCAGAACTCTATATGACAAGACTGGTTCCTTTACATGGTGTTCCTCTGGCAATAAGCTCAAATCGTGAAAGTATCTTCACTTCTCGATTTTGGGATAGCTTCCAGAAAGCCTTGGGTACCAAACTTCTGTTCACCACCGCTTACCATCCGCAGACAAGTGGACAGGTTGAAAGGGTGAATCAAATTCTGAAGGATATGCTCAGAGCTTGTGTTATCTCCTTTGTCATGAAGTGGGAGGATTGCCTTACGTATGCTGAGTTCTCCTACAACTACGGCTCCCAAGCAAGTCTAGGCATGGCTCCCTTCGAAGCTCTCCATGGGCGCAGATGCAGAACTCCTCTGAATTGGTCTCAAACTGGTGAACGTTAATTCTTTGGTCCTGACATTATCCAGGAGGCTGAAGAAAAGGTTCGCATCATTCGTGACAATCTTATGATTGCCCAGTCTCGTCAGAAAAGCTATTATGATAGCAAGCACATGGACATGGTCTATGCACCTGGTGATCAAGCTTACCTTCATGTCACTCCTCTGAGAGGCACGTACCGCTTTGGCATCAAAGGCAAGCTCGCTCCGCGTTATGTTGGGCCTTTCAACGTTCTTTCAAGGCGTGGTGATTTGGCCTACCGTCTGGAACTTCATCCAAACCTATCCAAAGTGCACGATGTCTTCCACGTGTCACAACTCAAGAAGTGCTTCCAAGATTCAGGACGTGCAGTTGATCAAACTTCGAGAAGATCTCTCTTATGTGGAACAACCTATTCGCATTCTTGAAGAAGTTGAACGTCGCACCCGTAACAATAGTGTCAAGTTATACAAAGTCCAATGGTCTCATCATTCTTACAACGAAGCTACATGTGAACGCGAAGACCACCTCCCTGCCGAGTATCCCGACCTCTTCGTTGCTCCATGAAGAATCTCGGGGCGTGATTCCTTTGAGGGGGGGGGGAGTGTTGTAACATCCCAAATGTATTACCTTTCTAGAATGTGTGTTTGTTGTGCAATAAAGAAAAACATCATGGCATCATTTCTTTTGTCTTGCATTTAAATAAGTGGTTGCATTCAAATTCAAATTCCACATTTAAATTCAAATGCAAATTCAAATAAATTCAAATGTGAAGTTTCAAAATCTTTACAAATATTCAAACCAGTAAATTAAATTGTCTATTTTAAAGTTTCAAAGTTTTTATCTCGCCTCTTTACAAATGCAAGTTTTTATCCTCCACACGCCATCGACTCCCCCGAGGTGAGCCGCATCGCCTCGCCTCTTTTCCCCCTCCGTATCCTTCGTCTAGCGGCCCAATTTGGTCGGCGCCGGAGTGAGCACGCCACGGCCACCGTGCACCGCACTGACACACGCACGAACATGAGCACGCCGCACCACCTGCTTTGCATCCTAGAGCGGAAACGAATTCGACAACCAAATGCGCACCCCCGCGCGCACCAGCCAGCCCTGCGCCGCCCAGGAACGGCCGTCGTCGGCGAGGTTCCTCCGCCGATGCTCTATTTTTTCTTTTCGGGTTCAGTTTCATCAGACAACAGAGTCTTCGTTTCTTGTTAAAATTAAAATGTGCCTAAAACTTACAACAACACCCACCTAGCCCCACTGGCTAGCAGCGCGTCCCTAACCCTTGCGCGTCGTCGCGAGTTCGATCCCTCCCGGCCACGTTGAAAAAAAGGTCACCTTTTTAATTTGTTGCGCGTCGCTGACAGGTGGGGCCCACCGGTCAGTGACTGTGGAGCCAGCGCAGTCAGCGCCCAGTCATCTGAGTGTCGTGCGTCAACCTCTCTGGCTAGGTTTGCGTGTGGTGACAAAAGTCAGAGAAGAGTTTTCTGCGCTGCAATTGGCACAGAGCCCCCTGGTTCTCTGGTTTTCACGCAGGAGCCCTCCCAGACATTTTTTTTCGATCACAAACATGTCCCTATCAATTGCAGAAACACCCCTAGACTTAAAAACATTAATAACTTTAGTTTTATAACTCCAAATAAAATAATCTTTATGTGTTTTATTATCAGAAAAATGCAATGAACATTAATATGCCATTCTTATGCCATTTTGCATCATTTAATTTTATTGCTTAGTTTAAATTAACAAATACAACTAAATAATTAAATATGGAATGTGTTGGGTAATAAATATATAATGCCCTATTCCATTTAATTGGATTATATCATCTATGCCATGTCTTGCCATGTTAAACAACATTTAATTTGATTAACACATAAATAACTCGAATCTAAATATTAATTTTCGGGATTGCTTTCCCGCTTAATTTGGATTAAGTGCATCTCGTATCACATCTTGCCATGTCATGCACCATCAAGTGTTTGTGCATTTCCATGTATTGATTATGTTTCCTATTGTCTATGTTATGATTTTCTCTGGGTAGACGATGACGTGTCTGCTGACGGTACTTTCGACCCTGAGATTCCAGCTTTTGTGCCGGGCCATGAGCTGCCAGGCAAGCTACTGCTAACCTGTTACAAGCTGTTTGGTTTTCATACTTGCCGTTAATCTCTGCTACCCTAGTATTTGATTCTTATGTCGCGATCCCATCACATGTTTATCCTGCTGCCTATACAGATTCATCCCCACAACCTATAACCTCCTGCATATTTATCTGTTGGCCTTTACAAGTCGTAGTGCATGCTTAGAGTTGGTTGTGCGAGTCATCCGTCTGTCTTTTATTCCACATGCTTAGTATGATAGATTGTTCTACTTTAATAAAATGCTATCTTATGTGGGGTATTATAATTAAATGATAAGGCACCGACGGAAGGCCTTGCGAGGTGCTTTGTTCTGTTAAGTGTCGTCCTAGGAACTCAGTTCTTGTCCTCGGATCCAATTTTGAGCGCACTAACCAATTGTGGGTGGCCAAATGGAGCCCCCCTCGACTTTGAATGGATCTTCAGCGTGTCCATGTGCCGGAAGTAGTTCGGGTTTTCCATTTGCTCATATGCATGTGCATGATAATGATGATTGATGAGAGGTCACGTGATATGGGGGGTCATGTAGGGATGGTGCGCGTGAAGCGGACAATTCCTACTGTAATTTGAGCCGCATGGCGCGTGGACCCAAACTAATGAGTCCGCAATTGAGATTTGGGCGGATTCCTGACGCGGGTAACAACTTATATGGGTGGCGCTTGGACTTGTTGTAGTGAAGGAATGAGTCGTGTTGAGAGTCCCTAATGTTTTTGACTGGGTTGATCATGCGAGTATGGGTACAGTAGTGCACCCCTGCAGGGTATAATCTTATCGATGAGCCGTGTCCGCGGTTATGGACGACTTGGTGATGCTGGCAAATAAGATCATAGACAACTTACACCTAATCATTGTTTAATTAACTTGACTAGTAATATAGAATTACTTTCACAATAACTGGTAACTAAAATTGTTTAATGTGTGAGTCTTTCAGTTTTGTAACTTGTTAGCTCTAACTTCTTCGATACGCTCCGGCGTATTGTCCGGTTCGCGGGCTGTGGTTTTCTCTGCAGTTGAGGATTCTCCGGACGATCAGGTGGGTGGCTACTACGTGGAGTTCGACGACGAGATCTACGACGAGCAGTTAGAGTTCCTCTGGGCTTCTTCCTGGTGGACTGCGTGGATGGGCTTTCTCTTTTCGTTTTGGCCTTGTGCATAATTGCTTCTTGTTTGTACCCAGACCGGCTTGTTTTCGCCGAATGATGTAATGTTAGGACATGTGTCCTCTTCTTGGTGATATTTGCTATCTTGCTCAGTGAGAGCGTTGGATATTTATTTCCATTCTTTACGTCTTAGGTTTATCCTGTGATTTCCATTATGTTTCAAAAACCGTTTCATATACAGTGTATGTATGTTTGAAGTATACGAATTGGTAAGATTTTGGATTTCTTTCGTGCGCAATCGCGAGACGTACGTGACGTTGGGATCGCTACTGAGCTGTAGGCCGATGATCCATTCCGAGCCAGCCTTCTTTTTCCTAGGATTGGTACACCCAGTATGCTCCTAGTTGTGTGGCCCTACCGGTACATCTTCTTTGTGACGTATGAATCCAGGGTCGGACAGTTTGTTAGTGGAGAAAACAAATGCCGAGAGAAGAAATAATGTTACAATGACATGTGGCACATAGAGATCTATAAAAAGATTTCGGTATGTCGGAGTCGACCGTTGGAATGGGGTGTGTCGGCTTAGATGGTCGGGGGCATGTCGGCAGAGGTATGGGTCACCCGATATGGCAAAGTCAGAAAAAATGTGAGAGAAATAACAATAATATATCGAATAACTATCGAAACCGATATGGTAATGTCGGAGCTTGGTATAAGTTTGCAAGTTTATTTTAATCTGGTTCAGCCCGACATCCAAGGCTGTCGGATTACACCAGCTTCTGAGACTAGTGTCGGGGGGCTACCCCCGGGTAGGGCAAAGGTATGGACAACTTAGTCCCTAACGGGGTTATACTAAAAGGGTACCCCTTCGTGCGGGTACCTGGTGCACGTAATGTATAAAACCCAATTGTCAATAGGTTGAAGAAGCCCAACAAGAGAAGCCCAAGTCGAAAACTTCTACCATAGATAGACGTAGTCGGTTGTACTTACCATATATGTAATCCTAGTCGGTTACTATCCGAGACCTGTACCTCTATATAATGGACAGGAAGGTGACCGATTATGACGCCCCAAAATCGGTACTATGTAAATTTAAGCGATCCTGCAAAAATCCGCATAATAACGATTTTAGGTCGCCCACCAGACATAATATACACGCCGAAACATGCGCATTATGTGGGTGGAATTGTGATAACATTACAACAGTTCCGATACATCCACAACAACAAAAGATATTGTAGCGCCCCATCTTTTATATAAAGATGGAACACCTGTGTTATGTGCTAGTCCCTGGATCACTGCTAGCACCACAGTACAAAATATAAAGTATCATTGCATAAGTATTAAATTACTACAACGCGATCAAAAAATAATAGCCAAGTATGGCTTTATTTCAAATTGCATAGCCATGAAGGCTAGCTAAAATTCAGAGTTCACAACGAAAACAAATAACAATGAGCTCATCTTCAAGCATGCGCCACAGGCAGACATGTTGGGTGTAGACTCGAGTCCAAACTCATTCCTCATCAGAATTACCTGCACATTTGAATATGCAGCCACCGAAGGAGGTCAATACAATGAAGTATTGGCAAGTGACATGGTGGATAATTTATGACAAGTCTAATTCTATATGCATATTTGGCTTGGTGGAGTTGAAGGCTATTTTGCAGAAAGCAAGTTTTCTCCTATCTTTTGAAAAACAATTTTGTTTCTCAAGGACTTGGCACCAAGGGATAAAGCCCAAGTGCACCAACAATTCTTTCCTTAGTCAAATTTTACTTTATGAAAACAGTGTTGAGATTCTTCCGCCCATCCTTGTCCAGCTGCTCGAAGTAGTCCATTTTCAGGGACACGGCTAAGTACTCAGATTGTCGACTCTGCAGAGGTTGTGCACTTTCACCTTTAGACTCAATTAACCCAAACATCCTATACACGCGGAGTGTATTAAGGAAAGGAGAGAATTGAGACTAGAACTTTCAGAAGAAGAATGCAACCATACTAGCAACTCTACATCTGCTTGTCAAGCTGACAGGTTGCACCCTCACAACTTAGTTATTCTAGACAGAGCCCATTGTCAAAAGGTTGCACGGGAAGCTTCTGAACTTGGAGGGACTTGGTAATCTCTTCGTTCCTGGGTGGCCGTCCACAAGTGCACTTCTGGGTAACAACCACCATGCTCATGGCACTAAGTAGAATAGACATTCATCCTAGGCGACGACAACCACAAGCATAGTCCCAAAAGCCAGTCAACATAAACCATAACAACCAATTCCACCCAGAAGTGTATTTTAGATTTTTAACACTTAGAAACATTTCTATAACATGGAAAACATTTTAATAGCATAGCTAAGCAACTAATAAAACTTTTCATGGCTGCTTAGAAGAAAGAGTGGCTACACACTACTAGGATATTTGTAAAATACAAACTAACTTAGCATTATAAAATAAATCAAAAATCCCTATCATGCACACTACTCAAAATATATTACATATGCATATAGAAAATATTGGGTAGAATATGAATCTCACTTGCCTTGGTAACAGGAGGAACAAGCACAGAAAGAATAACAATCACAAGCAAGTCCTTCCTCTTCTTCACAATCTAGCACAAGCAATGAATAAAATAAATACTAACACATTATCATGACAACACTAAACATAATCATGTATGCATGAATGATATGAAATGATGATGGTAGGACACCCTTATTAATAATTTTTATCTTCTGTCATTAAATGAATGAAATATAATTTCTAGGCATTTCTTATTTTATTTATCAATTAAGTAATTTTAAAATAATATAGTAAAAAATTTATTTCTATAATTAAATCTTTTATTGTTTTATGAAAGTTTTCAATTAATACATTCATTAATATTGCTGGACAGAGGGGATTAATACAATCCTGAAAATATTAAATTTATTTCTAAATCATTTTTATTATTTAACTTATTATTTTAATAGCCGAAATACTCCTCTGATAATTATACAAATTATAATTTATAAAAAGGAAAAACAAATGATGTAGAAATAAACTTCATGAGCAGGGCTATCCATGGATATAAAGTTTATCAAATTTGAACTTGTAGATCAAAAGTTATGAATTTTCTAAGTTTTGCATATTTTCTGTTTTATTTATAAAAATTCCTGCGAAAAGAAATAAAAGGGGCTACATGGCGCGATCTTATTGGTCGGTACCGCTTCGACGCGTGGGATCTAATCGATCTAGATCCATTGGATCTACATCTAACGGTCCACGATCCGTTGACCAAAAATGGGCGGCATAGCCGCCGGAGTTCGCCCGACCGCGGCGGCGCCACGGCCGGCGTTGCTCGTTCTCGCGTCCTACGGGGCTACGGAACGAACGGAGCTTACCGAGGCGTAGCGGACGTCGGGGCGGAGTCGATGGCGCGGTGGTGGTCGTCGGCGTGGTCTTCTCCTCCTCGTGCAGCTCGCCGGAGTTGCTTGCGGCGGCGGTCTCCCTCGGGCGTGGACGAATACGACGTTCGGCTGCAAAACAACCCGCGGGACAAAGTCAAAAACGTGCGCAACGAGGAGGGGAATCGAGGAGGGGCTAAGGCGAGCTCGGGGTTGGTCGGAGTACTCCGTACGGCGTGCTTTTCGGCTGCGGAGGTCCGAGCTCGCTCGCGAGCTGCCCGGCGGCGGAAGATTTAGGGTTTGGGTGCGGAGAGGTGCGGCGGAGGTGGGGGGTTAAATAGGGTGGCACGGGGAGCAAGCCTCGCGCTGATTCCGCTCGGGAATCACGGCCGGTCGCTGATTTTGAATCGGGCGCGATCTCCGGCGGGGAGGAAGACGAAGCTGACAGGTGGGTCCCACCTGTCAGCGAGAGGAGGGGGGGATTGGGCTGCGCGGGCTGGCTGGGCCATGTTCGGACGCGTGCGCGCGGTAGATAGCTAACGGGCCGGCCCGAAATCCTTTTCTTTTTAATGAAATTAATATCTGCTTTTAAATACTGATTTCAAAAATGATTTTTAAACTATTCAAAACATTTCAGAAAAAGTCATAAAAATATGTTTTGGAAAGGTTATTAAAAATGGAAACTTTTGACATTATACTTGCCCATAAATAAATTGATAAAAATTATATTTATTTGAAGGTGTTTAATAACACTTTCTGGAATTGTAGGTTATTTATTCTTATAATTTGATGTTTTATTTAATATTTTTGTGATGTAGTTTTATATCTATTGATGAATGATGCATGGATGCAAAGTTTTAAATTTTTGGCAAAATTTGGGATGTTACAGACTAACCCCCTTAAGAGGAAGCTCGCACTCGAGCTTCGGAAAGGTCAGCAAATAGGTGTGGATGGTCTTCTCGGAGATCATCCTCTCGTTCCCAGGTGGCTTCTTCCTCGGTGTGATGATTCCGCTGGACTTTGCAAAACTTGATGGTTTTGGTAGGAGTGACTCTTTCTGCGGTCTGCAATATCTTGATGGGTTTCTCTTCGTAGGTCAGGTCACTCTCTAATTGTACTTCTTCAAGAGGTACGGTATCTTTTAAAGGAACTCCCATCATCTCTGGGTGACATTTCTTCAGCTGACTGACATGGAACACATTATGAACCGTAGACAGAGCTTCTGGTAGTTCTAACTCATATGCCACTTCACCCTTGCGAGACAAAATTTTAAATGGTCCAATAAATCGAGGTGTTAATTTTCCTTTAATTCCAAACCTCTTTACACCCCTGAGTGGTGACACTCTAAGATAGGTTCTATCACCCACCTCGTAGGCGACTTCTCTCCGTTTAGAATCCGCGTAGCTTTTCTGGCGTGATTGTGCTATCTTCAATCTATCCTTAATCAATCTGACCTTCTCTTCAGCCTCTTGGATTATATCAGGTCCAAAGAAACTTCGTTCTCCTACACCACTCCACAACAATGGGTTTGTGCATTTCTTCCCATATAAAGCCTCAAATGGTGCCATCTCGATGCTAGCTTGGTAAATGTTATTGTAGGAGAACTCAGCATAAGGTAGATTGTCATCCCTACTAGATCCATAATCAAGCGCACAAGCTCTTAACATATCTTCTAAAACCTGATTTACTCCTTCAGTCTGACCATCCGTTTGCGGGTGAAATGCCGTACTGAATTCCAATCTAGTTCCCAAGGATTCATGCAACAGCTTCCAGAAATGAGAATTGAACTGGGTCCCTCTATCGGACACGATACTCTTGGGGACGCCGTGTAGGCACACAATTCTCTTCATGTAAATATCAGCTAGCTTTGCGCTGGTATAGGTGGTCTTCACGGGTATAAAGTGAGCTATTTTGGTTAAACGACAAACAATAATGTAACATCCCAACATTTTATAATGTTCAAAAATCACTAAAATTTAAAACTTTTGTTTTTGCTTAAAATAAAACATTAAATGCATAAGAAAACCAACTATGAAAGACTTCAAACATATTAAAAGAGTTTAATAATTTGAATATCTCCAGTAAACATTATTTTCAAAAGTGGTTTCAAGTTAAAAAATATATTATGCATTGTATTTTCTTAAGCCTCATTATATAAATTGACTAATGTTTTATAAAATTCAAACCATTTTATTTTAATAAAATAGTTTACCTATAAATAATTGATTTCAACCACTTAACCATATCTATTCATAAATTCAAGACTATTTAAAATGGTATATTTTTGCCAAATGGTTTTCATTCATTTAACTAAATTCAAAATTAAAGTTTTGGAAACTATAAGTTTATAATTCATAACTTTAAAACTTCATATATTTTAATTAATGAATTATCCAAATAAACATTTCCTTAGTTTAAATGAATTTCATTTATTTTCAAAACATAAAATAATTTTCATGAATTTATATCCAGTATAAGAAATAAATTAAATCTAAAATCTATTATAAAGATATGTTATAAAGTTTTCAAATGATTTATCATATTATGAAACTTAATGGTGCACAAAATAATTTGAATTAAAAATGTTTACATTACATTTTCTCTTTTCATTACAAATAGTTGTAATACGTTATTTAATAATCTATTAAAGCTAAAATTTATTTAATATGGGAAATGAGTTTAAATAACTTAAATTCAAACATATTTGAATATGGGTATTTCATATAATTTATTTAGCCAAAATTAAAATTAATTAAACCTAGTTTAAATTAAACATAAAGTGTCAATTTTACATTTAATCAATATTTCGAAATTATTATTTTTGAAAAGTGTTCAAAACACTCCCATAATTGGTTTAACAGAAAGATAATAATTTGACAAATTTTTAGAAATTTGTTTGACCTCATTTGGACATTCAAATCAAAAGTTATGAATTAAATAAAAGAAATCAGAAAAATGAAAAAGAAAATTCCGGTGACGTCACCTCGTCTTCAACCTCCGCACGCCAATCTCGCCTGAAAATCAGCCGACGATTTCTCCTTCCAAATCACGGCGTTCTTTGCGGGATTTGGTCCCCTCACCGCCCCCATATAAACCCCAAACCACGCCGCATCTTTCCCCTCTCGCCCCTAACCTAACCGCGCCACCAGGCCGGAGAAAACCGTCGCCGGAGTCGTCCGAGCCCCCAGCTCTTCTCTCCTTTTTCCGGCGAGTCAAGACCTTCCCAGAGCCTGTGAGCCCCCTCTACCTCTCCCTCGCGTCCGTGCGCGTCCACAGACCTCTTCTCTGCTTCTCCCATGCCGCCAATCTGGTGGGGAACGCACGACCGAAGGTCGCCGATGCCGAGCGTCTCCGGCCGCTCCTCGACGCCCCTCCAGGACGCGAAGCTCGGCGTCTTCACGCCCATCGTCTTCGCGGCATCCTTCTGCGCGTCGTCGTCGCTCCGCCGTTGCAAGAAGACCACCAGAGGCTCGCCGTCGTCCTCACCGAGCCACGCGCCGCCGCGTCCTCCCTCTGCTCCGGCCACCCCGCGCCACCTGGTGAGCACCTTTTCTCTCCACCGTCCATTCTACCTTGTGCGGCCCAGATTAGATCTCTTAAAACGAACCGGTACAGATCGTTAACGACCGTCAGATCTGGATCTGACGATCCAGATCAGATCCAGTCAGCGCTGACGTGTAAAATCATTTTCGCGATTTAAATTAATTGGCAGTTTTACAGAAAAGCCCCTGTCTATTTAAACTATCATATCTTTTTCTCTGTTTATCCAAATTCAAATATTTTTATATATTTGGAAAGCCCTCGACATGTAGATTATTGTAGATCGGCCAAAATTCAAATTTGACTTAGTATAAAATATTCAAAATTCAAATGGTGAATTTGAGTATATTTGTAATAACTTTAAATCTATAAATCCAAAAATTGCAAATAAAATTGTTTTAGAAACTTTGGAATATTAGTAATATTATGCCTCTGTTATAAAATATTTTTGAGTATTATTTGATGATTTAATAGGTGTTTGTTTAATTTGAATAGTTTGAGTATTTTCAACATAACTATTAATAGAAATATTATTTTTGATCAAATCAAATTGCTATAAATGTAAGTAAATGCCCCCTGTCTATTAACACTAATTATAAAATTTTGTTATAAAAATTTAATCATAGGAAACTTTAATCTTATAATTATTCCTTTTATTATATTTTCCAAAAATAGAAATTAACTAAAATTGCATTTATAAATTCATGCATATTTATAAAGAAATCACAAAAGTCATTTTGATGCTTTCTTGTGAATAAAAATTGCATTTCATGCATAACATATTTTAGTATATAATTATATTCCCCATAGGAAAACCTCTTCATTAGTTTTCTCTAAGTTAGAAATAATTTCAACTTCGAATTTTTGTGAAGTGCTACACTTAGACACTTAGTAATTTTCAACATGGAGCTGGAAGACCAATGAAGGACTTAGCCAAACAAGACTCCAGAAGAATCTCCAAGGAGTGGAAGCACTTAGAAGAAGGATCAAGAAGAAGTTCATGAAGACCAACCAGAAATATTTTCGAAGTCTTTCTCCCTCTTTCTTCTTTCTCCCTCCTTCTTCTGTTAGACTTCATGATGACTAAGTAAATCCAAGACCAGCCTCGAGGATACAAGAACCACCAAGTCTGAAGATTTATCAAGTCTATCAAAACTTCAATCAAGACATCATCAAGGAGAATATTACAAGTCTGGAGATGAAGCCTGGAGGACAACTACATCTTTCTTCTATCTTTTCCCTCTTTTCTAATCTTGTCTTTCACATTTGACATAAACAATTTTTGATCATGATATTATCATCTTGAAGAAATGACTTAGTATCTTCTCTAAATATTTCTACACATCAAGACAAAGCCATTAGAGGGCTTATTCAAGATGATATAAAACAAAATATTTTATTCAACTATTGACATTAGTCCTTAGTCATTTTGACATACATTTTGCTTGCATTAACTTAAAAGATGTTCATGGCATGACATGTTTTCCTTAGAAGTTTTACAAAACTTGTTTGTTCATTTGATATGAGCATGTATGTTTGATGATTGTTGTTTGTTGATTGTTGTATTGTTGTTTGCTATTATTGTTTAGATTAAACGGAGAGCAAACGTTCGTTGTTGAAAAGAGTTTGTGAACAACGACAACATTCAAAGGCAAGTGGCACACCTCGTAAACTTCCTATCATTTTCAATATGCATTACTTAGTGTATTTTTATATGCATGTGTAGGATAGTAGTGCTATGCTAAACCTGTGTACAATTCCCTTACTCTTGTGTCTAGGTTCCTATATAATACTTAGTAGATATATTGATGCTATGCAATGATGAAAAGTTTTACAAAACGTAAGTGACTACTCAGGGTTGTGCTCATGGTTGTCGTCGCCTAGGATGAATGTCTATTCTACTTAGGGCCGTGAGCATGGTGATTTTCACCTGAGAGTGCACATCCACTAAGTTAATGAATCTCCTGGGTGGATTGGTTGTATGGTTCCTGGAGTATGTGCACTTGTGGATGGCCACCCAGGGAACAGAGGAATCTGAAGAACTCCGAGTGACGATTGCTTCCAGTGCAACCATTGCCATATGGGCTCTGGCTTGATCAATTATGTTGCATGGACTCTCTCCGGCTTGACAAGCAGATGTAGGGGGATGTTAGGTGGAACGGGTCAAGCCAGAGTGGGAGGGAACATACTTCTGAAAGATCTCGTCTCATTCTTCTCCTTTCCTTATCACAAATGGTGTGTAAAGGATAATTTCGGTTGAATGGGTACAATGGTGAACGTGCACAACCTCTGCAGAGTGTAAAACTAAGTACTTAGACGTGTCCCCGGTACGGACAATTTGAGCAGCTGATCACGGACGTCAACGGAGGATTCCATCATTCCAACTTCAGAAATAAAATTTGATGGGTGAACAAGGGAAGATGAGATTTATGGTTTTCATGCCATACTTGTCTTAATTTGAAGAAAGTGTTTTCCAAAGAGATAGGAAAAATTGGCTTTATGCAAAATAGCCTTGAACTCCACCTGCCACATATGCATATAGGCTATAGAGTTATTCCATTAAGTGTCCACCATAGTGTCACTTGCCAGACTCCATTTTTAATGGAATCTGACCCACGTTGTTGCAATATTTTTCTTATTGCAGATTGTTCAGATGACGAGTGAGGTTTCGTTTATAGGTTTCGAGTCTACAACCAACATGTTTTCGCCTGTGGCAGCATGAAAGTGATAGAGACTCACTGCTATTGTATTTCCGCTGTGTACTTTTTCAATGCTAGCTTTATGCTATGCAACTTGTATCGAATATTTTGTAAGACTGGATCAACGATGTAATAAAATTGATACTTTGTTGTGATATTACATCGTAAACTGTGTGTGCAAACGAATCGATCCAGGGATTTGCACTATACACAGGTATCTGCCTTATTTAAAGTGCAGGTACGCTACAGATGGTATCAGAGCACTGTATTGCCTGTAGGTTCGAAACCCTAGGTTTGGATATAAATAGGTTTGACCATAGGATTGAAAATCTATTTTTCTTCACTTTTCTAAAAACAAATCTTTTCACTATGTCTTCCTCGTATTCTCATCTACTATCAACCTTCTGAAAATACCTTATCTTATTCTAGATGACCATGTTCTTATAGTCTAAGTCTGATTCTGCTGCTTCATATGGAAAGGCTACAATGCAACATAAAGTTCTACATGCATGAAAGACCACTGAAGAACCAGGATACGACCAACACTTCGAAGATATCCATAAAGGTTGAACAAGAACTTGAAGCACTTGCGAAGGAAGTAGATGTGACCACCACCTAAATAGAATGACGATATCGTGTTAGTGTATTGATCATGTCAACTCGGCTATATGACAATACTAGATTGTTTGTTTGTTGTGAACCTTGTTGCTTGATGTTTGTTAGATGTTGATTGATTATGTTATAGATGGGTTGCCTTGTTTTGTTTTATTGAACTAGGATTCCTCCATAGTAAAATTCAACTCATTGCTTTCTAAACCAACCAGATGTCTCACCCAAATACCAACACCAATGTTTTGCATACAACTATGCAACTACTATTTGAGAACCAGAGTCAACTGTGGAATTTGATCAATGATCAACTGCCAAAGATTGATCAAAACCATAGTGTTTTTGAAGAGGACCTTATGACCAAACCAAAGGTATGCAAAACTTGTGGAGAGATAGGACATACGTCCAAAGAATGTTCTGATGAGTGTCCCCATGGTCATACCAGACATCTAGTTAAAGGATGCCCACAAGTCCGGTTACTTGCTTCCTGTGTGAAGGAAGAAATCATGTCCCAATACAGTGTCAACTGTATCCCTTGGTGCAACAAGTTATCCAGCAAACCAAGCAAGGAATGCAACAGTCTTTCATGAAGACCCTGGAGGAACAAGGACAAAAGCTTAAATCCAAGAAAGTTCTTAGCCACATAAGTTGCTACAAGTGCAAAGATAAGGGACATTACGCTGATAAGTGCCCTGAGTGGAAGAAGGATAAATCTCTCCAAGGACCGAGTGGAAAACGTAAAGTACTATAACTTGGCGTATCACCACATACCATTACATTTTCAATAGTAGTACACTCTACATCAGAAAAATAAACAAGATTAAACAAAGCTTCTAGACTGACCACAAATTTTCTTTTAAGGGTGGTAGCCACCCAGTTAAAGTAAACCCCGTTGCTTAAACCCAGAGATCCCAAACTATCTGTCTTTCGAGCCTCCCCAAATCAGAAAAAGCATCCTCTGCTAGTTCTCAAGTTTGCATGTCAAAATATTTACATTTCTCAAACCTCTCGAGTTATCAGAATCATTCAAGCAATGGTTTCTTTCTAGCTTCTCCGAATCTCGGGGACGAGATTCCTTTTAAGGGTGGTAGTCTGTAACATCCCAACATTTTATAATGTTCAAAAATCACTAAAATTTAAAACTTTTGTTTTTGCTTAAAATAAAACATTAAATGCATAAGAAAACCAACTATGAAAGACTTCAAGCATATTGAAAGAGTTTAATAATTTGAATATCTCCAGTAAACATTATTTTCAAAAGTGGTTTCAAGTTAAAAAAAATATTATGCATTGTATTTTCTTAAGCCTCATTATATAAATTGACTAATGTTTTATAAAATTCAAACCATTTTATTTTAATAAAATAGTTTACTTATAAATAATTGATTTCAACCACTTAACCATATCTATTCATAAATTCAAGACTATTTAAAATGGTATATTTTTGCCAAATGGTTTTCATTCATTTAACTAAATTCAAAATTAAAGTTTTGGAAACTATAAGTTTATAATTCATAACTTTAAAACTTCATATATTTTAATTAATGAATTATCCAAATAAACATTTCCTTAGTTTAAATGAATTTCATTTATTTTCAAAACATAAAATAATTTTCATGAATTTATATCCAGTATAAGAAATAAATTAAATCTAAAATCTATTATAAAGATATGTTATAAAGTTTTCAAATGATTTATCATATTATGAAACTTAATGGTGCACAAAATAATTTGAATTAAAAATGTTTACATTACATTTTCTCTTTTCATTACAAATAGTTGTAATATGTTATTTAATAATCTATTAAAGCTAAAATTTATTTAATATGGGAAATGAGTTTAAATCACTTAAATTCAAACATATTTGAATATGGGTATTTCATATAATTTATTTAGCCAAAATTAAAATTAATTAAACCCTAGTTTTAAATTAAACATAAAGTGTCAATTTTACATTTAATCAATATTTCGAAATTATTATTTTTGAAAAGTGTTCAAAACACTCTCATAATTGGTTTAACAGAAAGATAATAATTTTACAAATTTTAGAAATTTGTTTGACCTCATTTGGACATTCAAATCAAAAGTTATGAATTAAATAAAAGAAATCAGAAAAATGAAAAAGAAATTTCCGGATGACGTCATCGCTGACGTCACCTCGTCTTCAACCTCCGCACGCCAATCTCGCCTGAAAATCAGCCGGCGATTTCTCCTTCCAAATCACGGCGTTCTTTGCGGGATTTGCTCCCCTCACCGCCCCCATATAAACCCCAAACCACGCCGCATATTTCCCCTCTCGCCCCTAACCTAACCGCACCGCCAGGCCGGAGAAAACCGTCGCCGGAGTCGTCCGAGCCCCCAGCTCTTCTCTCCTTTTTCCGGCGAGACAAGACCTTCCCAGAGCCCGTGAGCCCCCTCTACCTCACCCTCGCGTCCGTGCGCGTCCACAGACCTCTTCTCCGCTTCTCCCATGCCGCCAATCTGGTGGGGAACGCACGACCGAAGGTCGCCGATGCCGAGCGTCTCCGGCCGCGCCTCCACGCCCCTCCAGGACACGAAGCTCGGCGTCTTCACGCCCATCGTCTTCGCGGCATCCTTCTGCGCGTCGTCGTCGCTCCGCCGCTGCAAGAAGACCACCAGAGCCTCGCCGTCCTCCTCGCCGAGCCACGCGCCGCCGCGTCCTCCCTCTGCTCCGGCCACCCCGCGCCGCCCGGTGAGCACCTTCTCTCTCCACCGTCCGATCTACCTTGTGCGGCCCATATTAGATCTCTTAAAACAAACCGGTACAGATCGTTAACGACTGTCAGATCTGGATCTGACGATCCAGATCAGATCCAGTCAGCGCTGACGTGTAAAATCAATTTCGCGATTTAAATTAATTGGCAGTTTTACAGAAAAGCCCCTGTCTATTTAAACTATCATATCTTTTTCTCTGTTTATCCAAATTCAAATATTTTTATATATTTGGAAAGCCCTCGACATGTAGATTATTGTAGATCGGCCAAAATTCAAATTTGACTTAGTATAAATATTCAAAATTCAAATGGTGAATTTGAGTATATTTGTAATAACTTTAAATCTATAAATCCAAAAATTGTAAATAAAATTGTTTTAGAAACTTTGGAATATTAGTAATATTATGCCTCTGTTATAAAATATTTTTGTGTATTATTTGATGATTTAATAGTTGTTTGTTTAATTTGAATAGTTTGAGTATTTTCAACATAACTATTAATAGAAATATTATTTTTTATCAAATCAAATTGCTATAAATGTAAGTAAATGCCCCCTGTCTATTAACACTAATTATTCAATTTTGTTATAAAAATTTAATCATAGGAAACTTTAATCTTATAATTATTCCTTTTATTATATTTTCCAAAAATAGAAATTAACTAAAATTGCATTTATAAATTCATGCATATTTATAAAGAAATCACAAAAGTCATTTTGATGCTTTCTTGTGAATAAAAATTGCATTTCATGCATAACATATTTTATTATATAATTATATTCCCCATAGGAAAACCTCTTCATTAGTTTTCTCTAAGTTAGAAATAATTTCAACTTCGAATTTTTGTGAAGTGCTACACTTAGACACTTAGTAATTTTCAACATGGAGCTGGAAGACCAATGAAGGACTTAGCCAAACAAGACTCCAGAAGAATCTCCAAGGAGTGGAAGCACTTAGAAGAAGGATCAAGAAGAAGTTCATGAAGACCAACCAGAAATATTTTCTAAGTCTTTCTCCCTCTTTCTTCTTTCTCCCTCCTTCTTCTGTTAGACTTCATGATGACTAAGTAAATCCAAGACCAGCCTCGAGGATACAAGAACCACCAAGTCTGAAGATTTATCAAGTCTATCAAAACTTCAATCAAGACATCATCAAGGAGAATATTACAAGTCTGGAGATGAAGCCTGGAGGACAACTACATCTTTCTTCTATCTTTTCCCTCTTTTCTAATCTTGTCTTTCACATTTGACATAAACAATTTTTGATCATGATATTATCATCTTGAAGAAATGACTTAGTATCTTCTCTAAATATTTCTACACATCAAGACAAAGCCATTAGAGGGCTTATTCAAGATGATATAAAACAAAATATTTTATTCAACTATTGACATTAGTCCTTAGTCATTTTGACATACATTTTGCTTGCATTAACTTAAAAGATGTTCATGGCATGACATGTTTTCCTTAGAAGTTTTACAAAACTTGTTTGTTCATTTGATATGAGCATGTATGTTTGATGATTGTTGTTTGTTGATTGTTGTATTGTTGTTTGCTATTATTGTTTAGATTAAACGGAGAGCAAACGTTCGTTGTTGAAAAGAGTTTGTGAACAACGACAACATTCAAAGGCAAGTGGCACACCTCATAAACTTCCTATCTTTTTCTATATGCATTACTTAGTGTATTTTTATATGCATGTGTAGGATAGTAGTGCTATGCTAAACCTGTGTACAATTCCCTTACTCCTGTGTCTAGGTTCCTATATAATACTTAGTAGATATATTGATGCTATGCAATGATGAAAAGTTTTACAAAATGTAAGTGACTACTCAGGGCTGTGCTCATGGTTGTCGTCGCATAGGATGAATGTCTATTCTACTTAGGGCCGTGAGCATGGTGATTTTCACCTGAGAGTGCACATCCACTAAGTTAATGAATCTCTTGGGTGGATTGGTTGTATGGTGGCGAAGTTGAGTGGCTGCTCAGGTCCATGTCTATGGTTCGTGGAGTATGTGCACTTGTGGATGGCCACCCAGGGAAAAGAGGAATCTGAAGAACTCCGAGTGACGATCGCTTCCAGTGCAGCCATTGGCATATGGGCTCTGGCTTGATCAATTATGTTGCGTGGACTCTCTCCGGCTTGACAAGCAGATGTAGGGGGGTGTTAGGTGGAACGGGTCAAGACAGAGTGGGAGGGAAAATGCTTCTGAAAGATCTCGTCTCATTCTTCTCCTTTCCTTATCACAAATGGTGTGTAAAGGATAATTTCGGTTGAATGGGTACAATGGTGAACGTGCACAACCTCTGCAGAGTGTAAAACTAAGTACTTAGCCGTGTCCCCAGTATGGACAATTTGAGCAGCTGATCACGGACGTCAACGGAGGATTCCATCATTCCAACTTCAGAAATAAAACTTGATGGGTGAACAAGGGAAGATGAGATTTATGGTTTTCATGCCATACTTGTCTTAATTTGAAGAAAGTGTTTTCCAAAGAGATAGGAAAAATTGGCTTTATGCAAAATAGCCTTGAACTCCACCAGCCAAATATGCATATAGGCTATAGAGTTATTCAATTAAGTGTCCACCATAGTGTCACTTGCCAGACTCCATTTTTAATGGAATCTGACCCACGTTGTTGCAATATTTTTCTTATTGCAGATTGTTCAGATGACGAGTGAGGTTTCGTTTATAGGTTTCGAGTCTACAACCAACATGTTTTCGCCTGTGGCAGCATGAAAGTGATAGAGACTCACTGCTATTGTATTTCCGATGTGTACTTTTTCAATGCTAGCTTTATGCTATGCAACTTGTATCGAATATTTTGTAAGACTGGATCAACGATGTAATAAAATTGATACTTTGTTGTGATATTACATCGTAAACTTTGTGTGCAAACGAATCGATCCAGGGATTTGCACTATACACAGGTATCTGCCTTATTTAAAGTGCAGGTACGCTACATGGTTAAACGACAAACAATAACCCAAATAGAAACATATCCTGATCTGGTCCTTGGTAACCCGGTGATGAAATCCATCCCAATTGAATCCCACTTCCAATCTGGTACCTTCAAAGGTTGCAAAAGTCCTGCTGGTTTCTGATACTTAGCCTTTACTCGACTGCACACATCGCAATTAGCGATATATTCTGCTATTTCTCTTTTCAAATTGTTCCACCAAAAGCTCTCCTTCACATCCATATACATCTTGGTATTTCCCGGATGAATGGAATAAGGTGTCTCATGAGATTCTTGCAGAATTAACTTTCTAATATCAGGATCATTGGCCACACATATACGTTTCTCAAACCACAGAGTCCCTTGCTCATCCTCATGAAATCCTTTAGCTTTCCCTGCTTCCAGATTGACTTTGATTTCTTCTATTTCCTTATCTCCTTTCTGCGCTTCACGTATCTTGTCCATCAAGGTAGGTTGTACTACCAATGAGGCTACAAAACCTTCTGGTACTACTTCCAATCTGAGGTCCTTGAATGCCTTGCATAAATCTTCGGGTAATTCTTCTGCCGTGAGGCCATTCACATAAGCCTTACGACTCAGGGCATCTGCTACCACATTTTCCTTTCCCGGGTGATACTGGAGACTTAGATCATAATCCTTGATAAGTTCCAACCACCTTATTTGTCTCATGTTCAATTCTTTCTGAGTAAATATGTACTTCAAACTTTTGTGGTCCGTGAATACCTCACATCTTTTTCCCATCAGGTAGGGTCTCCAAGTTTTTAGGGCATGTACCACTGATGCTAACTCGAGATCATGAGTTGGGTAATTTGCTTCATGTTTCTTGAGTTGTCTAGAGGCGTAAGATGCCACCCTGCCTTCTTGCATCAACGCACTTCCCAGACCTTGGCGTGAAGCATCACAGTACACTTGAAATTCTTTCTCCAAATCAGGTAAGCATAGAACTGGTGCTGAAACTAGACGTTTCTTCAATTCCTGAAAACTGGCCTCGCATGCCTCAGTCCACTCAAATTTCTTCTCCTTCTTTAATAATTCCGTCAATGCCTTGGCAATTTTGGAAAAGTTTTCTATAAATCTTCGGTAGTATCCTGTTAGGCCAAGGAAACTCCGTAATTCTCCAACATTCTTTGGTGGCTCCCAATTGGTTACAGCGGAAACCTTTTCAGGATCCACTGCTATACCCTCTTTGGATACTATGTGACCTAGGAATGCGACTTGTTCCAACCAAATTTCACACTTGCTCAATTTGGCATATAACTTATGTTCACGTAGTCTCTTCAATACTAGGCGTAGATGCTCTTCATGTTCTTTGTGACTCTTGGAGTAGACTAGAATGCCATCTATGAACACTACCACAAACTTGTCCAGAAAATCCATGAACACTTTATTCATCATATTCATGAAATAAGACGGAGCATTTGTTAATCCAAATGGCATCACGGTGTACTCATATGAGCCATATCTTGTAACAAATGTTGTCTTTGGTATATCCATCTCTCTAACCTTCATCTGGAGATAACCTGATCGAAGATCAATCTTGGAGAAGACACAAGCACCTTTTAGTTGATCAAATAGTTCATTTATCTTGGGTAACAGATACTTGTTCTTGATGGTGTGTTCATTTATATCCCTGTAGTCCGTGACTAGTCTCTGGGTTGATCTTTCTTTTTAACAAAAAGAACTGGCGCTCCCCAGGGAGAAGAACTTGGGCGGATAAATCCTTTCAGAAGGTGTTCCTCCAGTTTCTTCTTGAGCTCTTTTAGTTCATCGACGGCCATAGGATAGGGTCTCTTAGCTATTGGTCCGGTACCCGGTTTAAGTTCAATGAGAAACTCCACATCTCTATCGGGTGGCATTCCCGGTAGTTCTTCTGGGAAAACATCGGGGTACTCCTAGACAATCAGCACATCTGTAACGCCCCGGGATTTTTCCCAATTAGAAAAATTGTTTGTTTTTCTTTTTGCATCAACATGACTTCATCATGCATCTTTTGCATTTGTCAATCTAAATTTAAATTATTGCATTTAAATTTAACTCCATTTAAATGCTTTGCCACTTTTAAATCTAATTGCAAATCTAATTAATTTAAATGTGGTATTTAAATTATTTTCAAATATTCAAATTAAGATATTAAATTGTGTTTTGGAAACAATAATTAAATTGCTATTTAAAACAAAAACTATTTTTTAAAGTTTCTCTATACAAATCCTTTTTCTATTTTGTTTTAAAATACAAAAACAGAAAATAATTAAGTAAAAGAAATAAAACCAGGGAGAAAAAAAATCTTCCCTGGCCGAAGCCCACCCTTGGGCCATCTTCTCTCTGAAGCCCAGCCCACCTTCTCCTCCAGTCGCTTTCTTCCCCGTACAGAGGAGAGCCGGTGCTCCTTTCCACCGTGGCCATGGTGTCCCCCACCATGTGCCCACTCCAACCACTCCCCCTCCCCTCTACTTAGCCTCCCCCTCCTCTGCCCTAACCCTAGATCGCCCCTCTCCCCCATCCGCCGCCGCCACTCTTCCTCCTCCAAGCTCTGTTCCTTTTCCCCCACCGGAAAAATTCCATCGGAGACCACCTCACCATGGCGCAGTTGCTCGGGCGCCGTCGAAGCAACGAGGGGAGGCCCAGGAGATGCGACTCTTCTTCGCCGTCCTCTTCCTCCGAGACGATTGAAGCCTGGAGCGCCACACGCGTCGACCTCGTCCCCTTCGTCTCTGACGCCGGCGGAGCGCGCCGCCGCAATCCCTACCGTCCGGTCGTCCTCGGGCTCGATCCTCTACTCCAGCACCCTCCCCGTGAGCTATTCTTTCCATCCCCGCCTTCCCCTCTTCTTTTCTCGCTCGGTTTCACCGAATTGGTCCTAGACCTCCCTCCTCCATAGCCATGGCCGAAGCTCCAAGCTTCAAGCTTGGCTCGGCCCCCCCGCCCCCTTGCGCAGCACCTGCCGCACACAACACACACCCTCCCTCGCAGCCGCACGCGCCCGCCCCCGCTCCGCCCGAACAAGATCGACGCCGGCGTCTGTCCCCGTCCGTCCGCGTCGCCCTGCACCTGCAAGTCTGAAACTTTGTTTCAGTTAAACGTCGCTGGGTGGGTTTATATCCACACGTTCTCTGATTACATCAACATTACAGCTCGGTCCTTGTGGCTAGCGCAGCCAAACCAACTTCCCTCGCCCTGGAGACCCGAGTTCGACCCTCCCCAGCGCGAGTTGAATAAATAGCGCCTTTTTTTTCCTTTTTCTATCACTGACACGCGTGCCCCACCGGTCAGTGACCGCGGGTACCGCACCTCACAGACACCCGCCAGCGTGGCGCTGGGTCCCGCGCGTCAGCCTCTGGTGTAGTTCCAAGCTCGGTGACAAAAATCCTCGCTGGAATCTTGCACCGAGCCCCCTGCTGTTCTATTTTTGCACAAAGAACCTCACTGACACTCTTTCAATCACGGATAAGTCCCTGAACTTTACAGAAACACCCCTAAAACTTGTATGGCTAATAACTTTTATTCTATAACTCCAAATTAAATAATCTTTTTATGTTTTTATATCAGAAAAATGCAATAAACAGTAATATGCCATTTGTATGCCATTTTGCATCTGTTATTTTAATTGCTTAGTATAATTTGTTAATTGCAACTAAATAATTAAACATGGAATGTTAGGGGTAATAAATATAATGCCCTATTCCATTTAATTTAATTAGATCACCCATGCCATGTGTTGCCATGTTAACCAACATTTAATATTGCTGGTAAATAAATAACTTGCACCTAAATCTTAATTGCCGGGGTTGCTTTCCCGCTTAATTTGGATTACCTGCATTGTATTGCATCTTGCCATGCCATGCATAATTCTCGTATGATCATGCTGAATCTGTTGCCGTAGTTGTAAAATGCATCTTTTACGCTTTCCAGTGTTTATTGCTTCTTCGCGGATAAGACGTTGAGATGTGTGAGCAACGACAAGATCTACTTCCATGCGGGATTCCAGGCAAGCAAAATTTGCTTGTTTACCTATACATTGTCTTTCATTCCTGTCGTTGATCTCTGCTACCCTAGTATTCGATTCTTTATCGCGATCCCATCATATGTTTATCCTGCAGCCCATACAGCTTTATCCCCACATCCTAATACCTGTTGCATGTTTATCTGTTGGCCTTGTGAGTCGTAGCGCATGCTTAGAGTTGTTTGTGCGAGTCGTCCGTATGTCTTATTTATTTACACCTGCTTAACATGATAGGTTATTCTACCTTAATAAAATGTTGTCTTATGTTGGGGTATTATAATTAAAAGATAAGGCACCGGCGGAAGGCCTTGCGAGGTGCTTTGTTCTGCTAAGTGTCGACCTAGGAACTCAGTTCTTGTCCTCGGATCCAATTTTGAGCGCACTAACCGCTTGTGGGAGGCCCTATGGAGCCCCCCGCGGCTTCGATCTAATCCGCCTCTTATCCAGGGCGCCGCAAGTAGTTCGGGCTTTCCATTTGATGCATGCATAAGGTTACCTAACGATCTCATGATGATGGAGTAGTCGATTCTCATATAGGGTGGCACTTTCTTAGAGTGCTATGAAGGTCGTATCCCGCGGGCACTGGACCTGATTAGCCGTGCATACAATCATGCGGTTCCCTGGATGGGTTGTAGAGAAGAGATTTGCCGTGTTGAGATGCCCTACCTTCTGGCTTGCTTTTGGGGTTGATCGAACGAGTACGGGTCCAGTAGTGCACCCCTGCAGGGTATAATCTTATCGATGAGCCGTGTCCACGGTTATGGACGACTTGGTGATGATGCTGGCTAACAAGATCATAGACAACTTACACCTAATCATTGTTAATTAACCTGACTAGTAATATAGAATTACTTTCACAATAACTGGTAACTAAAATTTGTTCAATGTGTGAGTATTCCCGAATTGCTTCCTCATACTTGGTTGAGGGGGTTAATCCGAGAATGGGTTATGATTGGTGTTAGTTGTAGATGTTTACTTATGCGCTCTCTTATCCCTCTCCGATTAGACGGAAGTTGTAGCGTGTCTCTTTAGATTGCTAGTGCTGCTGCCGCTAAGTCCACCTTCCCTATATTTTGGGAGATGGTGTAGAAAGTAGGCAAGTCAGTTTTGTTTGCCAGGGAGTGCCCTGACCCTCTTTTGGGATGTGCTTTATGTGCAGTCAACAGGTTTGAAGTCTGACGACGTTAGCTTGGGAATCCCTCCGGCTTGGCTGGGCAGGGATATGGCGCCATTGCTTATCTTCAGGACTCTTAGTCCAATTTGCATCTTATCCGTAGTCGGATACTATTTTGCTTCCGCTGTCATTTGAATCTTTGTATTGTATCATTTGTATCTTGATTCGTTCGAGTCCTTGTTGTATATTATTTATCTTCTGTTGTATTTGTGGATGTATCGGAACTGTTGTAATGTTATCACAATTCCACCCACATAATGCGCATGTTTCGATGTGCACATTATGTCTGGTGGGCGACCAAAAATCGTTATTATGCGGATTTCGGCGGGATCGCTTAAATCTACATAGTACCGATTTTCGGGCGTCACAACATCTCCAAGGCTAACCCCCTTATGAGAATTTAACCTAACTTTCTTAAGTTCAAAAGTTGATCTGAATTTAATCTTCTGTTTCTCTGGGGTGGTGAGGGTGATAGCTCGGTTTGCACAGTCTATGATTCCTTCAAAACGGGTCATCCAATCCATTCCAATGATAACATCCAAACCTTGGGTTTCTAGTATGACTAAGTCTGTTGGAAACAGATAATTTCCAATCTTTAACTCTAATTGCCTACATCCAGAATTTACTATCATCTCACCCCCAGGTGAACTCACTCTTATAGGTTTTCCTAAGCTTTCCTCGGCTAGCCCATGTTTGTTTTCAAAAGCTCTTGATATGAATGAATGCGATTCCAGTATCAAATAAGACTAATGTTGGAAAAGAATTTAGCAAGAACTTACCAATCACAGCATCAGGTTCATCATGAACTTCTTCCACGTTGATGTGGTTTACTTGCCCCTTTTGAAAAGGGTTGGGCTTGGAATTTTGATCAACCTTCCTCTCTGGGCAGTTAGTAGCATAATGTCCTGTTTTCTTGCACTTGAAGCAGGTCACATTAGACAAGTCCTTCTTTCCTTCAGGGTTAGGACGGGGATTACCATTCCCATGATTATGGCCATGGTGATGGTTTCCCTTGAACCCACCATTATTTCCTTTGTACCCTCCATTGTTTCCTTTTTATCCTCCATTGTGGTTATGGCCATGATGCTTTTGGTCACTTCCACTGTTGGAATAGTTCCAGGGTTTATGGCTACTGACTTCAGATGTGTGTGTTTTCTTGTGTGCCCCTTCAGAGTTACCCTTACTTGCACCGAACTTCCTCTTCCTATTCTCTTCCTTTCTTATGTTATTGTCCAGAGTAATTGCTTGATCCAGCAGAACTTGATGGTTAGGAGCATATGCCACAGACAAGGGTATCTTAAATTCTCCCCTAAGTCCATTAAGGAATTTGTCCTTCCTTTTAGCGTCAGTGTCGATGTCCTCTGGTGCATACCTTGATAACATACATAAGTCATCCATATACTCCTTCAGAGTTCTACCTCCCTGCCTCAAGCTACGAAATTCCTCTTTCTTAAGGTTCATTATGCCAGAGGAAATGTGGGCATTGCGGAAACCTTCCTTGAACGCATCCCAAGTCATGCCATCCAAGGAATGAGTCACTTGACAGGTCTCCCACCACATGGCGGCAGGTCCTTCCAGTAGGTGTGCAGTGAACCTCACCTTTTCTGCCTCAGAACACTCACAAGTTACTAAGTCCTTGTTGACTGAACGGAGCCAGTCATCCGCCACTATTGGTTCAGTAGTAGAGGAAAACTTATTAGGCCTGAGGCTTAGAAATCTTGCAAGTCTGTCCACCGGAGGTGGTGGTGGGGGTGGTGGGTTGTTGTTATTGTTGTTGTTGTTGTTGTTGTTGGTTGCTGCAATGAACTGAGTCATCATAGTCATCAGTTGGGCTTGAGCTGCCATCAGCTGTTGCATAGCCTCGTTGTTGTCGGAATCACGACGTGGAGGCATCTATGGGGTTTTAGCAGGTATGAGTACAGGATTGATAGAACTATAAAGAGAAATCCTACCCATGCACAAAACAAACAAGTCTAGCAATCAATCAACAAGCAACTTATAAAACAACCAACACACAAATCAAAACCTTCGGTTTAGGAAAATGGCGTAAAAGTTTGGAAAATAAACTCGCGGAGTTCCGCGGATACAAGGGAAGGTACTGCCTTACCACAAGTTGGTAGGTCAATACAAGACTAAGATAGTGAGGTGTATGATAATGGTAGTCTCACTAACGAACTACTCGACCATGTCTTCTTCTTCCTCTTCAATTTCCTGAATCTCGATTCCTTCATTGGTGAGTACATCCTTGAGTTCCTACACTTCCTTCTCTAGGGCAGATTTCTTTTCTTGCAGCTCCCTCTTCTCAGCACGAAGCCTTTTGATTAAGTCACTATCGGCCTCGAACTCGACTTCATTGCTCTCGAGTTCTGCCTTTTGTTCTCTGATAGTCTTGTTCTTCTCTTGAACTCTTTTCTCCTGCCTCTTGTATATCTCCTCTTGTGCAGCGAACCTCTCTTCTTGTGCCTTAGTCACTTCCTCTTGTGCCTTCATCTTCTCTTCGTTCTCCTTAAGTAGAGCACATAGCTAATCGTTCTCAGGAGCTCCGTGCGCCGATCTTCATACAGCTCCGTGACAAGGATTTCTAGCTCCTGGAAATAAAGACTAAGGGGTTTTGCCTTGCCACTTTCTCCAACATCGTAAAGGTAAGGTTCTCCATCTTCGTTTCTCCTTCCAAAGAAAATGGAGTAGTGGCCCTTCAACTCTGTGTTGTAGCGTCCGCAGAGGCGCCCAATCAGATCCTGCATGACTAGATTGAGTCCTTTATCTTTGGAGTCGCTAACCATTTTAATCTCCAGTGGGGGCTCTTCTCCACCCTGGATGTGTTGCTTTTATTCCCCAGCAACCTTCTTTGTTAAACTTCTTCAGGATGAAACCCTTGACTTGGGGTAGTGGTAACCCTATCTTTTCGCCGATGTCTAGGAGGTAACATCCAAAACGGGTGTTCTCGAAGTCCTCCGCGGTAGTGAAGTGAAAGCTCGTCATCCTTTAGGTAGAAAGAAGGAAAATTTAAAACAGGAAAAGCATAAGGTAAGGGGGACTAGTCATAGTGTGTATTATTTAGAAAATACTAAGTCGAATCTTGAGATGATCACGGATATTAACAACTCTGGGTAAATTGGATTTTTCACTATAGTGAGAGAGATAGACACCCGGCCAGCCACTTATATTGTGGAACAGGTCTCATGTACGCGGACATGTAAGGTTTGTCCCGGGCCGCTTCATCCCACTATGCCGCTAGAATCCAACATACTTCAAAGATGGTAACATTATGACCAAAAAGGGCTTAACCAATCCTAGGGGCTCGAACCTACAGGCAACACTTTGCTCTGATACCATTTTGTAGCACCCCATCTTTTATATAAAGATGGAACACCTGTGTTATGTGCTAGTCCCTGGATCACTGCTAGCTCCACAGTAAAAATATAAAGTATCATTGCATAAGTATTAAATTACTACAACGCGATCCAAAAATAATAGCCAAGTATGGCTTTATTACAAATTACATAGCCATGAAGGCTAGCCAAAATTCAGAGTTCACTACGGAAACAAATAACAATGAGCTCATCTTCAAGCATGCCCCACAGGCAGACATGTTGGGTGTAGACTCGAGTCCAAACTCATTCCTCATCAGAATTACCTGCACATTTGAATATGCAGCCCCCGAAGGAGGTCAATACAATGAAGTATTGGCAAGTGACTATGGTGGATAATTTATGACAAGTCTAATTCTATATGCATATTTGGCTTGGTGGAGTTGTAGGATATTTTGCAGAAAGCAAGTTTTCTCCTTTCTTTTGAAAAACAATTTTGTTTCTCAAGGACTTGGCACCAAGGGATAAAGCCCAAGTTCACCAACAATTCTTTCCTTAGTCAAATTTTACTTTATGAAAACAGTGTTGAGATTCTTCTGCCCATCCTTGTCCAGCTGCTCGAAGTAGTCCATTTCCGGGGACACGGCTAAGTACTCAGATTGTCGACTCTGCAGAGGTTGTGCACTTTCACCTTTAGACTCAATTAACCCAAACATCCTATACACGCGGAGTGTATTAAGGAAAGGAGAGAATTGAGACTAGAACTTTCAGAAGAAGAATGCAACCATACTAGCAACTCTACATCTGCTTGTCAAGCTGACAGGTTGCACCCTCACAACTTAGTTATTCTAGACAGAATCCATTGTCAAAAGGCAGCACGGGAAGCTTCTAAACTTGGAGGGACTTGGTAATCTCTTCGTTCCTGGGTGGCCGTCCACAAGTGCACTTCTGGGTAACAACCACCATGCTCATGGCCCTAAGTAGAATAGACATTCATCCTAGGCGACGACAACCACAAGCATAGTCCCAAAAGCCACTCAACATAAACCATAACAACCAATTCCACCCAGAAGTGTATTTTAGATTTTTAACACTTAGAAACATTTCTATAACATGGCAAACATTTTAATATCATAGCTAAGCAACTAATAAAACTTTTCATGGCTGCTTAGGAGAAAGGGTGGCCACACACTACTAGGATATTTAAAAAATACAAACTAACTTAGCATTATAAAATAAATCAAAAATCCCTATCATGCACACTACTCAAAATATACTACATATGCATATAGAAAATATTGGGTAGAATATGAATGTCACTTGCCTTGGTAACAGGAGGAACAAGCACAGCAAGAATAACAATCACAAGCAAGTCCTACCTCTTCTTCACAATCTAGCACAAGTAATGACTAAAATAAATACTAACACATTATCATCACAACACCTAACATAATCATGTATGCATGAATGATATGCAATGATGATGATAGGACACCCTTATTAATAATTTTTATCTTCTGTCATTAAATGAATGAAATATAATTTCTAGTTATTTCTTATTTTATTTATCAATTAAATAATTTTAAAATAATATAGTAAAATTTTTATTTCTATAATTAAATCTTTTATTTTTTTATGAAAGTTTTCAATTAAGACAATCATTAATATTGCTGGACAGAGGGGATGAATACAATCCTGAAAATATTAAATTTATTTCTAAATCGTTTTTATTATTTAAATTATTATTTTAATAGCCGAAATACTCCTCTGATAATTATACAAATTATAATTTATAAAAAGGAAAAACAAATGATGTAGAAATAAACTTCATGAGCAGGGCTATCCGTGGATATAAAGTTTATCAAATTTGAACTTGTAGATCAAAAGTTATGAATTTTCTAAATTTGGCATATTTTCTGTTTTATTTATAAAAATTCCTGCGAAAAGAAATAACAGGGGCCACGTGGCGCGATCTTATTAGTCGGTACCGCTTCGACGCGGATCGGCTGCGAGAGCCGCCCGATCTAAATTAAAATGGACGCGCGGGATCTAATCGATCTAGATCCATTGGATCTAGATCTAACGGTACACGATCCGTTGACCAAAAATGGGCGGCGCAGCCGTCCGAGTTCGCCCGACCGCGGCGGCGCCACGGCCGGCGTTGCTCGTTCTCGCGTCCTACGGGGCTACGGAATGAACGGATCTTACCGAGGCGTAGCGGACGTCGGGGCGGAGTCGATGGCGCGGTGGTGGTCGTCGGCGTGGTCTTCTCCTCCTCGTGCAGCTCGCCGGAGTTGCTTGCGGCGGCGGTCTCCCTCGGGCGTGGACGAATACGACGTTCGGCTGCAAAACAACCTGCGGGACAAAGTCAAAAACGTGCGCAACAAGGAGGGGAATCGAGGAGGGGCAAAGGCGAGCTCGCGGTTGGTCGGAGTACTCCGTACGGCGTGCTTTTCGGCGGCGGAGGTCCGAGCTCGCTCGCGAGCTGCCCGGCGGCGGAAGATTTAGGGTTTGGGTGCGGAGAGGTGCGGCGGAGGTGGGGGGTTAAATAGGGTGGCGCGGGGAGCAAGCCTCGTGCTGATTCCGCTCGGGAATCACGGCCGGTCGTCGATTTCGAATCGGGCGCGATCTCCGGCGGGGAGGAAGACGAAGCTGACAGGTGGGTCCCACCTGTCAGCGAGAGGAGGGGGGGATTGGGCTGCGCGGGCTGGCTGGGCCACGTTCGGACGCGCGCGCGCGGTAGATAGCTAACGGGCCGGCGCGAAATCCTTTTATTTTTAATGAAATTAATATCTGCTTTTAAATACTGATTTCAAAAATGATTTTTAAATCTATTCAAAACATTTCAGAAAAATTCAGAAAAATATGTTTTGGAAAGGTTATTTAAAATGGAAACTTTTGACATTATACTTGCCCATAAATAAATTGATAAAAATAATATTTATTTAAAGGTGTTTAATAACACTTTGTGGAATTGTAGGTTATTTATTCTTATAATTTGATGTTTTATTTAATATTTTTGTGATGTAGTTTTATATCTATTGATGAATGATGCATGGATGCAAAGTTTTAAATTTTTGGCAAAATTTGGGATGTTACAGATATAAATACTACAACGACTCGAATGAGCCAAGATACAAATGATACAATACAAAGATACAAATGACAACAAAACCAAAATAGTATCCGACTGCGGATAAAATGCAAGTTGGACTAAGAGTTCTGAAGATAAGCAATGACGCCATATCCCTGCCCAGCCCAAGCCGGAGGGATTCCCAAGCTAACGTCGTCAGACTTCAAACCTGTTAATTGCACATGAATACAACCCATATACATGGGTCAATACTATCGGTAATGATAGCAAGGAAAGCATTAAGGAGAGTTCTAACGAATGTGTAATATGCATTATGAATAGGTGAGGGCATCTCCTTAGAAGGTTTAGCGACATCGCACAAGCTTTAGACAACTACAGAGACAAACTACACCATTCGTCTATTGGAGAGAAATGAGAGAGCACATAAGTATTCAACTACAACTAACACCAATCATAACCCATTGTCGGATTAACCCTTCAACCAAGTATGAGGAAGCAATTCGGGAAACTCACACATTGAACAGTTTTAATTACCATTTATTGTGAAAATAACTATATATTACTCATCAAGTTAATTAACAATGATTAGGTGTAAGTTGTCTATGATCTTATTAGCCATCATCATCACCAAGTCGTCCATAACCGCGGACGCGGCTCATCGATAAGATTGTACCCTGCAGGTGTACACTACTGGGACCCATATTCGTTCGATCAACCCCAAAAGCAAGCCAGAAGGTAGGGTATCTCAACACGGCAAATCTCTTCTCTACAACCCATTCAGGGAAGCGCATGATTGTGTGCACGGCTAATCAGGTCAAGTGCCCGCGGGATCAACCTTCATAGCACTCTCAGAACGTGCCACCCTATATGAGAATCGACTACTCCATCATCATAAGATCGTTATGTAACCATATGCATGCATCAAATGGAAAACCCGAACTACTTGCGACGCGCTGGATAAGAAGCAGATTAGATCAAAGCCGCAGGGGCTCCATAGGGCTTCCCACAAGTGGTTAGTGCGCACCTACTTGGATCCGAGGAAAAATACTGAGTTACTAGGTCGACACTTAGCAGAACAAAGCACCTCGCAAGACCTGGTGCCTTATCATTTAGTTATAATAAAGTTATAATAACCAACACAAGATAGCATTTTATTAAAGTAGAACATTCTATCATACTAAGCATGTGAAACATAAGACAGACAGACGACTCGCACAACCAACTCTAAGCATGCGCTACGACTCGTAAGGCCAACAGATAAACAAACAACAGTTAATAGGATGTGGAGGTGGGAGCTATATCATGGCTGCAAGGTAACATGGAATAGGATCGAGACACAAGCATTGTATCACAAGGCTAGCAATAGATGCAAAAGGCATGCATAGGTGATCAAAGGGGAAACGCTTGACTGGAATCCCGCATGGAAGAAGATCTTGTAGTTGCTCACATATCACAATGTCTTATCCGCGAAGAAGCAACAAACACTGAAAAACGTAAAATATGCATCTTACTACTACGGCAAAAGATCCAGTATGATCATGAGAATGATGCATTGCATGGCAAGATGCAATACGAGATGCACTTAATCCAATTTAAGAGGAACCGGGATTCCGACAATTAATATTTAGGTTCAAGTTATTTTCTAACCATCATATTAAATGTTGGTTCATACGGCAAGGCATGACATATGTGATCTAGTCAAATTAAATGGAATCTGCAATACATATATTAATTACCCCACACATTCCATATTTATTTATTTAGGTGCAAGTAACAAATGACACTAAACAATATAATAAAAGATGCAACATGGCATAAGGATGACATATTAATGTGCATTGCATTTTTCTGATAAATAAATATATAAATATTATTTAATTTGGAGTTATAGAATAAAAGTTATTAGTGTCGTGGATATGGGACACGGGTAGACGGTGATTGTGGCCCATCAAGTGGCCCAGTAAGTTGGAAGAACTATCATAGTAGGACTAGGACAACTAGCCAAGTTCTAATAGAAGAGGAGACTAGTCAGTATCCAACTAAAACTTTACATGTAAGTCGGTACCGTTCACCTATATAAGGAGGGGCAAGGCGTCCCAAAGAGGACACGCTCAATACACCAATCCCACCGCCAAGACAGGCAAGCCATACACAAGAGATGAGCCGCCTCATACGGCGACTTCCACCATGAGCATACGGAAAAGATCTAGTCACAAACAACACGTAGGGGTATTACCGGATGATATTACCTGAGCTCCGAAGCTGTCTAAATCTTGTCTTTCGTCTGTTAACCCACATCGACGATGCCTGCGCGTACATAGCTCCGCATAAATCGTCTCCGGATGATATTGTTGATCTATCCCATCAACATTGACGCCCACCGTGGGGCTAGGTACGCGTGGATTCACAGTTTGATGGGTCTAATCTTAGTTGGCAATGGCAACTTCATCACCGTAAAAATCAGTCCCCGGAGGCTCAACATCACCATTGCCTCTAGGCGTTGATTGTTTTCTGAAGCCGGCTTTGATCAGGGCGTCTCGCGATCTATGGCGTTTTGTTCATCTCAAGTCTCTCGAAAAACAAATTGGCCCGGAAGTTTCCTGCCCGTCGCCGACGAGTCCGTGGGTCTGGGTTTCCCAATCGCGGGGACGTGTTTGCCTAATCAAAGTGCAGATACAACCGGTACACACGAGCTGATCAACGCGATATGCAGGTTACGTCCAGAGGAAAAGAAAAGAAGTGCAAACCGGATACAGTTTCAAAGGCTAGGAAAGCCAGGAGAGCTATCTGTACTCCGAACGATTCCCAGCGTGGAGCCATCCGTATAATGGAAGGAAAAGGCCAGTTGCCTTAGGACTTGCAGCAAGAAAAAGAAGAAGAGCGAAATAAATAAGTAACTGGTCAGTCCTTGACGAAAGGCTTCGTCAAGAGATAATCCGGCCAGCCATACATGCAATCATCCATAAGACGGCCTGATCGGCTTCACGCGGCCAAGTCGCTCCTGCCGCCGGCTCTCGACGTCAGGAAGACAAAACAGCTAAGTCGTTTTCATATTTAAAATTTCATATTTTTACTTTAATCCAGTAAAATAAATTCAGCACCTTTGAGTTAATCTCGGGGGCTACGTTTTCTTTTTCGCAAATAAATAAGGTTGCCGAAGAGGACTCATTGTCACGATGCGCGATCCAAACATGGGTATCGTGCCTTGGACAAAATAAATTGACGTTCGTTCTTGCTAAGTCAGACGTGAAAACATAATTGTCTAAGTAGTGCATATGATTTGGTCGGTCGACTCTGTTGTAAAAAAAGACTTTGTCAAAACCGAACATACATATTTATATGAAAAAAGTCTCCGCAAAAGCCTACTTAGTAAAGACGAACGATTAATCATTTAAACGTAAGTTAAATCATTTTTATATGAATTTTTTCATACATCAGGAAATTGTGTAATGCATACACATGTATTATGTCACATGTACATGGGGAGTTACGAAAGTCCCGAGATGCTGCAGGCAGGCAACCCGACATTTGGGGGCTATACATCAATCCGGGTACATCGCAACAAGATATACGCCGACGACTCAGCAACGCTTACACAAACACACGACAACATCAAAGCCAACGACGCGGTGACATCGACGCCAGCAAAACCGGCAACATCTACATCTAGCTCAACCAAACCCGACAGAAGCCAGCCTGGGTAACCCGACAACATCATCATCTACGCTGGGTGACCCTGGCAACATTGAAGCAAGCAGACCCAGCGACGTCTTAGCCCGCAACCCTGCAATTGACACGCCGGGTGAGCCGGCATCATCGACATCTACGACTCGGCAAGCCGGCAAGGATCATCTTCAACTCAACATCCACTACATCAATGACCCATCAAAGATTCCGTGTCCCAAGAAGACGACATCTTCAACAACTCAAGACCTTCCGCCTCACTCTGCGAGTCACCCAAAAGCTCGGGGGCTACTGTCGTGGATATCGGACACGGGTACCCGCATGGACGGTGATTGTGGCCCATCAAGAGGTGGCCCAGTAAGTTGGAAGAACGTTCCAAAGAGGACACGCTCAATACACCAATCCCACCGCCTAGAGAGGCAAGGCGTTCCAAAGAGGACACGCTCAATACACCAATCCCACCGCCTAGAGAGGCAAGCCATACACAAGAGATGAGCCGCCTCATACGGCGACTTCCACCATGAGCATACGGAATAGATCTAGCCACACACAACATGTAGGGGTATTATCGGATGATGTTTCCTGGGCTATGAAGCTGTCTAAAGCTTGTCTTTCGTGTGCTAACCCACATCGACGATGCCCGCACGTACATAGCCCCACATAAATCGTCTCTGGATGATATTGTTGATCTATCCCATAAACAATTAGCATTTTAAGTTTCTTGACTAAACGGCAAAGTGCAGGGACCTGTTTTTGATGGAAAAGTGCTGGTGAGGGTAACTGTTCAGAAAACAGAAAAACACAGGGGCTTTGGCGCAAATATCCAGATCTGGATCTGCCCTTTTGCACAAAAGCTGGGCTAGCCCGTGCGGCTGACCAGCGGGCCCTAGAGCCATGCTAGCGTTGTCCAGGCGCGGGGACGGTGCGCTGGCGCCCACAGTCACTGACTGGTGGGACCATACTGTCAGTGGGAGAAATAAACAAAAAAGGGGCTTTTCCCTTCCGACGCGCCCGTCGGGACTGGAACTCGCGACGCGGGCGAGCAGACCATGCGGCTGCGCTAGACACTAGGCCGAAACAGTCTTTGTGATAGCAACGGCGCTTATTTGCTTATGTGGTGAACCGGTTGCCTTGTTTCTGACGAGAAACTGACCGAAGTCAGAGAGCACGGCGGAGGAAAACGGCGGCGTGCACGACGTTGCCGCGCGAAGCCGGGCGTCCAGAGCAACGGGGAGGAGGGAGAGGGGTGCGGCTCACTGTGGGGTGGCTGGGGTCGTCATACAGGCTCGGCTGAGGAGGAAGACGAGGACGGTCGGGGAGGCGCCGAACTTGGCGGTGGGAGGAAACCTCGACGACGAAATCGACGAACTTGCGTTGAATCGGGGCTGATCATGCTCGGGTGAGGCGGTGCGGACGTCAGAGGTGAGGAGGCGGTTCCATTCCCGCGCTCGGAAGACACTGGTGGTGATCATGGCGACGGCTTGATGTGATTCTCCAGCTCCGGTCATGGAGGCTTTGGTGGGGAAGAAAAACAGAGAAAAGCAGGGGGAGAAGAAGAGGGAGGCGGCGGCGCTGCGGAGGGAGAGGTGAAGGAGGCGGCTAGGGTTTTAGAGGGCAGTCGGGAGGAGGCTTTAAGAAGAGGGAAAAGCGAGTGGTTGGAGTGGGGGCTCCATGACAGCAACGATGGAGCACACTCCCCTCATGCTCTCTCTGTACGGAGAAGAAAGCGAAGTGGGTGGGCTTGGGCAAGAAGGAGTTGGGCCATAAGTGGGGGTTCGGTCCAGGTAAGGTTTTCTATTTTTTTTATTTCTTTTCTTCTTATTTATTCTTTTTTTGTTTTGTGTTTTGAAGAAAAAAAGAAAAGGAAAAAGATATAGGAACTTTGGGAAAATATTTATAGTTTCAGATAGACAATTTGATACACTAGTTTGAACATTTGAAAAAGATTTGTAACATCACATTGTAAATTTATTTCAATTGCATTTGAATTAAAAAGAGTAAATTGAATTTCAATGCAACAATTTAATTAAATGAGATGACAATACAATGATAGAAAACCCCGGGGCGTTACACCGATCAACGACACGCCTAATCAGAACCACCAAACCCTAGGAAGATAGAAATGTTGCTAGACCCTTGTACTCGCCGCATATTCACAGTCAATAACAGACAGGCAAGAAGTAAGGGTGTTACCTCACTCAAGGTCCCTGAAACTGGGTAACTCCCGTTTGTCAGCCGACGAATCTACCAACACTACGCGTTCTCTACCTCATAACTCTCACCCTAGGCTAGCAACAATGGATATTCATGGGGACACCCCCTCGTCAATTGGCGCCGTCTGTGGGAAAAGGTAGTGTTGGATCTACGGATTTTTTGGTTCTAGTCGCGAAAGGCAACTCGCTGACTTCATCAAAGGGATGCACATCAGCAACTTCAGATCGCATTCAGTCCACATACGACCACTCGCCGAAACCAGCATCACTAAACAAGATCATGCCATATTCACCTGAAGCTCAGGAGATCTACTCCAATCTCAGTACATGATTTGATCTAACCGTTGGAAAACATAATTTTTTCATTGATAAGTTTGGTGTGCAAGACCTAGTCGAACAGATCGCAACTGAGCCGCTCTAGGAGAAATCGATGGCGATCACATCTTCAACTAGCGAGGAAGCCATCTCAACACAGCTCGACCTGAGCCGTCTACCCAAATCTTCTACGGAGTCGATGTCATCAGCAGAATTCAACAAATTCATGGCAGATGAATTCACTGAAGACGAAGGTCAGTTGGTTGCCTCGCATAAACCTGTCGAAGATCTAGTCATAACGATAGCATCACCAGAAGACACGGTCGCTGCTGCACCACAGATCGATCCGATCTCGTTTTGAGGATCCATGGCAGAATCCATGTCCACAAGAGAATTCAACGAGTTCATAACGCAAAACCAGCTAGAAGACGAAGTACAGTCGAAACTCCTGACCGACTTAGTCGAAGATCACATGTAGATCAATGGTACGGAAGAAAGCTTCCACTTCTCTAAGCATGACGAAGTTCCAGAAGACAGCATACGTCTGACCGACTTCCAAACTCCACTCGACGCTTTCACGGTTACGATGAACTCGCAGAGCAGTCATATAGTGCCCAAAATGGAAAAAACAAAAACACATACATGGACTGGGATGAAAAAACAAAGTAACTCCTGACACCTGCACAACTTACACATATCCTTCGCCCATACCCCGACAGGTTTGCGTCGCGATTTCCGCAGGAACTTCAGTAATAGCAGCCAATCGGAGGCCAGTCGAATACCCTTGCACAGTCACTCTACCAGACGGCACAACTACTCTGGTTATCATAGCCGAGATGGCCGCAAAAGTAACAAAAGCCATCGAGGATGGAATAATGATGCCAGCAGACGCAACTCCAGATTAGTTAACGGCGTACAACTACTTCAACTGGCAAGTAACACAACACCTAAAGCAATACATAGCAGCGCTCGAAGAAAGAAGGAAGCAGGCAATCATATCAAGTGCTCGCAGACGACAGATGACTATCAGCTCTACAGGAGTAACCGAAGGAAGACGCAGATCCAGATTCGAGAGGATCCCCGAGGAGGAAAGAGCCAGAGTCACTCGAAACTTAGATCATTCATTCATGACAGTCGACTCAAGAGTTTACTCATACCTAAGACAGCCGAGGGCGCACTCATATCCATAGGAGCATACATCCAAGCACAAAAACTACCGGCAGGTGATCCAGCTGAGGAGATGTACCTCTAGCAGATGAAAGCTCTCCTCTAGCAGATGAAAGCTCTGAAAATTGCGGCGAAAGAACTAGCAGATGGAAGGAGGCAAGAGTGTAGCAGAAGTCACTCGTGAGGGCATCGGAGTCGCAACCCTCCAAGAAGTAGTGCCAGAAAGAGTTCTGGCCGCCGCAGATCAAGAAGCCGCTCAAGAAGCAGATCCAGAAGATCTAATAGCCGGGACTCACCTGACAATCACGATATAGGTCCATGTGGGAGACTAAATTACCCAAGAAGTTTGGTCTACCCGCGATGCCAAAATTTAATTCCACACAAGAGCCCTCAGTCTGGCTCGAAGACTACAAGCTGGCAGTCGTATGCCAGAGAGGAACGACTACAACAACACTACAATATTTGCAGCTAATGCTTGAAGGCACAGCTCGCGACCGGCTCAAATCACTACCCAAAGGAGACCACTTCAAAGAGGACTTTATAAAATATTTTGATCCTCTCTACGACCGACCAAAAACATTCGAAGAGTTGCGGGCATGCAAGCAGAAATCAGACGAGACACTCAGAACATACATCAAAAGATGGACCGCGGTACGAAACTCAGTCAGCGCAATATCAGAAGACATAGCCATACATGCTTTCACACTAGGGTTATACAACAAAGACTTCAAGGAGGCACTTGGTCGACAAAAGCCAAAAAAACATGGCGGAACTCATGAAATTGGCGACTGAGTGGGCAGACGGTGAGGATGCAGTTCAAAACAAAACCTCACACTCACCGCAACATCATCGTGACAGGCGGGACAGTCGTGATCATCGAGACAATCGAGACTGTCGCGAAAGAGACGACAAGCGAAGAAGGCGCGACTATGATCACGAAAGTAAAGATAAAGTCAAATTCGTAGCAGCCGGATTTTCACATGATGATCGCAATCAAGACGATAGAAAGCAAGAAGATCGGCGTAACAGTCGACAAGATGATCGTCAAGACACACGAAGTAACAACTACCGGCACGACCGACCAGTCGACCGACATGACAATAGAAATCATGACCAGCGTGGAGGCTACAGAAGGCAAGACTGGCAGAGACGCTCAGATCCAAGGATTGAGAAGTCATTTCAAGAAAAAATGGAAGACAAGTGCAGACTCCATATGTTCAAAGATCCGGCGACTAGGCGGTTAACATCACATCATACAATGGGGAACTACCGCGAATTCAAACAAATGGCAGCAGATTACATGAAGCGGCTTAGGTGGGATCAGCCACCAGTCGTTCCGTCATTATATGCAGTACCACCACAATCAGTCGCAGCACTACCACCACCACCACCATCACATGCCACAAATAACCAAATGGTAGGCGCCATACACCACATACCACACAACATGGACAACCAATATCACAACCCAAGGGACAAATGGACAGGATCCAAAAGGGTCGTCCTTCCAATAGACAACAAAAACGCCGCACCAGAAACGTCAATATGGCATTTCTATCGCGACCCCCCGTACCTGAATTTTTGTGGGGATCAGAAACAACAATCGCCTTCAATCCAGAAGATCACTTGCCATCCATCTATCGGCCGGGTCACGCTGCTCTAGTACTCGAAGGTCAAATCGGAGGGTACACCATGACAAAAATATTCATGGACAGAGGCAGTGGTATCAACATAATATTCGCCGACACACTTCGAAGGATGAACAGGTCGGTCAAAAATCTTTCACAATCTACAAATACTTTCCAAGGTATTGTACCAGGCAAAGCCATACGGCCAGAGGGTACAATCCAACTCGACGTGACGTTCGGGGATGTAACACACTTCAGAAGCGAGTTAATCGACTTCGATGTTGTCGACTAGAAATCGCAGTACCACGCCATATTGGGACGACCGGCATTCGCAAGATTCATGGCCATACCATATTACGCATATCTTAAGCTCAAAATGGCAGGTCCAAAAGGGGTAATCATAGTCAATTTGGAACAGAGCAACTCCCAGATGGGCTACAACTCGAGAGAGAAACCACAATGGAACCAGAGCCTAAGAAACAGGCAGTCGCAACTACAATGCATGAAGTAAACGCCATCTAGACAGTCGAGCCAATAGAAGAAGAAAGCACACAATTAGAGGGAGGACCTAACACCACCAACATCTGGAGAATATACTTTGATGGATCAAAAGAGGGCACAGGCGTAGGCGCACGTATGATACTCATAACACCCAACAGGGAGGGAGTGAATTATGTCCTACAGATAGACTTCCCATCTCCATCCAAAGTCGAGGTCGATTACGAAGGTCTGTTCCAAGGCATTCGACTAGCCAAAGTCTCCGGAGCACAAGACATCATCGAGAAAGCTCGTGCATAATCACACAAAACACAGGAGGAGCAAGTAGGATGAACATGGACAAGCTGGCCATATATAAAGACTACTTTGCCACATTGCAAAGAAGATTCCGCAGTTGCGAATAGTAGCATATAGCACGCACTCGCAACAAACAGGAAAACAGGTTGGCCAACATTAGGGCGGCAAAGGCGCGGGTACCACCAGATGTTTTCTTTAGACGAGTGAACTACAGATCAATCAAAAGATGGCATCCACAGGCTACTCGAAGGATAGTCGTCCCCAGCAAGAAACTAGACAAAGGTGATAACGTCAAGCAAGAAGACGATGGTAACTACAAAGTATATCACTATTATCTTCAATCAAGGAATCCCAAACTGCATCATCATAAACAACCCAACGCAAAATAGTAAGTACAAGCAAGAGGATAAGTACACAAAGGCATCAATGCCACTCGAAACATCATCGACAAGACATATCGTACTATCACGAATAGACTCCTTTCACGGAGAAGCCCTGATACTTCGACTACAACAGTCAAAAAGACCCTCATCATGGGAGTACAAGTCAAAAACATTGGAGCAGCAAGGAGTAACAAACAGCTCAAAGAGCGTGACCATCTAAGGTCAAAGCAAACACATCCAGTTGATATAGCAAGAGCTTATGTATCAAAAAGACCAGCAGGTTTCAGACATGCTCTTTCCCTTACCAGGGTACCTAAGGGGACTGGAAGAGGCGGCTTGCTGGTCAACATTTATAAAGATAAATTTTTGTCCATACTCTCCTTGCATAACTCATTGTTAAAACGAAAAACAAAAAGTCGCACTTGATACGCTTGGGGGCTACGGATCGTTCAAAATACAAACAAATAGCCCGAACGTTATGGGAACTACGAAGGATAAACCTTATGCATATAAAGAACATAAAGCAGCCACTCGATATGCTCGGGGGCTGAGCCTTGATGAAAAAACACGCAACAGACACTCAACAATCGCGGAGGATGAATCATAAGCAAGGTTTCTATCATAAACTCAGAGTATAAACATTTCACAACAAGGCCCCACTCGATACACTCGGGGGCTGGATTCATATATTATACATCATTCACACCCATGCGGGTTAAGGGCCTGCCAAAGCAAAAAAACTAGGCGTCCTCGTTCTTCAACGGCAGGTTAGATTCGATTAGTTTCTTATGCACTCGACCTATTAGTCTTTCAGTAGGAGCAAGAGTTTGCTCCAAATCATCACTCTTCAGTCAAAGCTCAGATCGAGACGAATAGGAGGAAGCACGCCAAGAATCATGTCTCCGCATATACTCAAACGCAGCGTTAGCCCAGGGATAACTCGTCGAGTCACAGCCTCCCTAATTTGCTCGGCAGCACGAAACAAGTCGACTAGAGCATGAATCCTTTGAGGTTGTGGACATTCAGGGAAGAAATAGTGGTTCACCTGCATAAGAGCAACCGGACAATGCTCGAGTAGAATGGCGCCACACCACACACAATCCTTCAAAGTAGGAAGTATGGTGGCATGATACATGTCCTGCCAAAAATGTTGAGGACCAGCGACGGCGTCCACAGTCGCGTTGTCAAGGAAATCCTTTACATGCGTAGCCTCGGCCACGGGGTCATCCACAAAAACTAAAGGGCATAGCAGAAGATGGAGATAAGACACGACAGGGGAAGATCATGCATAATCAAAGGAACAGTCGATCGGTTGCTTAGCTTCGAGCTGCTTGTTCGAGTGCTCCATCTCCCCAAGAATGTATACTTCTCTTTGGGTGGAAAGATAAGGCCTTTCTTTAAGGGCCTTTATTTCCGCATAGCCATTTTTAGCTCCTGCTCCAATTGCGTCACCTTGTTTTTCGCATAATCCAGAACCCTGTCATCGTTCTTCAACTGGCTAGGAGAACGGACATCATCGTCCAGTCGAAGAGTCTTTTTGGAAGCAGAATCGCTCGACTGAGACACAATCAAAAACCTCAGACGAGGGAAGCGGAATATATCGAAAATAAAGGACACACGAGCACACATCAAAGACACAAAACAATTATATTTCCAAAAGATATTCATAATATGCAAAGTTCACATCGTATATTACAAAACGATAAATTAGTAGAAAGCACTGCCTAAGGCTGGGCAGCAGACTCGGATCCGTCCCTACGAGCAGCTGCAATGACTGCAGAGCGGCGCTCCATAGTTGCAATACTAGTCTTAGCAAGGGAGGATACGCGCGTCCCTAGCCTCTTCAGGTTCGAAGGTTTCCCAGTTGGCTTCGTAGGGAAGTCAGATAGGAAGGATTCGCAGGCCGACTTGACCTAGAAGAAGCTTGAGGGTGGATTTCGAGCCGTTTATCGTCAGCTCCTGCACAAAAGCCTTCAAAGTCTTCGACTTCGGGCCCAACTGTGCAGCAAACTCCGTGACAGTCAAATGAGCTTCGGCAGATGGCAGCACCTCCTTGAAAACAGCACCAAGAGTCTGGGTTGAAGTATCCAGAGAATTCTTGGCATGCTGCATGGCCATCCCAACTTGATCAATGGCTTGGTCAAGTGACAAAGTATCACTCGCCGCACCACTGGAACTAGTCGAAGAACCTGCAAAGCAAAAATCAGTATTTTAACAGGGAGACGAAAAGGAAAAGGCAAACTCACACACGAGACGCAAACTATCTTCACCTTCAAGAGAATGCACGAAGCCAAGCAGTCGCCTAGCACGCCCTTCCTTAGATGCACGGACGGCAACGCGAGCCTCATCGAGCTCCTTCATGGCAATCGACTGCTGGTGGGAGAGGGCCTTCTCCGCATCAGCCAAACGAGAGGCAAGAGCATCCTTGTCCCCTAAACAAGACAAAAAACATAAGTTACAGAACAAAAAAGTATCAGAAAGACAATTGCATCCAAAGGGAAGCAAATACTTACGGCTCAGCTCTTCCAGTCGAGAGCGGATAGCCAATCGCTCATTCTCCGACTACGCAAAGGCCTGGCCAAAAGCAGAAAGGCCGCTCACGGCAGGCTGCAAACACAAAACACATATCACACATAAAGATCAGGATAAGAAAAGGGTACGCTACGGCGCAAGAAAAAGGACCAACATGCTCTAGCCAAGATGGCGCTGCTGAAGAGGAGGGCGCGGCAGTCGACGCGGCAGCAGTTGGCGCTGGGACCTCTGGTGCAAGAACATCAGTCAAAGAAGGAATGACTACCGTTTTCACAGCAGGAGAAGAAGTCGCAGTCACCGCTGGAGCAGCCGGAGGACTGGGAACCCGATCCTCACTAAAATGGATAAGTTAGAAGAAAGAAGAAAATCATAGGAGCAACACAAGGAAAACAACAGAGGAAGCACATCTTTATACAGTTGACATAAGTTACCTCTGCTCGTCTTCATCAGAAGAAAGGTCATCGCCAAAATGAGGGCCCCCGAAGCTAGACTGGCGGGTAGATGGCGGCGGTGACCGCTGGCCAGAGGTGGCACATCTCTCACATGTGAAGATGCACCAGTGTCCGCCATCTCCTCGTCCTCACTCGTATGTCGCAGACGATGACGCTTGAGGATAGGTTCAGCGGCAGGCTCAACCTCTGGCTGCTCTACATGTTTTCCATCCACTTCAAATTTTTTCCGAAGAGGAGGAGTTGGCTTAAGGTAAGGAGTCCATTGACTTCTCTCCTTTCTTCAGCACAGCCGTCTCCTCGACAGGAGCGGCTTCAGGAAGGGGAGGGAGCGATGACATAGTCGAATGCCCCTATGAAAAGCAAAGCAAAAGAAGGACGAGTGAGCAAAAGTACAGGTTCCACTCGACAAAATCAAATGTACACAGACAAAAGAAATACTTACTTAAGGATGGGGATTCGCCAAGCTAAAGGGAGTGGTGGAGAATGTGTAGTCGATAACATCAACAGCTTTGAAGCTGGTTATGTACTTCACAAGTGTGTCGAGCTCGTTAGCCGAGAGCTCCACGTTTCTCATCCCGGTGGCATCATGTGCGCCCTCGTACTCCCACATCGGGTGAGAACGCTGCTGGAGGGGGCACACACAGAACTTCAGGAAGGTGGAGATCAGCTGAGTACCCGAGACGGTACTCAGCAGCCTTTCGACCTTCTTCAAAAAGGGGGCAGCCTCTTTCTCTTCGGCTGGTCAGAGAACATGCCCCCACGCCTTTGTCTTCTCAAGGGTGGCTCAAGTCGAAAAAGCGGGGAGGACCACCTGACTCACAGGGACGTAGAACCACTTGGTCCTCCACCCTTGAGCACAGTCGACTGTCTTCAAACTAAAGTATTTGCAGCCACTCTTGACCTGGAAGCTGCCGCCGCCGACTGGGTTCACACGGCCATTGCAGGCCATCTAACGCACTTGGAAGATAGACTTCCAAAGTGCCCAGCTAGGGGATATCCCCAAAATGCACTCGCACATCACCATAAAGCAGACAATGTGCAAAATGTCATTGGGGACCAGATCATGGATCTGTATCCCATAGGCGTACAAAAGCCCGAGCACGAAATCATGCAGCAGGAAACCAAAACCGCGAGGGAGAAACTCAGCAAAACATACCCGCTCACCGAGGAGTGGCGCGGGGAGGTTCTCCTTGCCTGGAGCACGGACGGCGAGTTCCTTTGCTGGAGGAAGCAAACCATCCTTGTGAAGGAGAGCCAGCTTCCTCTCTGTCATGATCGACGAAGACCAGCCGCCAGACTCCTTCTTGAGAGCGTCGGGGACGGTGGCAGCAGCCGGCTCCTCTGTCTTCTTTCCGGTCGCGGCCGCGGCAGCTAGAACGAAGATTGGATGTAGGTGCAAAAACAGAGCAAGGGCGTTGTCGTGGTGGTATCACGGCAGATGCCATAGGATGGCTAATGTGTGGGGCCGATGGACGCTGGTGGATCCGGGGAGGGCTAGCGAGCTGAGAAGCTCACACGGGATAGAACTCAAGACTACCAAGAAAATGGCTAAGTTCGAAAAGAGGTGAAGGAGAATCCTCAAGAACACTCAAGAACATCTCTGAACCGCAAGCAAATGCACAAACACACACGAACGCACATGATGTACCCAGGCTCGGGGCCCTCGTGTGGAGGTGAGACCCCCACTCCTGCCTTGCCTCTCAATATAAGGATGCCACAAGATCTACAAGGGGCTCCTTGAGCTGTTTTCGGTATGAACTTGGATGAACTAGAGAGAGAGAGAGAGAGTAAATGCTCTAGCAGTAAATGAGACTATAGTTTTGGCACACAAGTTGGTCGTCGTCGTTCTAAAGGAGTTATGGCGCCTTTTATAGATTTCCGGCCAGGATGTCCGGAAACCCTAATCTGCCCGGGTCCCACCAGTCAGATCCGAGCTGGCCAACGATAATGTTGACACCGGCGTGCAAACTAGGCGCCGAGATATCCTACATAGCCCGAGGTCATCATGCCGGTAGGTGTTGCAGGCGCCGTCCTGCATCATGATTGTCCCCCTAGAAGAGACAAGACATGTCTTCGCCCATGCCTCCTAGCCTTTTCTGGGTTGCCGGCCTAGGCATGTTTGAGCTTGTCGCAGCGGCGTCGTACCGGCTGACACGCTCCCTGTCAGGCGGGACATGATCAACCTTCCGTGTCAGGAGAGATGTGACCACTCCTCTGTGTCAGGCTGGAAGTCTGCTCCTGCCCATTGACCATTGCCCGGCATGCAGGATGTCGGTCTTACATGCCGGAACCTTTAGCTGCCATTCCTGCACAACAAAGATAGACAAGTACTTCCCACTTCGGGAAGCCGGTTATACCAAGTCGGGATACCTTGCCTGGCCACCCAGGTTCTCCCCCACCCGGGACCATGTCGGCCCTACCGACATTGGCCCATGTCGGGTGACCTCTCTTACTCAAACCAGGTTCCACTTAGTATCCGGGTTGCCACACATGAGAAGTATCTCTAGGCCCAATCTCTCGAAGATGTCTTAGGCTCTCACCAAAGACATCTTCAAGAAACTGGTTCTTAGAGGAACCCTCTGCCGATGCTTATGCTGCCCTCAGGGCCTGGGGGTCTATTTATAGTCTCGCCCAGGCGGCCTTTCATGTCTCCAAGACACATTCTGGTCCTAGCAATCGCCAAAGGTCAAGTTGACCCTTCGTGGCACCAAGGGGCAGCCCTATGCACCTGAAGGGGATCGTGTGCAGAAAACAAAAAATTTCCTACCAACGATATCCTAAAAGCATGCCAAGATCTATTCTATGCAGATATAGTAGTACGAACGGAGATCGGAATACGTACCCTTGTAGACCGAAAGCGGGGATTACGTTCCCGCAAAAACGTTGTCGATGAAGACCGACGAAGCCGACCTCAAGGTCGTGTAGAGGAAGCAGACCTCCGAGTACCGCTAGCGCAGCACCTCGCAGGGCGTCACACACGTACGGTGGAGACGACGGCCTCCGAAGCTCCAGTCCAGGACGAGCAGCGGAAGACTTGGACCGGAACACCAGCAGCGCGGCAGCGGCCTATGGTGGAAGAGATCCCCCTCCTCATCTCGGCGCGGCTCCGACTTGGGAACCACGAGATCGAGAGAGAAATCGGGAATTAATTGGTGAATTAAAAGGCCAGGGGTGCCCCTTCTTATATAGGCTCCCAGGGGGAGCCAACCTTGCCAGCCAGGCAATGTGGGACTAACCTCACATGCCTGGTGCGGCTAGGCTAGGTGCGCCGGCCCCCTGGTGGGCCCCTTGACCCATCCAGGCCGGCCACCATGGCCCCCACCGAATCCCCTAGGGATTTTTCCCCCTCTTGGGCCTTCTTTCGACCAGAAGGCCCATTTAGGGAAATCAGCCTAAATAAATTCGAAAATAAATATATAAAATCATATTTGCATATTAATTACACTAATTAATATCAAACATAATATATATAATTTTTCCTAGCTCCGAAAACTCTTTTGTCGCTGCCCGATCTCCATCGGACCCCTCCCGGGACGTTCCCGGTGATCTCTTTCCTTTCCGGTTGTCTTGTCGAAACCCCTTAAGTGTGTTACCCTAGCGGTTCGATATAATAACAGGTATGACCAAGACTCCTCTATGATCAACGACTAACTCGTAGGCTTGGACCCCATGAATTAATCCCTGTGATATAACGAATGACTTTCATCTATCAAACCTGAACGCAAAGCCTTAAACCTTTTGCCATAGCGATACTTAGCATGTCCAAGCGTCGTTCCATAGATATCTCCATACCTAATCCCGACCTCGTTACCGACGATGCTACCTTCTACTCGTTCATGATCTCATGTATCTGTGACCTAGTCACATGCTTGCAAGCTCATTAGACATGATCTCACCGAGTGGGCCCGAGAGTATCTATCCTGCTATGCGGACTGGCAAATCCCGCTCTTGACCCCTCGTCTCAACTACTCTTTTCCGATACCCAAAAGTATCACCGTTATTGTCATACTAAATAAGATACGACGTTTGGTACGATCAAAGTATCTTCCAGGAATAACAATAAGAGTTGATCTCACGGTCAAAGGCGTAACGACTACGTTCTCCAAATCCGGGTATGTCCATCACATCGTTATCCAACGATATGACTCCCATTGCCGACCGGCGCCATGCCCCATGACCGGGAAACCTCGATCATCAATCGCGCAACGAAACTAGTCTTAGTAGAGGCTACTAGGGACCTGGTTGTTTACGTATCACACCCGTATTAATGTTTCCGCTTAATACGGTTCTAGCATGACACAAAAACCTATTATGAACAAACGAGATATGATAAAGAATACACTTTATTAATTGCCTCTAGGGCATATCTCTTTCAGTCTCCCACTTGCACTAGAGTACAACTTAATCTAGATTACAACTTGGCAAAAGCTTAACACCCATAGCTAACTGGTGCTTTTCATGCTTATCAAGCGGAAGAGGCTTCGTCAGCGGATCTGCCACATTCAGATCCGTATGCACTTTGCAAATCTTCACATCGCCTCCTTGTACGTACTGACGTATCACATGGAAGCGTCGGAGAATGTGTTTGGCGGTGGAGTGAGACCTTGGCTCCTTGGCGTTAGCAATGGCACCCGTATTGTCGCAGAAGAGGATCACGGGGTCTTGCACGCTCGGGAACACTCCAAGTTCGATGACGAACTTCCTCAGCCACACAGCTTCATTCGCGGCTTCACAAGCAGCGATATACTCCAACTCCATTGTATATTGTGCGACTATGGGTTGCTTCCCACTTCTCCAGCACACTGCGCCTCCATTCACCTTGAACATGTAACCTGTCTGTGACTTACAGTCATCGGGGTCTGAGCAGAAACTTGCATCTACGTAACCCGTTACGCCAAGTTCTTCATCGCAGCCACCATACACAAGGAACATTTCCTTTGTCTTATTGAGATACTTAAGAATGCTCTTAACAACTATCCAATGCGGCATTCCAGGATTACTCTGGAACCGGCTTGTCAAACTTAGAGCTAATGCCACATCCGGTCTAGTACTCAACATTGCATACATGATCGATCCTATGGCTAAAGCATAAGGATGTTTCGTCATTTCGGCCTTACCCAGTTCCGTCACCGGACACTGTGCCTTCCGCAATATCTTATTCTTGATAACCGGCAGAGAACCCTTCTTTGCCTTCTCCATACGGAAACGCTTCAGTATTTTATCAAGATAAGTACTCTGACTTAGTGCTAATAGGCGCCTTGATCTATCACGATAGATTTTTATGCCTAAAACATACGCAGCTTCTCCTAAGTCCTTCATGGAAAATTTACTGTTTAAATATTCCTTCACGCTATTCAGAAGTTTCACATCATTCCCAATCAGCAATATGTCGTCAACATACAGTGCTAAGAACACAACCGAGCTCCCACTCATTTTCTTGTAAATGCAGGTCTCTTCCATATTTTGGATAAATCCAAAACCTTTGATTACCTCATCAAAGCGAAGATTCCAGCTCCGAGATGCCTGCTTCAATCCAGAGATGGATCGCTGAAGCTTGCACACCTTGTTAGCATTTCCTGGATCGACAAAACCTTCCGGCTGTACCATGTACAACTCTTCCTCAATGTTTCCATTTAGGAAGGCCGTTTTGACGTCCATCTGCCAGATTTCATAATCATAATAGGCAGCTACCGCTAACAAAATCCGAATAGACTTGAGCATCGCTACCGGTGAAAAAGTTTCATCGTAGTCAATTCCATGAACTTGTCGGAAACCTTTGCGACAAGCCGAGCTTTATAGACGGTCACATTACCATCAGCATCAGTCTTCTTCTTAAAGATCCGTTTATTCTCGACGGCCTTGCGCCCTTCGGGAATATCCATCAAAGTCCACACTTTGTTATCATACATGGATTCTATTTCGGATTTCATGGCTTCAAGCCATTTCTCGGACTCTAGACTCGCCATCGCCTCCTTGTAGTTCGTAGGTTCGTCTTGTTCGACTAACATGACGGTGCAAACCATGTTGCCATACCATTCTGGTGCGATCCGAGATCTACCAGACCTACGAGGTAGAACATCTTCCTCGACAGTTTCTCCCACTCCTTCCACGGAGGACGTTTCCGGAATTGCTTCCGTTGCGCCACTCGGAATCTCGAGTTCAGGATCAACGATTTCATCGAGGTCTACCTTCCTCCCACTTACTCCTTCCGCGAGAAACTCCTTCTCTAGAAAGGTACCGGTCTTCGCGACAAAAGTTTTGCCCTCAGCTTGGTTCTAGAAGGTGTACCCAACGGTTTCCCGCGGATATCCTACAAAGACGACTTTCTCCGACTTTGGTTCGAGTTTGTCGGGCTGCAGTTTCTTAACGTACGCCTCACAACCCCAAACCTTCAGAAACGATAACTTAGGCTTTTGGCCATACCATAATTCATACGGCGTCGTTTCAACGGACTTGGACGGAGCCCTATTTAAAATGAATGCGGCTGTTTCTAACGCATAACCCCAGAAGGACACTGGCAGATCGGTAAGAGACATCATAGATCGAACACTGTCCAGTAGAGTACGATTACGTCGCTCGGACATGCCGTTACGTTGCGGCGTTCCGGCTTGCGTAAGTTGGGGTACTATGCCACAACTCTTCAGATGTGTGCCAAACTCAAAACTCAAGTATTCTCCACCGCGATCGGATCAGAGGTGCTTGATTTTCCTATTAAGCTGATTCTCCACTTCACTTTGGAATTCTGTGAACTTTTCAAACGTTTCAGACTTGTGTTTCATCAAATAGATATAACCGTATCTACTCAAGTCATCAGTGAAGGTGACGAAGTAACGATAACCATTGCGTGTCGAAACGCTCATCGGTCCACACACATCTGTATGTATGATCCCCAACAAATCCGACGCCCGTTCAACGAAACCTTTGAACGGTGTCTTGGTCATTTTGCCCATAAGGCATGGTTCGCATGTATCGAGGGATCCGAAATCCAACGAGTCCAAAAGTCCATCGGAGTGGAGTTGCTTCATGCGCTTTACACAAATATGACCAAGACGGCAATGCCACAAATACATGGCGGTATCGTCACTACACTTAATCCGTTTGGCTTCTATGTTATGGATGTGAGTACTACGATCGAGATTCAACAAGAACAAACCGTTATTCTCGGGAGCATCAACATAAAAGATATCATTCATATAGATAGCACAATTGCTTGACACTGATTTAAATGAAAAACCGTCTTGTAACAGGCAAGACCCACTTATAATGTTTACACTCAAGGATGGCACAAAATAACACTTATTTAAAACCAAAACTAATCCCGATGGTAGATGCAGAGGGAGCGTGCCGACAGCCACCACGTCGAATCTCGATCTGTTGCCGACGCGCATCGCCACCTCATCCTTCGCCAGCCGCCGTCTATTCCGTAACTCCTCCTGAGAGTTACATATATGAGCAATAGAACCAGTATCAAATACCCACGTGTTCCTCCGGGCGGATGTAAGGTACACATCTATAACATGTATATCAAATATACCTTGCTTTTTGTCGACCGTCTTGCTAGACTTCCTATCCTCCAGGTACTTGGGGCAGTTGCGCTTCCAGTGACCCTTCCCCTTGCAGTAGAAACACTCCACGCTAGCTCTGGGGCCAGACCTGTTAGTCCTGGGCTTGGCAGCCAACTTTGCCTCCCTCCTGGACTTCCAGCTCTGCTTTCCCTTGCCACCGGATTTCTTGAAATCAACGGTATTGTTGACCATCAACAGCGTGTGCTCCTTCTTAATCTCTACCTCAGCAGTCTTGAGCATCACGAACACTTCACCCAGGGACTTAGCCATGCCCTGCATGTTGTAGTTCATGACGAAGCCTTTGTAGCTTGGCGGCAACGATTGCAACACCCTATCAATCGCCAGCTCATCGGGAATCTTGCATTCCAGAGCATTCAGGCGTTGAACGTAGCCAGACATCTTGACTACATGCTCGCTCACACTGCTATGCTCTTCCATCTTGGCTGAGAAGAAAAGCTCAGAAGCCTCATATCTCTCAGCCTTAGCCTGCGGCGCGAAGACAACCTTAAGATCCGAAATGATCTCAAACGCGCTCATCTTCTCAAAGAGCTTCTGCAGGTCGGCTTCCATGGCGTAGAGCATGCCACTCTGGACAAAGGCAGAATCCTCCGATCGGGTCTGGAAGACCTTCTTCTCATCCTCAGAGGCATCATCTGCGGGAGGGTCACCTATGGCGGCCTCAATGACGTAGGCCACCCTATGGGGAGTGAGGAGGATCCTCAGGTTGCGGAACCAGGCCATGAAGTTTGACCCATTGGTCTTAAGCTTTTCTTTCTCAAGGAACAGACCTAGGTTAAACGAGGGGCGAGACATCTACAATGGAATTTGCAACAACATAAGACTTTGTTCATAATAATTTTGAGTTATAGTATTTTAGAAAATACCTAACATAACTCCCACTCAAACGAACATCCCTCCTGGTCGTTTAAGCGATTACACGACCCCCATCCATTGCACCACCCCTCATCATCAGAGCCGGCGGCACAACTTCAAGAGTAGACAAAATCGTCCGCCACACCAATTTTGTGACTCGTGCTCGACCTTTCGGTCTTCCTGTTCTGAGGCCATATTTCTGAATATGCTAGGCTCGCCACCAAAGACCTTCACGCTGACGCTTGTGCAACATGGCTTACACCCACTGTATGCGAACGACGAGATGTCTGACACCCGATCATCACGGCCTACCTCATAACGTAGAACTTTCTTGGTGGTGCGCGTTGGAGGGAGAACACTAGTGGTATTTTGAAGGGATCACCTTATACAGCTACCGCCGTGTAACTAATGTATACTATACACACAATCACACAATATAAGATGCACAAAAAACATTAAATCTAATGCAATGTGATATAGTCCATTGCGCCATGGTCTTCTTGGCGCCCGCAGTTTATAAACAATTTAATAAACCTACCTTGACCATATCACATAGCCCCTGCAAAATAAAGTTAGACGCTTCTACTTTATCTTTTGCATATTTTACGTGGCTTGGGGCTTTCGTAAATAGAACCGCTTCATACCTACGAACCTTATGACCACAACAACGATCCAATAATTGCATGTTTAAGCATCCCTTTCGGGCCCTCCATTGAAAATGCGAAGACCAACTAAAGAGAGAGAAACTGACACCCGCCAACCACATATACGGTACAAGCCGTATGTCAGTAGTGGAATCAGTCTCGCGTAAGCGTACGCGTAAAGTCGGTCCGGGCCGCTTCATCAACTCAATGCCGCTGGAATACACAAGTGCACGCTAGAGGGTAGCAAATAACAGGAACGGTGCCCCCGTGCAGAGCACGGGTTCTAACAGCGTACAGCTATATCTACGATAGATCGGCTCTGATACCACTGAAGGGGATCGTATGCAGAAAACAAATTTTTCCTACCAACGATATCCTAAAAGCATGCCAAGATCTATTCTATGCAGATATAGTAGTACGAACGGAGATCGGAATACGTACCCTTGTAGACCGAAAGCGGGGATTACGTTCCCGCACAAACGTTGTCGATGAAGACCGACGAAGCCGACCTCAAGGTCGTGTAGAGGAAGCAGACCTCCGAATACCGCTAGCGCAGCACCTCGCATGGCGTCACACATGTACGGGGGAGACGACGGCCTTCGAAGCTCCAGTCAGCGAAAGACTTGGACCGGAACACCAGCAGCGCGGCAGAGGTCTATGGTGGAAGAGATCCCCCTCCTCAGCTCGGCGTGGCTCCGACTTGGGAACCACGAGATCGAGAGAGAAATCAGGAATTAATTGGTGAATTAAAAGGCCAGGGGTGCCCCTTCTTATATAGGCTCCCAGGGGGAGCCAACCTTGCCAGCCAGGCAATGTGGGACTAACCTCACATGCCTGGTGCGGCTAGGCTAGGTGCGCCGGCCCCCTGGTGGGCCCCTTGACCCATCCAGGCCGGCCACCATGGCCCCCACCGAATCCCCTAGGGATTTTTCCCCCTCTTGGGCCTTCTTTCGACCAGAAGGCCCATTTAGGGAAATCAGCCTAAATAAATTCGAAAATAAATATATAAAATCATATTTGCATATTAATTACACTAATTAATATCAAACATAATATATATAATTTTTCCTAGCTCTGAAAACTCTTTTGTCGCTGCCCGATCTCCATCGGACCCCTCCCGGGACGTTCCCGGTGATCTCTTTCCTTTCCGGTTGTCTTGTCGAAACCCCTTAAGTGTGTTACCCTAGCGGTTCGATATAATAACAGGTATGACCAAGTCTCCTCTATGATCAACGACTAACTCGTAGGCCTGGACCCCATGAATTAACCCTGTGATATAACGAATGACTTTCATCTATCAAACCTGAACGCAAAGCCTTAAACCTTTTGCCATAGCGATACTTAGCATGTCCGAGCGTCGTTCCATAGATATCTCCATACCTAATGCCGACCTCGTTACCGACGACGCTACCTTCTACTCGTTCATGATCTCATGTCTCCGTGACCTAGTCACATGCTTGCAAGCTCATTAGACATGATCTCACCGAGTGGGCCCGAGAGTATCTATCCTGCTATGCGGACTGGCAAATCCCGCTCTTGACCCCTCGTCTCAACTACTCCTTTCCGATACCCAAAAGTATCATCGTTATTGTCATACTAAATAAGATACGACGTTTGGTGCGATCGAAGTATCTTCCAGGAATAACAATAAGAGTTGATCTCACGGTCAAAGGCGTAACGACTACGTTCTCCAAATCCGGGTATGTCCATCACATCGTTCTCCAACGATATGACTCCCATTGCCGACCGGCGCCATGCGCCATGATCGGGAAACCTCAATCATCAATCGCGCAACGAAACTAGTCTTAGTAGAGGCTACTAGGGACCTGGTTGTTTACGTATCACACCCGTATTAATGTTTCCGCTTAATACGGTTCTAGCATGACACAAAAACCTATTATGAACAAACGAGATATGATAAAGAATACACTTTATTAATTGCCTCTAGGGCATATCTCCTTCAGCACCCTCCAAAGGTCATTCCTTGTAGTTGTAATGCTGATATGTTCCGGTGTTGGCCATACCCCGGGGGCAGCCCCCCGACACTAGTCCCCGAAGCTGGTATTGCATTGCGAACTCGGATGAAGTCCAAGGATAGATCTGCGTTCTCACGACATTGGGACACCCGAAACCGACATGATCCAACCGACATCAAGGTAACCGACATGTTGTTTCTCAGAGAAATCGACAATGCTTATCCCGGGTAACACCCGATAGTTGTATCGAAGAAGACGACCTCAAGATATACGCCTGAAATAACCAAGCTGGCAGGTGGTCCTATCCAGGATCACATCATGTCGGAGCAGCACTCCAGTGCTTTGACTCTGGGCGCCGTTTCGATTCCCATGCTGGTAACCGCACCCGATCCAGGGTCAGGCGGTTGCCCTTCTGTTGCCCGCAATGTGGCCGATCGTGCGGTCGTGGGCTGATCTGAATCCGGCAACTGCCACAAGGTGATCCGGCCCACGATTTGGACTTCGTGGGCGGGAACCTGGGAAACCACCCGCGGCTGTTCCTCATAAATAGGGGAAACGGGGGGACACCTCTTCTTCTTCCCCACTTCTTCTCCTCACATTCGCCCGCACCGAGCGCTCCGCCGCCGCCGTTCGCTCTCACCGGACAACGCCGCCGTAGACCCCGACGCCATCGCCCGACTCCACCGCCGCCGCAATCGGCCTGCGCCTCTCCCGCGCCAACCTCACCTTCTCCTGTAACCCCTCCATTCCCCATAGCAGATTTAGTCGGTCCAGTGATGGTTGGAGTTCTTCCTCCTTTCTTCAAGAACGTGCATAGATTAGGCATAGGTTTGCACGGTAGATCTTCATTACCGCACTATGTTGCAAGGGACTTGTAGTTCTAGTTCTGTTTTATTTGTGTGGGTGCAGCGGTAGATTCATTCCTCCGGAAGACGCACTGTTTGTCCTCAACCGTTAGAACCCTAATTTCCGTCCTATGAAGTTGCCATTTAATTTGCTTCATCAGATATATCTGGCCAGATCCCGGTGGTTAGAATAAGTTTTTAGCCCGACATGCCCTTTATAACTGACTTGCTGCCCTTTCCTTCTTTACTGATCCGACTAACGGGTCAATTCGGTTGCAGATCAACTCTGACATGACCTCAGAGGCCGCCGAGATGGCCAGTGAGAGCGTTCGAGGTGAGTGGGAAGGATCTGTTACCACACAGGATGACCTCGATTTGCTAGACCAAAGTCGACGCATCCCACCCAAAGTGCTCTATCGACTTCCTGCTGGCGAGATCGAACCCTACGTGCAACCCGGCAAACGAGTGGTGTTCGTCACCCATTTTGAACGTGGTTTTGGCCTCCCCGCCAGCGCGTTCTTCCGGTCCTTCCTTCATTGTTTTAGCATCCAACCTCATCACCTTCCTGCCATTGCCATCACCACCTCGCCGCCTTCGTTTCTTACTCGGAGGGATACCTCGGCATCTGGCCCTTTGTCTATCTCTGGGCAAAATACTATCTTCTCCATTGACGGTGGACAAGGACGCCATTTACCGCCACGTCTGAGCTATTGCTCGGACTGATATGGACGAGGACTGGGAGTGGGGATTACGCCCCCACTCCCGAAAGCATCCTCCGGAAGAGGTGTGTGTGCGTGCTCGACCGACATCCGCCCTGTGCCGACATCCTGGTAAATTTTTAACCTCTTTCTTTTTCTTCGTTCAGCTGTTTGCTCGGCTAATCTAGGAGGACATGGAGCACGCCGATAACGCCTTCGAGCCAGACCTCCCGATCCCAAAAGTGATGCCTGCGAAGGATCCCGACGACGAGGATCACTTGTCGGTGCCCCTTGCCCATGCGCCTGCCCCGTGTAAGCCTTCAGCCCAAGATCCCATCCAAGTGGACGCTGACGAGGATGACGATGAAGACTGCCGAATACTTGATGTAACTGATGCTCGTCCTCTCAACTTCGCTCTGCTAGTGGCTCCGGCAACCACTACCTCCACCAAGCGGGGCAAGGTCCGCAAGCGTGTTGCGGCCGATCCCAGCCTTGTCGGGATCTCGGGCGCGACCGCTAAGAGAGCCAAGAGCGGCAAGAGGCCGGCCGACAAGCCTCCCCTCCAGAAGAAAGGTCCCCCGACTACCTCTATCGGGTAAGTGAAATTCCTGCCAGTTTGCCTATCCGTTAGTGGCCCGGAATCCCCTTTGCTCGCCCTGGATAAGGAGAATGATTAGATAAAAGCCGCGTGGGGCTCCATAGGGCCTCCCACAAGTGGTTAGTGAGCTCAAAATTGGATCCAAGGAAAAGAACTGAGTTCCTAGGTCCACACTAAGCAGAAGAAATCACCTCGCAAGGACTTCCGCCGGTGCCTTCTCATTTAGCTATAATTCCCAATAGAAGATAACATTTTATTAAAGTCAACATTCTATCATGCTAAGTATATGGGACATAGTACAGACAGACTCACAGAACCAACCTTAAGCATGCACTACGACTCGCAAGGCTAACAGATAAACATACAACAGGTGATGGGATATGGGGATAAAGCTGTATATGGCTGCAGGATAACATGTGATGGGATCGCAATTCATGAATCGGAAACTAGGCTAGCATAGATCAAAAGGCAAGGATGAAAACCAAACAGCCTGTAACAGGTTAGCAGCAGCTTGCCTGGCAGCTCGTGGCCTGGCACAAAATCTGGAGCCTCAGTATCGTAGGTACCGTCAGCAGGCACGTCGTCGTCTACCCAGAGAATAGCAAAACATAGACAATAGGAAACATAATCAATACATGGAAATGCGCAAACAATTGATGGTGCATGGCATGACAAGATGCAATACGAGATGCACTTAATCCAAATTAAGCGGGAATGCAATCCCGACAATTAATATTTAGGTTCAAGTTATTTTTGTATTAATCAAATTAAATGTTGTTTAACATGGCAAGACATGCTATCGATGATATAATCATATTAAATGGAGTAGGGCATTATATATTTATTACCCCACTTATTCCATATTTAATTATTTAGTGGTATTTGTTAATTTACACTAGGCAATAAAATTAAATGATGCAAAATGGCATAAGAATGGCATATTAATGTTCATTGCATTTTCCTGATAATAAAGCATGTAAAGATTATTTGATTTGGAATTATGGATTAAAAGTTATTAATGTTTTAAGTTTCTGGATTAAACTGCAAAATGTAGGGACTTGTTCGTGATGGAAAAGTTTCTGTGATGTGCCATGTGTGGAAATAGAAACTCCAGGGGGCTCTGCGCAAAGATCCAGATCTGGATCTAGTGTTTGTCACCGCGCGTGGGGCTAGCCTGTGCGGCTGCCAAGCGGGGCCAGGTTCCACGCGAGCGCTGACTGGGCGCGGGCGCTGCGCTGGACGTCGCGGTCGCTGACCAGCAGGCCAGGCCTGTCAGTGGCGGAAACAAAACAAAAAGGTGGCCTTTTTTCAACGCGGCCGGGAGATTCGAACTCGCGCCGTGGCGAGAGAACGGACGGATGCGCTAGCAAGTGGGATCAGTGTGTGTTAGTGATTAGGGTTAGGTTTGTTTTATTTTAACAGGAAAGAATTGTCATTTTTAACTCATGAAAACTGAACCCGAAACGTTATCTGACGAAACTGAATGTTTCTTCAGTCGACAGAGAGCACCGGCGGTGACCTCAATTCGGCGGTGTTGGCTGGCGTGCGTGCGTGTGGGTGTGTGCAAACGGAAGCGGGAGTGTATGCGTACTCGTGTGCGTGTCCAGACGCGAAGGGGGAGGCTCAAAGCCTCGTGCCCGTGCTCGGCGTGGCGTGGCCGTGGCGGAGTGTCTCCGGCGCCGGCCAAACTGAGACGCGAGGGGACGAGAAACGAAGGGGAAAAGAGGGGAACAGTGGGGCTCACCGAGGGGGACTTGCTGGAGAGAGGAGGGAGGCCGTGGACGACGAGGGCGAGCAGACGGTGCCGGGGACGAAGATGCCGCGCGGCGGCCGGCGTCGGGAAGAAGCACTCATGGCGGTTCCCGGGTTCCCGCTCCTGGCGTCGAGGACGGAGAGGCTCGTGGCGCAGCCCTTGGCGCAGCAGAAGGAGAGGAGGAGCACGGGTTCAGCGTGGACCCGAGCTTGGCCCGTCGGCGTCCATGGCGTTGGCGGAGGCGTGGAGGAGCGTGCGGCGGCGGGGAAGCGGAAAGCAGGCTAGGGTTAGGGTTTTTGAGGTGCGGCGTGGCTTATAGGAGGAGAGGGGCAGGTGGGGCGCTCGGTGGGGGCGAGGAGGCAATGACCAGCGCCATGGCCGTGACCTGGAAAGCGCCTCGCTCTCCTCAGTACGGAGAAGACGATTAGGAGAGAGGGATGTGGTCTTGGCTGGGCCGGAGTTGGGCCAGGGTTGGCCCACTTTGGCCAACCTCATTTTTCTTCTCTGATGTTATTCTTTTGTTTTTAAACTTAACTGTTTTGTTTAAAAAAAAATAGAAAAGGAAACAAGATAAAATTTGTTGGCATTTTTTTATAGTTTCAAAATAGACAATTTAATTTACTCGTTTGAATATTTGAAAAGATTTTGAAACTTCACATTTGAATTTATTTGAATTAGCATTTGAATTTAAATTTGAATGCAACCACTTAATTAAATGCAAGACAAATGAAATGATGCCATGATGTTTTTTTTATTGCACAAACAAACACACATTCTAGTAAGGCTTTACATTTGGGATGTTACAGGCCAAGACTTCCTCGTCCCTGGGTAAGCACTCCGTTTTGCCTCCGCCTCTAGTTGACATCCCAACCGCCGCTCTTCAAGTTTTGCGGGAATCTGTTGGCGCACTTATTCCTGCAGGAGCTCGATCGGGGACAAACCCAATTGAGCGTCGCAACGGGCACCGGCCTGAGCATTATTGACGAATACAACATAGCGTGTATCTCCGCAGACACCGCAGAGATCCTTTCCACTATCTCGGAGGTCCGACATCCCGCTGGCTCAAGCCGGAGTACACAATCCATGCGTGCCCTCCAGGTTGCCGTTCTAGAGGCCACTCGGGTAGACGATGTAAGTCTCTCGTATCTATCACTCCCAGTCCCCGAGATTCGGGTTTAGTGATTAAAGCTCTGTAGAGTAGTAGATCACTGAGCGTGAATCTTCAAAAAAATTCTATCTCCTAGCTCAACCGAAGTCCCCGAGACAGATGTCGGATATCCATCTTTTCAGGAGTGCACCAAGAAGCGCACCAGCATCTTCCACACCTTGCTCGCCGACTTCGGCCAGTCCAAAAGGTCGCTATAGCAGTTGCAGAAGGGCAAGGAGGCCGAGAGCAAGGTTGCCGCTAAACAGAAGTCTGCGCTTGATCAGGCGAGGGCCGAGATCGTGGGGTTGACCGCCGAACTCGGTGAGGCCAAGACTGGCCTAGATGATCTGAAGAAGGGCTTTGTCGAGGCCAGCAAAAAGAAGAAGCAGACTCTTGATCAGTCCATCGGTTGTGCCGACGCGGCCGAAACCGAGTTGGCCCTTCTCCGGTCCAAGCAAGACAGCTGTCTGATCGTGCTGACCGACATCAACCGCGACATGAACAATGAGTATCTCCGAATTCTCCTTGTAGCTTGCCTATGTTCCGACATCTCCTTATCCCGGTGACATTTTATCTTTCTAAAGAACACTTTGAGCATTCGCGAGAAGCTTCGAACCTCGCCATCGCGGCAGCTTGGCAGAAAAGAGCGCAGGATGGTCCTATCCCGGATGCGTGGGATATCGACGATAATCTAACCGCCTTGAAGGCCCGACTAGTCCCCCTCGAGAGCATTGGCACCGGGCTCCTTACTATGGCAGTCTGTGCGCATGGTGCACTATGGCCTGGTGTGGATGCTCCTCCTTCGATTCTCAGACTGGCCGTAGCTCTGCAGAGTACCGGAACCCGGCTGAACACTTGGAAGCGTCCTCTGCGCGTGTCGGTGCTGATCAAGCCCTGCAGCATGTGTTGAGCTGGTGCGAGGGCATCGACTTCGAAGTGATCAAGACTCTGCGAATCATCTCGCCGTGGTACACTGATCCCGCCAAGATCACCTTGTGGCAGAAGACGACGCACAAGCTCGCGAGCTGGTCGGACCCCGATTCCTTCATCGCCAGCCTCTCGGAGTCTGACTCTGAGTCCGAGTACCTCAACGATGCGGGTGAGGATGATGCCAGTGAGGATGGTGCCGGCTTGGAACCCGCGATGTGCGAGGAAGGTGCTGATGAAGAAGTCTGTGAATCTCTGGCGGCGACCGAAACCGCAACCTGCGAGGGTTGTATCGACATCGAGCCGCCCGAGACCGCCGAGAAGACCATTCCCGAGCCAAGTGCCACCAGCGAGGCCGAGAAGTCCGTGCCCGAGCCATGCGTCACCAGCAATGTTGAGAAGCCGGCATCTCCTCCTGCTTCTTAGGAAATCCGGGCTAACCCCGACCATACCCCTGCGTTTTGTCTGGAAAAACTCTATCATCCAAACGTTAAATCCCCGGACTGTCGGGTGCATATGTAATATATACAACTAAGTATGTTATTTTGTTATCAAGGTTGAATTTATTTTAACAAGCAGCCGATTATGTCGGAATACTCCGTACCAAGTCCCCGTGTTCAGTTTCATGTTTACCATAGTTTGGTGATTTCTACTCTTGTCTACCATACAGGCGTTCGATAGTTGAGTCACAAAATCCCGTTTATAGCATACAATACTTATAAATATCTGAGTTCGAGTTCAAATGTAACATCCCAATATTTTGTAAGGTTTGAAAATCACTAAAATTTGAAACTTTTGTTTTTATTAAAATAAAATACTAAAATTATAATAGGAACCATTATATTTGGCAAGATAAATTAAAATTATTCAAATACACCTTCATCTTATAAAATGTTTCATTAGTTGTTTTGGAATATTTAACCTTTGACTGTTTATTAAACTCAAAAACCATCTTTGCAAAGTACCTAAAAGTTAACTAAAGTATGACAACTTTATAAAAGGGTTTTCATTCTCTTACCTGAGTTCAAAACATAGTTTTGGAAATTACAAATCTACAGTTTATAACTTTAAAACTTCATAGAATTTAATTAATGAATTATCCAAATAGACATTGCATTAGCTTAAATGATTTTCATTAATTTTCAAGGCATAAATTGATTTTCATGAATATATTCAACATAAGAAATGAAATAAACCTAAAATCTTTTCCAAACGTATGTTATGGAGTTTTCAAATAATTTATCATATTATGAAACTTAATGGTGCACAAAATAAAGTGAATTGAAAATGAATACTTTATATTTCCCTTTCATTTCAAAAATTAAGTTATGTTATTTAATATTGTACTAAAGACAAAAATGAGTTTTTAAGAACTTAATATCAACCATATATGATTGTGGTATTTTTCATAAATTTTGTTAAGTTATAAATAAGATTATTAGATCCCTATTTTCAAATTTGACATAAGGTGACAAATTTGTATTAAATCAATATTTCAAAATTATTATTTTGGAAAAGTGTTCAAAACATAACCATAAGTGTTTTAAATGATAGAAAAACCATAGAAACTAAGTTGAGTTGATTTGGATTCATAATTTAAAAGTTTTTAAAAATCCAGAAAACATAAAAAGAAAAGAAAAAAAGGGGAGGAAAAGCTAACTGGGCCGAAGCCCAGCTTCTCATCGCACACACGAGCGGCACGCAATGACCCAACACAGCCCAGCCCGGTCCTCCTTCCCTCTCCTACTGACGTGTGGGGTTTCTTCTTCAACGACACCCCGAGAACCACGCCCGAAACCGCCGGCGATTGCCTTCTTCAATCCGCGCGATTAAAGCACCAAATCAACGCACGGTCGTTGCTATATAAATCCGACGCCCTCCTCTATCTTCTCCCCCAGAAACCCTAGCTCGGCACGCCCCCAGGCCGAAGAATTTCATCGCCATCGACCGCCATTACCGCCGTCGTTTTCTCCTCGCTCCGGTAAGTACCGAGCTCTTCGAGCCCTCTCGCACCTGCCTATAGACTCCTTATCTTCGTGCGAAACTCCCTGACATCTTTTTCCTAAATTTTCCGCACCGGAGCGAGCAGTTCGTGCACACCCGAGGAGGACCGCCGCCGTGCGCATCTCCGGCGAGCAGTAGGGGGCGGAGGGGAGCGCACCAAAGACCAGTTCCGCGCCATCGTCTCTACCTTGGTTTCCTCTTTCTTGCGGTATGTTCCGTTCGTCCTCGTAAGCCGTAGATTGTAGGGAATGAATCTTCCGAGCATGTGGCCGTCGCGGACACGGCTCCGGCAAGGTCCTCCGGTGACCTAGCGCCGCCCACTTTTGGTCGTTTGATCTGGATCGTTAGATCTTGATCCATCGGCTAAGATTAGATCCACTCAGTTAACCGGTACAGACGAATCAGAGCGCACCACGTCATCGCACAGTCAGCAGCCCAGTCAGCGCCGACGTGGAAAATGATTTTTTCGATTTAGTTTAATTGGCAGTTTTACAGAAACACCCCTACTTATTAAAATTGTTTTAACTTTTTAACCACATATCCAAATTTGACAAATTTTATATATTTGCAACGTCCTTGACATGTAGAATATTTTAGATCTGTTAGAATTCAAATTTGACTTGGTATAAATTATTCAAATCTCAAATGGATGATTTGTGTATATTTGTCATAACATTAAATCTATAGTTCCAAAAATTGCAAATAAAATTGTTTTGGAATCCTTAAAATATGTGTTATATTATTCTTCTGTTAGAAAATAATCTTTGAGAATATTTTTGACGATTTAATAATCATACACTTAATTTGAATAGTTTGACTATTTTGACATAACTTTTGATAGAAAGTTTTTTTTAGTAAATCCAATTGCTATAAATTTATTTAAATCCCCTCTACCTATTTACACTATTTATAAATTTTGTTATAAAAGTTTAATCACAGAAAACTTTAATAGTGTAATTAACCCTTTTATTATATCTTGCTGTAATAGAAATTAATGAAATTGCATTTATAGCTTCATGCATATTTATAAAAATAACAAAAGTTGTTATGATGCTTTATTAGTAAAAATTGCATTTCATGCATAGAATATTTTATTGTATAATTATACTTCTCATAGGAAAACTTCTCCTTTAGTTTTCTCTAACTATTTTGTTCAGATTTATTTTCAATAGTGTTTTCAAAAAGTTGTAGTTAGTCACACTTGGGATTTTCAACATGGAGCTAGAAGGCCAATGAAGGACTTAGCCAAGAAAACAAGACTTCAGAAGTATCTTCTAGGAGTAGAAACACTTAAAAGAAAACCAAGAAGAAGTTCATGAAGACCAACCAGGAACATTTTCTAAGTCTTGCTTCCTCTCTCTCTTTTCTCCCTTCTTCTATTAGACTTCATGATGACTAAGTTAAATCCAAGACCAGCCTCGATGATACAAGAATCATCAAGTCTGGAGATTTATCAAGTCTACCAAAAATTTAATCAAGACTTCACCAAGGAGAAAGTTACAAGTCTAGAGATGAAGCTTGGAAGACCAACTACATTTTTCTTTCTATCTTTTCCCTTTTTCCTAATCTTGTCTTTCACTTTAGACATCAACAATTTTGATCATGTTATTACCCTCTTTGAAGTTTGTTGGATCCTAGCGGCATAGTGAGATGAAGCGGCCTGGAGACTAACCTTACATGTCGACGTACATGAGACGTGTCCCACAATCGTAAGTGGCTGGCCGGGTGTCTGTCTATCTCACTATAGTGAATATCCAATTGACAAAGAGTTGATAATAATTGTTGATCACCTTGAAGAATAGACTTAGTATTTTCTCTAAGTATTTTGCACATCATGACTAAGCCATTAGAGTGCTTATTCCAGATGATTTATAACAAGTTTTGTCCAACTTATGACCTTAGTCCTTAGTCATATTTGACCAACATATTTACCTTGCATTAACTTAGAATATTTTCATAGCATGAAATGCATCTCTAGTCCTTCGGAATATTTTGCACGCCATGCATGACATATTTTCCTTAGAAGTTTTATGAAACTTGTTTGTTCTGTATGTATGTGTTTGTATGCGTTTGTTGTGTTCTATGTTGATTGTTGTATTGTTGTTTGCCTATAATGTTTATATTGAACGGAGAACTCCGAGTTACGTTGAAAAGAGTTGTGAGCACGGAAAACTTCCAAAGGCAAGTGGCACATTCATAAACCTCCTACTCTTTTTTGTATGCATTACTTAGTGTATTTTTTATATAAGCATGTGTAAGATAGTATTGCTATGCTAGACCTGTGTAGAAATTCCTTACTCTTGTGTCTAGGTTCCTATGCAATACTTAGTACAATTATTTGATGCTATGCAAATGTTGTTTTGTGAAAATATAAAATCTACTAAGTTAATAAAGAACCTCCTGGGTGGATTGGTTGTATATGGTGGCGAAGTTGAGTGGCTACTCAGGCCCATGTGTATGGTTCCTGGAGTACGTGCACTTGTGGATGGCCACCCAGGGAACAAAGGTATATGAAGAACTCCGAGTGAAGATTGCTTCCAGTGCAGCCAATGCCAATGGGCTCTGGCTTGATCAATTATGTTGCATGGAATCGCCCCGGCTTGACAAGCAGATGTAGAGGGTGTTAGGTGGAACGGGTCAAGCCAGAGTTGGAGGGAAAATGCTTCTGAAAGATCTCGTCTCATTCTTCTCCTTTTCCTTATCACTTCAGAGTGTTAAGGATAGTTTGGGTTGAATGGATTCAATGGTGAACGTGTACAACCTCTGCAGAGTGTAAAACTAAGTACTTAGTCGTGTCCCCGGTACAGACAATTTGAGCAGCTGAACGAGGACGTCAACGGAGGATTCCACCATTCCAACTTCAAAAATAAAACTTGATGGGCGAACAAGGGTAGAATGAGACAGTGGATTTCATGCCACGGATGTCTCGAATAGAAGAAAAGTGTTTTCCAAAGTGTTAGGAAAAAATGGCTTTATGCAAAATAGCCTTGAACTCCACCAGCCAAATATGAATATAGGTTATTAGAGTTCCACTAAGTGTCGACCATAGTGTCACTTGCCAGACTCCATTTTTAATGGAATCTGACCCACGGTGTTTCAATATTTTTCTTATTGCATATTGTTCAGATGACGAGTGAAGTTTCGTTTAAAGGTTTCGAGTCTGCAACCAACATGTTTTTGCCTATGGCAACATGAAGAATATGGAGACTCACTGCTATTGTATTTCCGCTGTTTACTCTTTCTGGGCTAGCTTTATGCTATGCAAGTTGTATCGAATATTTTCTAAGTCTGGATCATCGATATAATAAAATTGATACTTTATTGTGATATTACATCGTAAACTGTGTGTGCAAACGAATCAATCCAGGGATTTGCACTATACACAGGTACCTTGCCATATTTTAACTGCATGTATGGTACATCAAAGTTATCCGACATAACAAATATAAATAAGGACCGGGTTAGCAAAACACATATGCCGAAAAAGCTTTCAAATCGAGTCCCTGAGTTTGTTTTCGTGTTCACCACATTCGATGCTCTTTGCTCTTGACTACCATTTCGGTGTTCGTCAGTCGAGTTACAAGATTATTTCAAATGGCATACAATACTTTAGCTCCGAAACAAGGTTGAGAGTGTTTCCGGCATATGACAAATATAAGCAGCAGTACACAAGGCAGGCCCCGAGTTCTCTCCCGGGTTGCCGGCATGCAAATAGTAAGTAAATAAATAATGCAAAACAATACTATAAAAAAGAGGCAGTCCCCGATTTCACCCCGAGGATGCCGACATGCAATTTGACAAACTCAACATTGATTCGAGCGAGGCAGTCCACGAATAACTTCTCGGGGTGGCGACATTTCATTAATAAGAGACCGAGAAACATACACTGCGCCATTTATGTGTAAAAGGGACGAAGTAGGGCTACATTCCATGGCCGTTTAGTCTCCTCACCGGCTTTATCCATTACACCCTTTCTAGCCTCTTGTGCATCTACAAGGTAATAAGAATCGGTGTGCAATGCTTTTCTTACAACAAAAGGCCCTTCCCAAGGAGGTGAAAGTTTATGCATGCCGGAGTGCGATGTATGAGTCTCAGCACAAGATCTCCTTCACGGAATACCCGGGGATGCACCTTCTGGCTATGATAGCATCGGAGGTTCTGCTGATAAATTTCGGACCGAGACTAGGCCAATTCTCATGCTTCTTCGAGCATATTGACATCGTTTTCTCTTGCCTCGGTCTCGGTGAACATTGTCACTCTTGGTGAGTCATATTGTATGTCGGTTGGCAGCACTGCCTCGGCACCATACACCATGAAGAATGGCGTGTACCCGGTGGATCTGTTAGGTGTAGTCCGGAGACCCCATAACACTGCCGGTATCTCCTCTATCCAACAACCCGGTGTTCTCAATAACGGTTTGATCAACAGAGCTATGATGCTGGGCAACACCAATGCATTTGCTCTTTCGACTTGTCAATTTGCTTCTGGATGAGCCAGCGAGGCCACGTCAAGTCGGATCTTCTTCTCTACACAGAACTGAGGGAATTCCCCCACAACAAAATTGGTGCCATTATCTGTGATGATACTGTGCGGGTACCCATATCTCAAAATGATATCCTTCAAGAATGAGACCGAGGTGTGCCCATCGCACTTCCGAATTGGCTTGACTTCTATCCACTTGGTGAACTTGTCCACCATTACCAGCATGTGTGTGACGCCCTAAAATCGGTACTATGTAGATTTAAGCGATCCCACCGAAATCCGCATAATAACGATTTTAGGTCGCCCACCAGACATAATGTGCACGCCGAAACATGCACATTATGTGGGTGGAATTGTGATAACATTACAACAGTTTTGATACATCCACAACAAAAAAATATATAAATACATCAACGACTCGAACGAGTCAAGATACAAATGATGCAATACAAAGATACAAATGACTGTGGAAGAAAAATAGTATCCGAAAAGCGATGGCGCCATATCCCTGCCCGGCCCAAGCCGGAGGGATTCCCAAGCTAACGTCATCAAACTTCAAACCTGTTAACTGCACATGAAAACAACCCGTGTACATGGGTCAATACTATCGGTAATGATAGCATGGCAAGCATTAAGGAGAGTTCTAAAGAATGCTTACTATGCATTCCAAACAGGTGAGCGCATCTCCTAAGGACGGTTTAGCGGCTGCGTGAAAGATCTAGACAACTACTGAGACCCACTACAACATTCGTCTATTAGAGAGGGATAAGAGAGCGCATAAGTAACCAACTACAACTAACACCAATCATAACCCATTCTCGGATTGACCCCCTCAACCAAGTATGAGGAAGAAATTCGGGAAACTCACACATTGAACAGTTTTAGTTACCATTTATTGTGAAAGTAATTCTATATTACTAGTCTAGTTAATTAACAATGATTAGGTGTGAGTTCTCTATGATCTTATTAGCCAGCATCATCACAAAGTCGTCCATAACCGTGGACGCGGCTCATCGATTTGATTGTACCCTGCAGGGGTGCACTGCTGGACCCATACTGGTACGATCAACACGAAAGGCAAGCCAGAAGGTAGGGTATCTCAAAACGGAAAATCTCTTCTCTACTGCCGGCCCAGTGTAGACTGAGGTATGAAGAGCCAACTCTCCCCAGGCCCTGCACGTGGGCTAATCAGAAAAAACAACTAAGGACTAAGCCTCGCCGCTTGGCGAGACCCTTGAGAGGCAATTCCCCTCGAGGGCCTGAAGAGGAGGCAAGGGCCTCAAGGGGACGCTCGCTTCAGGGGACCCTCCCGAGGCGCCCCGCGCCTGGAGGGAAGTCAACATGAATCCCTCCACAGGCCTTCCCAGGCCTGTGGGGAAACGTCGCGGCCAAGGAAGTACGGCGGAGCGCACATGGCCTCTGCCACGTCCACATGGTGATGTAGGCACTACCGTAGCCATTTTGGTGATAAAGGAGTCAATAAAGTTGCGTCGTCTGCTCCAAGACTGCCAAGACCTTCTACTATGGTGATAAAGCAGATGGACAGCGCAACCCTCCAAAGAGAACATCATCGCGGGCTCCATCACGGAGACTGCCGTCCCTGCGGGCAGTACTGCGCGGTCGGCCACTGCACCCACCTTTATCGATGATGGACCACGTCCATGGATGATCCCGCGGTGGTGGACTCCTGCTCCTCCATGCCACTGTCGTGTGGGAGCCACCTTGGACGCCAAGCAGAAGAAGAGCGCCTGAGGCGCCTATAAAAGGAGCAAGACCGCCATCGTAGCAAAGGTCGGCCAATTGCTTGCTACAACACTTGTAAACCCTAGCACTACTGAGTAGGATAGCCCCTGGCTGGAGGTGGAAGAAGGTCATCGCTTCCCTCCCCAGGCGAGAATTGCCTCAAGGGGGCTCTCGGCAAGCTCTGCTGCACTGTAATCCCCATAGTTCAATACAGACAGGCAGGAGTAGCGGTCTTACCTCCACACGAGGGCCGTGAACCTGGGTACGGGCTGGTGTCTATCTCTGTCGTGGGTGTTTCGTCTTCAGGTCCGGCGAGCACCGTCGCCGTGCCCCTCGAGGGTTTTGACCTCCGCGTTCAATCCCCTTCACGAACTACTCTTCAAGAAGTGACTACCCCTGATCTTAGGGAGTCATTACCCGACATTTGGCACGCCAGGTAGGGGATTGAGGCGCGTCAACGACCTTCGAGCCGCCTCCGCGCCATGGCGAACACCTGCGCTACCCGCACCGCTCGCATCATCTGACGCGCGCCTAAAGGAGCGCGCGCCCCGCCAGGCGGCATGGCCACTCATGCACGACGGGCCCGACCCCGCCGTGAAGATCACGCCAACTCGGGCCCTCATGCGAAGAGCCCGAGCACAACTCCGAGCACCAGGAGGACGCGCAGTCGTCACACCCAACGCGGCGCCCGAGCGGCTCCGGTCCTGGCAAGACGGACCCCGCGCCACACTCCGCACTGCTCATGGCGTAGGAACTTCTCCGCTACCAGCCCACCGCTGAGGCCCATGAGCAGTGGCTGGAGTGCCTCAACCACCTCGTCGGCATCGCCACGACGTGCCCTGCTCCGTCGCAGTCCATCATGCACCCTTCCCTCGCGGGCACAGTCGCGCCAGACGCGTCGCCGCCTCCGCTAGGTCCTGCACCTGCTGCGACGCAGAGGGCTGCCTCGCACGCGTCCTCGCCACACGATTGCTTGATCGTGCAGCGCACCGCGCCCGACGCTCGCGTGAGGATGGAGCTCCAGCGCAAATGCCAGAACAGGCTCGTGGAAGAGATCGGCCAGGCGGGCCAGCAGAACCACTGGCTGCATGGCGTTCACCCGCTCCCTGCGTCGCGTGGTCTGGCCCCCGAAGTTCAGGCCGGCTCTCCCTAAGGGCTACGACGGCTCAAGCAACCCCATCGAGTTCCTGCAGCTCTACACCACCTCCATACAAGCAGCAGGTGGAGATGACAAGGTCATGGCCAACTGGTTCTCCCACGCGCTTCGCGACTCTGCGCTGTCGTGGCTCCTGAACCTCCCCGAGGACTCAGTGAACTCTTGGGAGGAGCTCTGCAAGCAGTTCGTCTCCAACTTCAAGGGGACGTACGAGCGCGCTCTCACCCACAACGACCTGCGCGCTGTGGTGCAGAAGAAGGATGAGACCCTCCGCAAGTACATCCAGCGCTTCAGCCAGGTGCGCAACAAGATCCCGAACATCCCTGACACCCAAGTCATCTCCGCCTTCCGCGAGGCCGTCACGAACAGCAGGATGCTCGAGAAGCTGGGTATCCACGACAAGCTCACTTCTGTGGTGAAGCTGTTCAACCTGGCGGACAAGTGCGCCCAGGCTAAAGAGGGACTCCTCTTAGTCAAAATGTCCTCGAGAGGGGACGAGCACGCTGAGGGGTCCAGGAGCCAGAAGAAGAAGGAGGAGACCAAGCGCAAGGCCACCGCGGTTCTCGCGGCAGAGCCTGACGCGAAGGGCACCCGCAGGGACTCTCCCGAGCCTGGAGAGAGGAAAGACGACCACCGCCCATTCTGCATCTACCACAGCAGGCTCAGTCACTCTACCGAGACTTGCTTCGACCTCAAGAGGTTGAGCAAAGAGCGCGAGCAAGCAGAAGGCAGTGGCGGCCGCGATCGAGGCCGTGGCTACCGCGGGAGCGGGCGCAAGAGCGGCTACCAGAAGCCATCTGGCAACCAGGCCAATGCGGTGGAGAAGAATGGAAACCTCCCTGACGAGGAAGATGGGGGCTACCAAGCCCCAAGAGGCGCCCTTGCCTGCATCCTCGGTGGGGCACATGCGCCAAAGTCGAACAATCAGATCAAGCAGTTCGCCCGTGAACTTAACGCTGCCCTCCCAAGCACCGTGACCTCCAGGCCCCTCAAGTGGTCGCAGTACACCATCGCCTTCGACGCTCAGGACCACCCCAAGTTTACCAAGACTGTTAGAACCCTCCCACTGTTCTGCAGCCCCATCATCGACAACGTCGCTGTCTCCAAGACACTCATTGATGGTGGAGCAGGCCTAAATGTCATCTCCACAGATACGTTTGAAGCGCTTCAAGTGCCCTACGAGCGGCTCATGCCATCTAGGCCCTTCACGGGAGTCACCAGCGGCTCGATCGAGCCTCTGGGGCAGGTCAGGCTCTCCGTCACCTTCGGAAGCGAGGAAAATTACCGCACCGAGCACATCGACTTCGACGTTGCGCACATCGGTCTGCCGTACAATGCCATCCTCGGCTACCCCGCGCTCACGAAATTCATGGACGTCACGCATCATGCCAACAACATGGTCAAGATCCCAAGCAGCGCTGGCACAATCACCATCCATGGACATGTCCTGGATGCTACGCGCGCTGTCGAGACGGCCTACAAGGCCGCCGCCATGGCATTCCCCGCAGACGAGGACATGGAGCCTCTCGAGAAACCCAAGAAGAAGAAGCAGTTGTTCTCCCAGGAGCCAGCCTCTTCAAAGAAAGTCTATCTAAGCTCCAGCAGCTCGGGGGCTGAGGGCTCGGGGGCTAGCGTCACCATTGGCGCCGCGCTGCCTCCCAAATAGGAAAGCGCGCTCGTCGCCTTCCTCCAGGCAAACTCTGACATGGTCGCATGGACACCGTCAGATATGTCTGGTGTACCAAGTGAGGTGATCAAGCACCACTTGGCGGTGTGTCCAAATGTGCGCCCCGTCAAGAAAAAAGCAAGAAAACAAGCCCCCGAGAAGCAAGCGTTCATCGTCAAAGAGGTCGAGAAGCTCAAAGCAGCAAAGGTCGTCCGTGAAGTTGCGCACCCCGCTTGGCTCTCCAATGGCGTAGTCGTCCCAAAACCCGCCGGAGGAGGCCGACTCTGCATCGACTACACCGATGTGAACAAGGCCTGCCCCAAGGACCCTTATCCCATGCCCAGAATCGACCAGATCGTGGACTCCACGGCAGGCTGCGACCTCCTCTGCTTCCTCGATGCTTTCTCTTGTTATCATCAGATAAAAATGGCTAAGGAAGATGAGGAGAAGACGGCTTTCCTCACCCCCTGCGGTGTGTATTGCTATGTCCGCATGCCCTTCGGCCTAAAAACGTCGGAACCACTTTCTAGAGGCTAATGAGGATAGCGCTTGGCGAGCAAATGGGGAGAAACGCTGAGGCGTATCTCGATGACATTGTCGCAAAATCCCAAGAGGGAAACACTCTCCTTAGGGACCTTGAAGATACTTTCGCCAGCTTGCATAAGGTGAACATCAAGCTCAACCCCGCCAAGTTCGTCTTCGGAGTGCCTTCAGGCAAACTGCTTCGCTTCCTCGTGTCCCACAGGGGCATAGAGGCAAACCCTGATAAAATCAAGGCCATAAAGGACATGCAACCTCCACGCCGACTCAAGGACATGCAACGACTAGCAGGTTGCATGGCTAGCTTGGGTAGATTCATCTCCAAGTTCGGCGAAAGAGCGCTGCGTTCTTCAAGATCATGAAAAGAACAGGCACTTTCAAGTGGACCCCTGAAGCTGAAAAAGCGTTTGAGGACTTGAAGAAGTACCTAGCAAGCCCACCAGTAATGGCCGCCCCAAGGACAGGCGAGCACCTGAAGCTGTATCTATCAGCCACTCCTCAGACCGCCAGTGACGTCCTTGTTGTAGAGAGGGAAGAGCCAGTACTCAACAAGAAGAGTTCAACCATTCCAAAGACAAAACTTCATGATGAGAAGCTCGACGAAAGGGCAGGCCTCACAAAACCACCGCCAGGCCCAAAGCCACAAGGGAGGCCCGCCCCAAGTCAACCGCTACAAGATGATCCCGCCAGGGAGCCGGAAGAGCCCCCTCAGGCCAACCCCCTCGAGGGCCATGACATGCCCCCTCAGGCCAACCCCCTCGAGGGCAATGACATGACCCCTGAGGCCAACCCCCTTGAGGGCCCAACGGAGCCCCTTCAGGCAGAAAACACCAAGGCTACACCGACCACCCTTGTCGAGCATCCAGTCTACTTCGTCAGCATCGTACTGCGTGATGCTCGCGAGCGGTATACAATGCAACAGAAGCTCCACCTCGCACTCCTCATCGCCTCAAGAAAGCTGTGACAGTACTTCCAGGGGCACCCCATCACAGTGGTCACCTTCTTTCCCCTGGAGCAGATCCTGCGCAACCCAAATGCCACAGATCGTGTCGTAGGATGGAATATAGAGCTACAGCCTTCAATTTGCGCTTCGATGCCACAAGGGTAATCAAAGGAAGAGCGCTGGCAGACTTCGTCGCCGAATGGACTGACCTAACCCCTGAAGAGCCATTGGGAGAAGAACAAGAGCCCCCTGGAGACAAAATGCCCAGCCACTGGAACATGAAGTTCGACAGAGCTTTCGCCTGTCGCCACGGTGGGGCTGGCGTGGTCCTGATCTCACCAAAAAGGCGACATGCTATATTACGCGGTCCAGCTGTGCTTCGGAATCGACAAGATATCCAACAATATCGCTGAGTACGAAGGCCTGCTTGCTGGCCTACGCGCCGCAATCGCCCTAGGCATCAAGCACCTACTCATCAAGGGCGACTCCCAGCTCCTCGTCAACTTCTCCAACTAAAGGTATGAGACTAAGGACGACCACATGGCCGCATACCTTGAAGAGGTCCGTAGACTTGAGAAGCACTTCAGGGGAATGGAGCTCATGCACATCCCAAGAAATGAGAACCAAGAGGCTGATGACATCGCCAAGCGCGCATCAAAGATGCAAGCTCATCTGCCAGGCGTCTTTGAAGAAAGGCTCGTCAGGGCATCCATAAAGCAGCCTCAAGAGGCCATGCCCGCAAGCACAGACGAAGCGCTCCCGCCACCACCTGCAAACGGGGCTCAAGATTGTAGGCCCCCTACAGGGGAGCGTCTGTTGCTCACAGCGGTGCATCAAGAAGCAGGATGGATTGACGAAATCAAAGGCTACCTCGACAAAGGGATACTTCCCGAGGAAGATGTTGAAGCGGAGCGAATCGCCCGCCAAGCAAAATCTTACCAAATCCTTGAAGGGAATCTCTATCGAAGGCGCCCAAACGGCACTGCGCTCAAATGCGTTCCTCCTGAAGAAGGCAAAATGCTGATCAAGGACATCCATAGCGGGGAATGCGGCCATCATTCGTGCGCCCGCACCCTCGCAGGCAAAGTCTTCAGGAGCGGCTTCTACTGGCCTTAAGCACTTCAGGATGCAGTTGACATCGTCCAAGCATGTGAAGCCTGCCAATTCCACGCCAAGCAAATCCACCAACCTGCGCTGGGGCTACAGACCATTCCTCTCTCCTGGTTGTTCGCGATCTGGGGGCTGGACATCCTGGGACATTTCCCAATAGCGCAAGGGGGATATCGCTACCTCTTCGTGGCCATTGACAAGTTCACTAAGTGGCCCGAAGTGGAGGCGACGCGCACGATCACAGCAGGCGCAGCGGTGAAATTCATCAGAGCCCTGGTCTGCCACTTCGGAGTGCCTAATCGCATCATCACCGACAATGGCTCGCAATTCACCAGTGGCATCTTCAGAGCCTACTGCGAAAGAATGGGCATCAAGCTCTGCTTCGCCTGAGTCGCTCATCCGCAAAGCAACGGACAGGCTGAGCGCGCGAACGCAGAAGTCCTAAAGGGCCTAAAGACCAGGACCTTCGACATCCTCAAAGGCCACGGCAAGGGCTGGATCAACGAGCTCCCTTCGGTGCTCTGGTACATCCGCACAACGCCACCCAAGCCTACAGGGGAAACACCGTTCGCCCTCGTCTATGTAGCCGAAGCAGTCCTCCCCACTGAGATAAAGCATGGATCCCCACGGGTCCTTGCCTTTAACGAGGACCAGCAAGAGGACCTCCACAACGACGACATGCTGCTTCTCGAGGGACTACGACGCCGCGCCGCCCTCCGGGCGGACAAATACCAGCAGGACATGAGACGCTACCACAGCTGCAATGTGCGCTCGCGTACCCTAGAGGCAGGCATTCTTGTCCTCAGGCGAATCCTCTCCACAAGCTTTCCCCGATGTGGGAAGGTCCCTACAGGGTCACCCACATTGCCAGGCCTGGCGCGGCTCGCCTCGAGACTCAAGATGGCATCCCCATCAAGAATCCATGGAACATCATGCACCAACACAAGTTCTACCCGTGATCATCGTCACGCCCGTGATCATTGTCACGTCAAGACATCTAGCGGAAGATGCAGCTTATGGCTCAACCTCCAAGCATCTTTTGTCTCTAGAGGTTAGAAGCTCTCACCTTAAACCTCCCAAGCATTATTTGTCTCCTAAAGGAACAAACGCAACCGTGATCGTTGTCACGCCCGTGATCATTGTCACGTCAAGACATCTAGCGGAAGAGGCAGCTTATGGCTCAACCTCCAGGCATTTTTTGTCTCAAGAGGTTAAAAGCTCACGGCTTAAACCTCCAAGCTCCAAAGGCTTATCTCGAGGGTCAACCCTCCGAGCTCTCCTTGTAACGAGCCACCTCAGGCCGTTGAGAGTCTCTGCCACTAATTGGTGGTCCCCATGCCTCGACATGGTCAAAACATTAACTTGGCAACCCCAAGCATAATGAGACAATTTCGTTCCCAAGTGAACTTAGCGCTACGGCGTCGCTACGTAATATATATTGGTGAGTTTATTTACGCATTACTTTGTTGAAATGTGCGCTTATATCTCTCCACATGCGTACCTCACGAGCGGGGGCTGAGTACGGTGCCAGTGCCTCAAAGGACACCCCAGCAGCACTGCAAAATCCAAGGATCCGAGCTCTGGCTGAGGGCAAGATCCCACAAACACGCCATCTCTACAGAGGACCTTGGTACTTACTCTCCTCGCGAGGAACGCCTGAGGGGACCTATAAGCGCGCACGAGTCCCATGTACCGTGCTCCAGCGTTTGGGTTCGCCCCTCTAACATCTATAGGGAAGAAAAGGCCCCACAAGCCCGAGGAGGCATCCGGGAACGATCCCTCGAGAGGACCTTTTCGACAGGCAAAAAGCCTCTACAGGGCGAAAACCTCGAGAAGCTAAGTCTCGCACCCACGCCTTAAGAGCATTTTTCCCCTCTAGCGCACGTTTGCCCATCAAGCGACTTCGCTTTCCCTTACGCTTCATGGACTACTCGTACGTCTAAGGGGGGCACTTGAGCATCGCGACTCAGGGCTCTTACCTCTCATAGGCCTAAACTCCCCCTGGTCTTGCGGACTGATTGCTCCAGCATACCAAACTGGCGGAGTCATGGCACGAAGAGATGGGTCCTACCGACGCAGAGAACAAATAGACATGAAGATGAGTCCAAAGAGACCTCTCGAGGGGCAAGCAAGCTAAAAGCAAACTGCAAATAAAAGTATATTACAGGCCAAAAGGTCACAAATGTGTAAGCATAAGATTGTTTCAGATACAAGCGCACGCAGGCGCATTGACGTGTGGCTCAGGCGGAAGTGTCATCATCTTGGACCTCCTCCACAGCGCCCTCCTCGGTGTCGGAAGAGGCGGCCTCCTCCTCGATGTGTTCCGCCGCGGCCTCCGCACGCCTGAAGCGGCTGCAGAAAGCATCGACCTGCTCGCGGAGAGAGTTGGAGACCCTGTGCGCATCCTCGCCTTTAGCGGCCTCCGTCACGGTGGAGAAGTCGAAGTCTGGCGTGAGGATCCTGAGGTTGGTGAAGATGCGATCGACGACCACCCCTAGGAGCTGCCGGCTCTCGTCCTCTGTTATCTCGCGAAGCTCGGCAACAGGGCCCTCGAGCGCCTTGAAGAGCTGGTCGAAGTAGACCAGGTACATGGCAGCATCGCGAGACCTCGGTGTGCGGCGCGTCGGACCTCGCTGAGCATCTGCGGCATGCCTGGCCTTGAAGCGGTCCTCCTTCTTCTGAGCCAAGTCACGGTACTCCCGAGACTTGGTCAGCCGTAACTGCTTCTTGCGCTCCACAAGGGCATCCTCCGCCTCTTCTTCTTCTCGGCGAACGGCTGCTCGAAGCGTTCAAAGGCTCGCTTCTGAGCAGCGACTCTCTCGTCGTACCGAGAGAGCGCCTGGGCCAGGTCTCCTTCACGCGCCTCAAGCTCCTCGCGCTGGGCGGTTAGGTCCTTCTCCGCCTGAAGGCGTTGCTCATCGCGCTGCCGCAGTTCCTTCTCCTTTAGGGCCAGCTGCAGCTCACGCTCGGCAAGGCCCTTGCGGTCCTCCTCCAGGGTTGCCCACGCGGCCTTGTGGGCGGAGAGAAGCTGGGTCTCCAGCTGGCCCAGCTCGCGGCGCTTCTGCGCCAGCGAGCCCTCCATTGCCTCGCGCTCGGCTGTGGCTTCGCGCAGGAGCTCGGCAGTGGCATCACGTTCCTCTTGGAGGGGCGCGCGAAGTTTTGCCGCATCGCGGATGGCCCCCTCGCGGATCTCCTTGGCGAAGTAGGCGGCCTCCTCGCGGGCTGCCTGCAGCGCCAAGTCCTCCAGCCGGCGCGCCTCAACCGCCGCATTGAAGGATGCCCACGACCTCGCGAGCTCCTCCCGCGGCTGGGCGAGCTGTATGTCCCCGAGGGCGAGGTGCGCCTCCAAGCCCTCCAGAGACTCCCTCACAAGGCCAAAGGCAACCTCGCGGCGCCACACGTTCCAGTCCCAGCCACAAAGGACCAGCTCCTGGCTTTAGGAGGGACCAACCCCGACGTCGAGTCCCGAGAGCCTGGCCTCAGGTTGAGCTCGGGCGCTAGGCTGGGCTCCGCCTCCATCTGCGCCAGCGTCCTCTTCGGCGCCCGCGTCAGTGTAACATCCCAACTGTTTTTTTCCTAAAATGTGTGCTTTCTTGTGCAATAAAGTGGATCTTCATGTCATCATTCCATGTGTGTGTGCATTTATTTAAATATATTGCTTCAAATTCCAAATTTAAGTTTCAAATTTAAATTCAAATGCTTTTTCAAATAAATTCAAATAAAGTTTCAAAATAATTACAATTAATCAACCCAGTAATTTAACTTGACTATTTTGAAACTATTAAAATTGACCAACAGTTTTTATCAAGTTTCTTTTCTATTTTGTTTTAAAAATACAAAAACAGAAAAGATTAAAACCAAAAGAAAAGAAAAATTAGAGGAGAAGGCCTCACCTGTCCGAGCTGGGCCAGCCCACCTGGCCTCTTCTCCCTCCTCTGTACGGACACAGAGAAGAGGAGTACCTTTCCACGTCGATGGCCATGGCTATGAGCCCCTGCACCTTGCCCCCACCGGCTTCCCCACTGCCTCTCCCTCTCCTATTTATTTTCTCCATGAAGCCCTAACCCTAGCCCTTGTTTTTCTCCTTCTCCCCCGCTGCCGCTCGCTCCTACACGCTCCGCCGTCGCCATGTCCGCCGAGGTGATGAGCTAGGAGCCCCGATGAACCGGCCGTCCCCTGCTTCCTTCTGCGCCAGCAGCTACTCCGCCTCTCCCTCTGCTTCCTCGTCGTCAAGCGCGAGGCCGTTCCACCGCTCCGCCCCCTACTACCCAAAGCCGAACGCCGCACATCCGCAGCTCCCGAGCACCGTTCGCTCGCCTCCGGCCGCCGCAACCGCCCTCCTCTCGCCAACAACCTCCCTCGTTGAGCCGCAGCCGGAACCCCCTCATTCTCCCTTCGATTTCACCGCGGTTCGCCGGAGCTTTCCGCTGCGCCGGCGAGCACGCCGCGGACGCGCCCCTGCCCGTACCTGTCGAGCATGAAAACGACGACATCGGGTCCTTTTCTTCGAAACGAGAACAGGAAACGGAACCCCGGTCACGCACGAATCCATCGCACCCCCAAACGCACTCGCGCCACCCTGTTTTGGTCGCCGCCGGCCGCGTTCTTCGCCGCCGCGCCGCGGTTCCTTTCTTCGTCAGTTCGTCAGAGAAAAACGACACCTTCAGTTTCGTCAGAAACAGCTAACCTTTTAATTAGCTAAAAACTAACCTAACCTAGATCTAACAAGATCACTAATCTAACCCTACCGTCTAACAGCACTGTGCTATCCCCCGCGCATCGCGAGTTCAAATTCCACCTCCCGCGGGCAGTGGATAAAAAGCCCCATTTTTTCCTTCGCCCACTGACAACCCGGGCCAGCTCGTCCGGGACTGTCCGGGCCAGCGCAGCGACTCGCGCCCCGTCAGCGCGACGTTGGCGCTCGGGCCCGCACGTCAGCCGCTGTGGCTAGGGCTGTGCTCGGTGAGAAAAAGCCGAGGCGCCTGTAAGTTTTGCATCCGAGCCCCCTGGTTTCCAGTTTTGCACAGAAGCCCTTCCCCGCACTGTTTCTATCACGGATAAGTCCCTGGAATTTCAGAAAAACACCCCTACACTTAAAAATGCAATAACTTCTAATTTATAAATCCAAATTAAATAAACTTTATATGTTTTTATATCAGAAAAATACAGTGAACATTATTATAACATTCTTATGTCATTTTGCATCATTTATTTTTAATGCATAGTTTAATTTAACAATTGCAATTAATTAATTAAATATGGAATGTGTGGGGTAATAAATATATAATGCCCTAATTCCATTTAATATGCTCATATCTTTTATACCATGTCTTGCCATGCTAATAAATATTTAATTTGAGTTTAAGATAAATAATTTGCAATTAAATACTAAATATGGAATGTGTTGAGCAATTAATCAATTAACGCCTATTCCAATTAAATGAATTAGATCAGCACATTCTGCTATATATTTAGTAACATTTAAATTGTTGGCTACGCAAATAACTTGCACCTAATCTTTCGCCGGTATTTCATCCCCGCTTTAAATATGACCTAATCATCTCATATCATAATGAATCATCATTTATTTGTGTATTCCGTGGTATCGATTATTGTTTCCTATTGTCCATGTTTGGCTTTCTCTGGGTAGACGACGACGTGACTGCTGCGAGTACCTACGATACTCAGGTTCCAGCTTTCGTGCCAGGCCACGAGCTGCCAGGTAAGCTTCTGCTAACCGTTTACATGATTGTTTGGTTTTCATTCTTGCCTTTTGATCTACGCTATCCTAGTTATCGATTCTTGAACTGCGATCCCATCACATGTTTACCCTTCAGTCTATACAGCTTTATCCCCACAACCCATAACCCCTTGCATGTTTATCTGTTGGCCTTTGCGAGTCGTAGTGCATGCTTAGAATTGGTTGAGCGAGTCGTTCCTTTGTCTTTAATCTCATATGCTTAGTATGATATTTTGTTCTACAATAATAAACTGCTGTCTTATATTGGGGTTCTGTAATTAAAAGATAAGGCACCAGGCGGAAGGCATTGCGAGGTGCTTTATTCTGCTCAGTGTCGACCTAGGAACTGAGATTTTGTCCTCGGATCCAATTTTGAGCGCACTAACCACTTGCGGGTGGCCCAATGGAGCCCCCCTCGACTTTGAACGGATCCTCAGCTCGTCCATGTGCCGCAAGTATTTCGGGTTTTCCATTCGCTCATATGCATGTGCATGATGATGATGATCGATGAGAGGTTACTTGATACGGGGGGTCATATAGGGGTGGTGCGCGCGAAGCGGACAATTCCTAGTTTGGTTTGAGCCGCATGGCGCGCAGGCACAAACAATGAGTCCACAATTGAGATTCGGCCGGACTCCCGACGCGGGTAACAACTCATATGGGTGGCACTTGGACTTGCTGTAGTGAAGGAATGAGTCGTGTTGACAAGCCCTATTTTTTTTTGCTGGGTTGATCATGCGAGTATGGGTACTGTAGTGCACCCCTGCAGGGTATAATCTTATCGATAAGCCGTGTCCACGGTTATGGACGACTTTGGTGATGATGCTGGCTAACAAGATCTAGACAACTTACACCTAATCATTGTTAATTAATGTGACTAGTAATATAGAATTACTTACACCACAAATGGTAACTAAAATTGTTAACGTGTGAGTATTCCCGGATTGCTTCCTCACACTTGGTTGAGGGGGATAATTCGAGAATTGGATATGACTGGTGTTAGTTGTAGTTGGATACTCAAACGCTCTCTTATCTCTCTCTAATTAGATGGAAGTTTTAGCATGTCTCTTTAGGTTGCTAGTGCTGCTGCCGCTAAGTACACATACCCCATACTTTTGGAATCTTACAGTTTTGTAACCTGTTAGCTTAAGCTTGTTCGATACGCTTCGGTGTATTGACCCGTTCGCGGGCTGTGGTTTTTCTGCAGTTGAGGATACTTCGCTCGACCAGATGGGTGGATACTACGTCGAGTTCGACGACGAGATCTATGACGAGTAGTTAGAGTTCCCCTGGGCTTCTTCCGGGTGGACCGCGTGGATGGGCCTTCTTTTTACGTTTCGGCTTTGAGCCCTTTACTTTCTGGTCTCTACTCAGACCGGTTTGTTTCCGCTACATGATGTAATGTTGGGACATGTGTCCTCTTATTGGTGCCATTTGCTATATTTTGCTCCGTGAGAGTTTTATGATATTATTTCCTTTCTTTGTGTCTTAGGTTTATTCTGTGGTTTCAACTTGTTAAAAATCCGACTCGTATACCATGTGTGTATGGTTGAAGTATACGAGTTGGAAGAATTTTTGGGTTCTTGCGTGCACAATCTTGAGACGTATGTGACGTTGGGGTCGCCAAGAGCTGTCGGCCGATGATCCATTCCGAGCCTGGCCTGCTTGTGTCCTGGGATTGGTAACCCCAGTATGTTCTTGGTTGTGTGGCCCAACCGATACGTCTCGTTTGTGTAGCTTGAATTTAGGGTCTGGCAATTGGTATCAGAGCTTAAACGCCCTCAGGTTCCCTTCTACTGGTCGTTGTTTGAGTCTAGAAAAATATTTTGTAGTTGTCAGAAAAATCTTAAACGTGAGAGTAGGAATTCTGTTCTTTTACTTCTTTCCCCACCCACCCTCCCTGTTCTTCTGGTAAGGAAGTGTAACGATGTTTTTCCCTTCTCATCTCTAATTTAAATTTAGGACATCACGTGTTCTGTGTTTTCCGTAGTACCATAGTTGCAGGTGTTTGAAGGTTGTTTTTGTCGTTTTGGTAGTTATCAACCTCTTCAGCGATGTTCAGTTTCAATCTTGAATCAATCAGTTGTTCTTCTACCTTTCACTGGATTCATCTCTTTGTCATTGTACAATTCTTTCTGTGCAATCAATCCTTTTCTTTCCGGAGGCTAACTTCTACTTCAAACTGCTATGTAGATGGCGCACTATCAAGTGGTGCGTAAGACCCACTGCGAGTAGACTACCGGTTACCCAAAGCTTCTCAGAAGCATGGTTGACTATGTCGGTTTCAGCTTTTTTCCGGAGTACCAGGTGTACGAGATCCCCAGAGCTTACGGACAGACCTTCTACAGAGCTGCTGTTTGGATCAGGGGAGATGATGGTGATACTGTGCACAAGCACGTGGCTGAGGCTTCCAATGTGGACATGGCAGTACAATTGGCAGCTTATGGCGCACCTCTGGCTCTGTGCAGGGACTACTATTGTTTCAACTACCCTCCGTTCTGCTACGTTCCATACTACCCCTACACGGACTCTCAGTACGAGCTCGAGGTTCTTGACAAGACCGCTCAGTTTGGCCAGTCTTCAGACTCAGTTGCTGGGACTCTACGCTTGGAGCTAGCAGCAGTCCGTCAGCAGCTGCACCGGGCACTCTCTCACCTGGGTCAGTATGACAAAAGGAACGTCACACCAGACGCTTTCCCGAGGTTTCAGCTCGCTTTTCCGAGTCGCCTGTCTCTTGTGGGCGGATACACCCCAGAGCGTGGTCCTCTGATCACTACTTCTCCAGACCACGTTGGACCACTGCTGTACGGGAAACAGACGCCAGATGCCTACTCCCCTGAGTTTCGATGCATTGTGCGAGAATACCATGTGTACTGCGATGGTCGCTGCACCCATCGCATCACCTGAGAGGGGTGCACAGTTTCGTCTTCTGAGGGAAGCGCGAGCTAGTCTTTGAGTTGTAACTCTTCCTTTGTTGTGGTAGCTATCCTTTGTACCGAAACCGTGTTGGTTGTACGGATGGTTAACTTTGTACTAGTAGATGTCCTTGTAGTACTGAAACCTTGGTGATTGTACTGATGGCTAACTAAGTGTATGGTTTTGAACCTTTGTTATGATAAGCTTATCCTTATTGTCCTACAGTTTGCAACTGTTTTTCTGAGCAAGAATTCGACTTTCCAAGTTTTTCCTTGGCTTTATGTATCTTGTCGCTGTTCTAATATCCAATGTCTCTAGGATGACGAACACCAGCAACAACCGCAATGCGGAAGGTGAACCACAACCGCCTCCGATCACTGAGTTGCTTGGTCAGATGACCCAAGTTATGGCTCAAATGGCTGAGAACCAAGCCTACCAGAACAACCACAAGCATCGCAATGAAGGCAATGCACGTGTGACCGTCAAGGACTTCCTCGGTCTTGGACCAAGGAACTTCGCTTCCCCCACTGAGCCGCTGGACGCTGATGATTGGCTTCGTGAGATGGAAAGGACCCTTGCTATCGCCCACATGGCTGAGCACGACAAGGTGCCTTAAGTGTCCTACCTGCTTAGGGGCAAGTCTGCCTCATGGTGGGAAAACTTCCAGGCTATGAGAGCTCCCGGGTTGGTTACCACATGGGGGGATTTCAAGACAGCCTTCCTGCGCCACCACATCCCAGAAGGTCTCATGGACAGGATGCGCGAGCAGTTTAACTCGCTGACGCAAGGCAAGATGGACGTGATGGAGTACAATGGCGGGTTCAATTGCCTTGCTCGTTACGCTGGAGATGAGGTGAACACTGAGGTCAAGAAAATGGCCAAGTTCCTCACGGGTTTCAACCCCGCGCTCAAGTACAAGCTGAACCTCGTCAAGGCCGACAACTTCGAGGACCTCGTCAACATCGCGCTCAATGAGCACCATGGGCGCAAGGTCTTCGAGGAGTCGCGCAAGCACTCTCGTGAGAGCAACTCTTCTTCATCGTCAATCGCCGTCGCTCCTACTCAGAAGCATCGGATCTGGGTGCCTAACAGAGCCTTCGCACGAGCTACCTACGTGCCTGGACCTGCAGGACTCGCGCCTCGCCCACCGAACCCGGCTCTTGCTATGAGGGGTTTCGGAGGACCGCCAAGGCCAACGGGCGCTCGCCCCAACGTGACCTGCTATCAGTGCAGGAGCCGGGCCACTACTCTAACAACTGCCCGGAGACCCGTCCTCCTCCACCACCACCTCGCCCTGCTCCAACTCAGGCGATGGTCAGCGCACCTGCCCCGACTAGGCCTTTCGTCCCCAACATCAGGCCTCCGGCACGTGCTGCGCAGGTGAACCACATAAGGGCCAAGGAATCAGAAGAAGCTCTAGAAGTTGTTCTTAGTACACTACCCGTCAACTCTATCTCTTCTAGGGTGTTGTTCGATACAGGAGCATCTCATTCTTTCGTATTAGTTAGCTTTGCGGATTTAGATGGGCTAATTCTCGATCCTCTCCCCAAAAACATCGTGGTTACTTCTCTCGGCATGCAAATGACTTCTTCCAACATAAGCCACGACAATGAAATCAAAATTGGAGGCCACATCTTCTTGGCATCTCTAATAATTCTCGGCAATTCGGATATTGATGTCATTCTGGGCATGGATTGGTTGAAGGCCAATCAAGCTAAGATAGATTGTTCCACAAAGATTGTAACTCTTTCTCATCCTTCTGGACAGATAGTCTATTCTCCAAACCAAACCTCTTCAGCTCAGCTTTTCGCTCTCAATGTTGATCCTCTTCCTTCCATAGAAGCTATTCCGGTGGTCCGAGACTTTCCTGACGTCTTTCCTGAAGAATTACCAGGTATGCCACCTGACAGAGCCGTGGAGTTCGTTATTGAACTAGAACCAGGCACTGCTCCTATCTCCAAACGTCCTTACAAGATGGGCCCCAAAGAACTGGCTGAGCTTAAGAGACAGCTAGAGGAGTTGGAAAGTAAAGGTCATATTCAACCTAGTACTTCTCCTTGGGGTTGTCCTACTCTGTTTGTCAAAATGAGGGACACGACTGAGCGACTGGTTGTTGACTACCGTCCTCTGAACAAAAAAACCATCAAGAACAAGTATCCCCTTCCTCGCATCAATGACCTGTTTGATCAACTCGCTGGTGTTAGGGTTTTCTCCAAGTTGGACTTGAGGTCAGGTTATCACCAGATCAAGATCCGTAAAGAAGACATTCCTAAGACAGCTTTCACCACTCGTTATGGTCTCTACGAATACATTGTCATGTCTTTCGGTCTCATAAATGCTCCGGCGACTTTCTCACGTCTCATGAACTTCGTTTTCATGGAATACCTCGATAAGTTCATGGTAGTCTATCTCGATGACATTCTTATCTATTCCAAAACCGAGGAAGAACATGGAGAACATCTACGCCTTATCTTGTTGAAGCTCTGAGAACACCGTCTCTACGCCAAGTTCTCCAAGTGTGAATTCTGGCTTCATAAAGTATCCTACCTTGGTCATGTCATCTCTTTTGAAGGCATTTCTGTTGATCCAGAAAAAGTAAAGGCCATTTGTGTAATGGTTGCCTCCTACATCGGTGAAACAAGTCAGGAGTTTCCTTGGCATGGCTAGCTATTGCCGTCGATTTGTCGAGAACTCCTCCAAAATCGCTAAGCCTCTCACCGATCTTACTAGGAAGGATAGAAAGTTTCTTTGGACTCCAAAGTGTGATGAGAGATTCAATCTATTGAAAGCGAAACTCACTTCTACTCCTATTCTAGTTGGCCCAGATACTTCCAAACCTTTCCAAATATTCTGCGATGCATCTCTTCAAGGACTAGGCGCAGTCCTCAGGCAAGAACGCAAAGTTCTGGCTTATGCATCTCGCCAGTTGCAGCCTCATGAGCTCAACTATCCTACACATGATCTTGAACTTGCAGCAATCATCTATGCCCTAAAGGCTTGGAGACCTTATTTGTTGGGGCACAGCTGTGAGATCTTCACTGATCACAAGAGTCTCAAATATCTCTTCACTCAACCAGACTTGAACCTCAGGCAAACAAGGTGGCTTGATAAGCTCCCAGATTACGATCTTACCATCTCTTACACTCCAGGTAAAGCTAATGTAATGGCTGATGCTCTCAGTTGCAAGTCATATTGCAAGAACCTCATGGTTGAGGAAATCCTACCTCCCCTTCACGAAGAATTCAAGAAGCTCAATCTTCAAGTGGTTCCCTCTGGTTATCTTGCAAACTTGATTGCCACTCCTACTCTTGAGGATAAGATCTGTGCCGCACAGTTGCGTGATTCTGGTGTCAAGAATATCAAAGACAACATTGGCAAGGATAAGTACAAGAGTTTCTCTCTCGATGACAAGGGTACCTTGCTGTTTGAAGAACGGATTGTAGTGCCAGATCTTGACAGCTTAAGAGAGCTCATTCTCAAGGAGGCTCATGATACTCCGCTTTCTATCCACCCTGGCAGCACAAAGATGTACCAGGATCTCAAGTCAATCTATTGGTGGACCAGGATGAAGCGTGAAATTGCTCGCTATGTGTCTCATTGTGATGTTTGTTGTTGTGTCAAGGCAGTTCATCAGAGACCACCTGGACTTCTTCAACCACTGCAAATTCCTGAGTGGAAATGGGACAAGATCGAGATGGACTTCGTTACTGGGTTTCCAAAGTCGAAGAAAGGCAACGATGCAATCTTTGTTGTCATTGATCGTCTCTCCAAAGTGCCTCACTTCTTCCCAGTCAAAGAGACAATATCAGCTAGTCAGTTAGCAGAACTCTATATGACAAGACTGGTTCCTTTACATGTTGTTCCTTTGGCAATAAGCTCGGATCGTGGAAGTATCTTTACTTCTCGATTTTGGGATAGCTTTCAGAAAGCCTTGGGTACCAAACTTCTGTTCAGCACAACTTACCATCCGCAGACAAGTGGACAGGTTGAAAGAGTGAACCAAATTCTGGAGGACATGCTCAGAGCTTGTGTTATCTCTTTTGGCATGAAATGGGAGGATTGCCTTCCGTATGCTGAGTTCTCCTACAACAATAGCTTCCAAGCAAGTCTAGGCATGGCTCCCCTCGAAGCTCTCTATGGACGCAAATGCAGAACTCCGCTGAATTGGACTCAAGCTGGTGAACGTCAATTCTTTGGACCTGACATTATCCAGGAGGCTGAAGAAAAGGTTCGCATCATTCGGGACAATCTGAAGATTGCTCAGTCTCGGCAGAAAAGCTATTATGATAGCAAGCACAGGGACATGGTCTATGCACCTGGTGATCAAGCTTACCTTCGTGTCACTCCTCTGAGAGGCCCGCAACGCTTTGGCATCAAAGGCAAACTCGCTCCGCGTTATGTTGGGCCTTTCAACGTTCTTTCAAGGCGTGGTGATTTGGCTTACCATCTGGAACTTCCTCCAAACCTCTCCAAAGTGCACGATGTCTTCCACGTGTCACAACTCAAGAAGTGCTTCCAAGATCCAGGTCGTGCAGTTGATCATGGATCAATTGAACATCGAGAAGATCTTTCCTATGTGGAACAACCGATTCGCATTTTGGACGAAGTTGAACGCCGCACCCGTAACAACACAGTCAAGTTCTACAAGGTGCAATGGTCGCATCATTCTGATAAGGAAGCTACATGGGAATGTGAAGACCACCTCCGTGCCGAGTATCCCGACCTCTTTGTTGCTCCATGAAGAATCTCGGGGCGTGATTCCTTTGAGGCGAGGAGTGTTGAAACAACCCAACTGTTTTTTGCCTAAAATGTGTGCTTTCTTGTGCAATAAAGTGGATCTTCATGTCATTATTCCATGTGTGTGTGCATTTATTTAAATATATTGCTTCAAATTCAAATTCCAAATTTAAGTTTCAAATTTATATTCAAATGCTTTTTCAAATAAATTCAAATAGAGTTTCAAAATAATTACAATTAATCAACCCAGTAATTTAACTTGACTATTTTGAAACTATTAAAATTGACCAAAAGTTTTTATCAAGTTTCTTTTCTATTTTGTTTTAAAAATACAAAAACAGAAAAGATTAAAACCAAAAGAAAAGAAAAATTAGAGGAGAAGGCCTCACCTGTCCGAGCTGGGCCAGCCCACCTGGCCTCTTCTCCCTCCTCTGTACGGACATAGAGAAGAGGAGTAGCTTTCCATGTCGATGGCCATGGCTATGAGCCCCTGCACCTCGCCCCCACCGGCTGCCCCACTGCCTCTCCCTCTCCTATTTATTTTCCCCACGAAGCCCTAACCCTAGCCCTTGGTTTTCTCCTTCTCCCCCGCTGCCGCTCGCTCCTACACGCTCCGCCGTCGCCATGTCCGCCGAGGTGATGAGCTCGGAGCCCCGATGAACCGGCCGTCCCCTGCTTCCTTCTGCGCCAGCAGCTGCTCCGCCTCTCCCTCTGCTTCCTCGACGTCAAGAGCGAGGCCGTTCCACCGCTCCGTCCCCTACTACCCGACGTCGAACGCCGCGCATCCGCAGCTCGCGAGCACCGTTCGCTCGCCTCCGGCCGCCGCAACCGCCCTCCTCTCGCCAACAACCTCCCTCGGCGAGCCGTAGTCGGAACCCCTCCTTCTCCCTTTGATTTCACCGCGGTTCGCCGGAGCTTTCCGCTGCGTCGGCGAGCACGCCGCGGACGCGCCCCTGCCCGTACCTGTCGAGCAAGAAAACAACGACATCGGGTCCTTTTCTTTGAAACGAGAACAGGAAACGGAACCCCGATCACGCACGAATCCATCGCACCCCCACACGCACTCGCGCCACCCTGTTTTGGTCGCCGCCGGCCGCGTTCTTCGCCGCCGCGCCACGGTTCCTTTCTTCGTCAGGTCGTCATAGAAAAATGACACCTTCAGTTTCGTCAGAAACAGCTAACCTTTTAATTAGCTAAAAACTAACCTAACCTAGATCTAACAAGATCACTAATCTAACCCTACCGGCTAACAGCACTGCGCTATCCCCCGCGCGTCGCGAGTTCGAATTCCACCTCCCGCGGGCAGTGGATAAAAAGCCCCATTTTTTTTCCTCGCCCACTGACAACCCGGGCTGTCCGGGCCAGCGCAGCGACTCGCGCCCCGTCAGCGCGACGTTGGCGCTCGGGCCCGCATGTCAGCCGCTGTGGCTAGGGCTGCGCTCGGTGAGAAAAAGCCGAGGCGCCTGTAAGTTTTGCATCCGAGCCCCCTAGTTTCCAGTTTTGCACAGAAGCCCTTCCCCGCACTGTTTCTATCACGGATAAGTCCCTGGAATTTCAGAAAAACACCCCTACACTTAAAAATGCAATAAATTCTAATTTCTAAATCCAAATTAAATAAACTTTATATGTTTTTATATCAAAAAATACAGTTAACATTATTATAACATTATTATGTCATTTATATCATTTATTTTTAATGCATAGTTTAATTTAGCAATTGCAATTAATTAATTAAATATGGAATGTGTGGGGTAATAAATATATAATGCCCTAATTCCATTTAATATGCTCATATCTTTTATACCATGTCTTGCCATGCTAATAAATATTTAATTTGAGTTGAAGATAAATAATTTGCAATTAAATACTAAATATAGAATGTGTTGAGCAATTAATCAATTAACGCCTATTCAATTTAAATTAATTAGATCACCACATTCTGCTACATATTTAATAACATTTAAATTGTTGGCTACACAAATAACTTGCACCTAATCTTTCACCGGATTTCATCCCCGCTTTAAATATGACCTAATCATCTCATATCATAATGAATCATCATTTGTTTGCGCATTCCGTGGTATTGATTATTTTTCCTATTATCTGTGTTTGACTTTCTCTGGGTAGACGACGACGTGCCTGCTGCGAGTACCTACGATACTGAGGTTCCAGCTTTCGTGCCAGGCCACGTGCTGCCAGGCAAGCTTCTGCTAACCGGTTACACGATTGTTTGGTTTTCATTCTTGCCTTTTGATCTATGCTATCCTTGTTATCGATTCTTGAACTGCGATCCCATCACATGTTTACCCTGCAGCCTATACGGCTTTATCCCCACAACCCATAACCCCTTGCATGTTTATCTGTTGGCCTTTGCCAGTAGTAGTGCATGCTTAGAATTGGTTGAGCGAGTCGTTCCTTTGTCTTTTATCTCATATGCTTAGTATGATATATTGTTCTACTATAATAAACTGTTGTCTTATATTGGGGTTCTGTAATTAAAAGATAAGGCACCGGGCGGGAAGGCCTTCCGAGGTGCTTTGTTCTGCTCACTGTCGACCTAGGAACTGAGATTTTGTCATCGGATCCAATTTTGAGCGCACTAAACACTTGTGGGTGGCCCAATGGAGCTCGTCCCTGTGCCGCAAGTAGTTCGGGTTTTCCATTCGCTCATATGCATGTGCATGATGATGATGATCGATGAGAGGTTACTTGATACGGGGGGTCATATAGGGGTGGTGCGCGCGAAGCGGATAGTTCCTACTGTGGTGTGAGCCTCATGGTGCGTAGGCACAAACTAATGACTCCGCAATTGAGATTCGGCCGGACTCCTGACGCGGGTAACAACTCACATGGGTCGCACTTGGACTTGCTGTAGTGAAGGAATGAGTCGTGTTGAGAGGCCCTAATGTTTTTGGCTGGGTTGATCATGCGAGTATGGGTACTGTAGTGCACCCCTGCAGGGTATAATCTTATCGATGAGCCGTGTCCACGGTTATGGATGACTTTGGTGATGATGCTGGCTAACAAGATCTAGACAACTTACACCTAATCATTGTTAATTAATGTGACTTGTAATATAGAATTACTTACACCATAAATGGTAACTAAAATTGTTAACGTGTGAGTATTCCCGGATTGCTTCCTCATACTTGGTTGAGGGGGATAATTTGAGAATGGGTTATGACTGGTGTTAGTTGTAGTTGGATACTCAAACGCTCTCTTATCTCTCTCTAATTAGACGGAAGTTTTAGCATGTCTCTTTAGGTTGCTAGTGTTGCTGTCGCTAAGTACACTTACCCCATACTTTGGGAATCTTACAGTTTTGTAACCTGTTAGCTTAAGCTTGTTCGATACGCTTCGGTGTATTGACCCGTTCGCGGGCTGTGGTTTTTCTGCAGTTGAGGATACTTCGCTCGACCAGGTGGGTGGATACTACGTGGAGTTCGACGACGAGATCTACGACGAGTAGTTAGAGTTTCCCCGAGCTTCTTCCGGGTGGACCGCGTGGATGGGCCTTCTTTTTCCGTTTCGGCTTTGAGCCCTTTTCTTCTTGTCTGTACTCAGACCGGTTTGTTTCCGCTGCATGATGTAATGTTGGGACATGTGTCCTCTGATTGGTGCCATTCGCTATATTTTGCTCAGTGAGGGCTTTTGGATATTATTTCCTTTCTTTGTGTCTTAGGTTTATGGTTTCAACTTGTTAAAAATCCGACTCGTATACCATGTGTGTATGGTTGAAGTATACGAGTTGGAAGACTTTTTGGGTTCTTGCGTGCACAATCTTGAAACGTATGTGACGTTGGGGTCGCCAAGAGCTGTCGGCCGATGATCCATTCCGAGCCTGGCCTGCTTGTTTCCTGGGATTGGTAACCCCAGTATGTTCTTGGTTGTGTGGCCCAACCGATACGTTTCGTTTGTGTAGCTTGAATTCAGGGACTGACAGTCAGCAGGGCGCTCATCACCTCCAGCTGGACGTGGAGGCGGGGAAGAACCTCCCCCCGCGGACACGCCCGCGCCCGCTGGCGCCTCGCTCGCTTCCGTCGCAGGCTGCACGGGAGCCGCGGGCGCGCGCGGCGGAGTTGGCGCACGCGGTGGTGTCGACTCGCGCGTTGGTGTTGGCTCGCGCGGTGGAGTCGCCTCGCGCGGAGGCGTGACCGCGCGAGGGGAAGTTGGAGCGCGAGGTGGAGTAGAGATCCTCTCCTCCGCGGTTTCCATCACCATTGGCTCGGGGGGCGGTGTAGAGGACTCCGGGTGAGGCGTGCCCTCCTCCGCCTGAGGCCCAGCCGCCTCCCCTTTAGGCACCCCCTAAGTGGGGCCTGTGCAGGCCGTCTCCACTGGCCTTGTGGCCCTCTTCACGTCTGCAACCTTGACAAGCCTACGGCGCTTCGCAGGCACAAGATCATTGGAAAAACCCCAAGAAAAGATCTTCAAGAGAAGGCAAAGTGAAAAGAGAACAAGAACCAAACGACCAAGCGTCATGAACACTCACCCTGACGGAGGAGCACCTACATCAACCCACGCCAGGCCTGGTGAGCGCCAGGAAGGCATGGTCTTAGCCCCTGGCCCCTCAGGAGATGTCATCGTTTTCCTTTTGGAGGCGACGTCGGATGGCCTCACACCCGAGCGGTCCACAGCGGCCTTTGGTGCGAGGCCCGCGCCTTCCCGGAGAGGCCTCTGTGCCGGAGGCCTCCCTTTTCTCAGCCTCCTCCTCCACGGGGCGCGAGGGAGCCACCACGAAGGCATCATCATCACCTGACGAGATGTCACAAACCTCGTCAGTGACTGGCCCGACCCTCGAGGAAGACACCTCCCCTGTTGTGGCCTCCTCCTCACCTAGCCCAGCTCATGAGGCCGAGGGAGAATCCCCTCCCTCCGCTCCTCGCGTAGCAGGCAGGGGCACCTTCGTCTCCGCCAAGCCTGTCGGGGTGAATGGAGGCATCCCCTCCAAGATGGTCATGCGCTCCGTCATGTTGTATTGATGGAGAGGCAGGAGCGTGAAGGGGAGCTGATCCACGGCAGGCACCGATGGGTTGACAAAAAACGCGGACAAGACGTTGTCGACGGTGTCCTTGTCGTTGTCCTCTTTGTGAAGCCGCATCTTATCGCTCGGCCCCGAGTACATCCTCATGGGCACCGAGTGTGCCTGGAGAGGAGCGATGCGGCGCGTCACGAAGTCCGCCACGATGATATGCCCCGTGAGGCCCTCCTCGACTAGGAAACTCAGGCGCCCCATCAAGCTCGAGTTCCTCGAGCCGTCGAAGGTCGCCTTGCCCCAATGGGAGTTCTTCAGCGGTGGCTCATCGGGGATCTCGGGGAAGGCGCATGGATGCTCCACCCCGACGAAGAACCACTTATGGCGAAAGTCGTCCACTTTCTTCGTCACCGAGGTGACGGCCTTGTTTTCGCTCCATGACATGGGGATGTAGACGCTCCTCATGCCATCGACGATGCGGAATGAGACGCACCAAGAGTGCTCATTCTTCGCCGTGCTCCGGAGCGCGTAGAAGCACCGGAACAGCCGCACCGTGGGCTCCAAGACCAGGTACGCCTTGCAGAGGTATGCGAAGACGGTGAGGATGAGGATGGAGTTAGGGTGCAGATGCCACAACTGCACCTGATATAATGCCAGTACCGCCTCCAGAAACGGCGAGAAGGGCGGCACCAGCCCGGCGGCGAGGCAGTGCTGGAATATCGGGAAGTACCCTCGTGGGCGCTTCCCGTGCGCCGCGGGCTTCAGGGCTGTGGCGCCTTGCTCATTCGTCTGGTCTGCAACCAGGAATTGGACCTTGGCAAGTGCCTTCTCGTGGACGCGCACGCCCAACAGCGCAGCGCCCAGGATGACCTCGGAGGCCTCCGCCTGGGAGGAAGACCCCGTAGAGGCCTTGCCCTTGCTCTTGAGGGGACTCATAGCCCGGGGGCTCGGTGTGCCGCGGGAAACGAAAGGAGCAGAAGTCGCAGAAGAGAGCATAGGCGGAGAGCTCGAGATGGCGGAGGATTCTGCGAGAAGAATTGGAAACAGTAACGGCTCCCTGCTCCGGCACTCGGGCTTTATGTCACCTCAAGGAGCAGTTACCGGGGCGTGGTGGGACCCCCCACAACGCACGCCCCAAATCGTGCGCTACTTTTACTTGTCTGAGTGCCGCGTGGCTCGGACCGGCCGGCCACTTTGGGCCCACGATGCTCCGCCTTCGCCCATGGGCTCACCCGGGCCCCGCATGCAGGCTAATCATACAAAACAACTAAGGACTAAGCCTCGCCGCCTAGCGAGACCCTCGAGGGCCTAAAGAGGAGGCAAGGGCCTCAAGGGGACCCTCGCTTCAGGGGACCCTCCCGAGGCGCACCGCGCCTGGAGGGAAGTCAACAGGAATCCCTCCACAGGCCTTCCCAGGCCTGTGGGGAAACGTCGCGGCCAAGGAAGTACGGCGGAGCGCACATGGCCTCTGCCACACCCACATGGTGACGCAGGCACTCCCGTTGCCATTTTGGTGATAAAGGAGTCAATAAAGTTGCGCCGTCTGCTCCAAGACTGCCAAGACCTTCTACTCTGGTGATAAAGCAGATGGACGGCACAACCCTCCAAAGAGAACGTCATCGCGGGCTCCACCATAGAGACTGCCGTCCCTGCGGGCAGTACTGCGCGGTCGGCCGCCTATCGGCCATCGCACCCACCTTTATCGATGATGGACCGCGTCCATGTACGATCCGGCGGTGGTGGACTCCTGCTCCTCCACACCACTGCTGTGTGGGAGCCACCTTGGACGCCAAGCAGAAGAAGAGCGCCTGAGGCGCCTATAAAAGGAGCAAAACCTCCATCGTAGCAAAGGTCGGCCAATTGCTTGCTACAACACTTGTAAACCCTAGCACTACTGAGTAGGATAGCCTCTGGATGGAGGTGAAAGAAGGTCATCGCTTCCCTCTCCAGGCGAGAATTGCCTCAAGGGGGCTCTCGGCAAACTCTGTTGTACTGTAATCCCCATAGTTCAATACAGACAGGCAGGAGTAGCGGTCTTACCTCCACACGAGAGACGTGAACCTGGGCACGGGCTGGTGTCTATCTCTGTCATGGGTGCTTCGTCTTCAGGTCCGGCGAGCACCGTCGCCATGCCCCTCGAGAGTATTGACCTCCACGTTCAATCCCCTTCACGAACTACTCTTCAAGAAGTGACTACCCCTGTTCTTATGGAGTCATAACCCAACATATACAACCCATCCAGGGAACCGCATGATTGTGCGCACGGTTACTCAGCCCCATACATGGAACATCGTAACACTCTAAGAACGTGCCACTCTATATGAGAATCAACTACTCCATCAACATGAGATCGTTATGTAACCATATCATCAAATGGAAAGCCCGAACTACTTATGGCGCCCTGGATAAGAAGAGTATTAGATCGAAGTCGCGGGGGGATCCATAGGGCCTCCCACAAGTGGTTAGTGCGCTCGTACTTGGTTCCGAGGACAAGAACTGAGTTCCTAGGTCGACACTTAGCAGAAAAAAGCACCTCGCAAGGCCTTCCACCGGTGCCTTATCATTTAGTTATAATACCCAACACAAGATAACATTTTATTATAGAAGATCATTCTATAATACTAAGCATGTGAAATATAAGACAGACAGACGACTCGCACAACCAACTCTAAGCATGCGCTACGACTCGCAGGCCAACAAGTAAACAAACAACAGTTAATAGCTAGGATGTGGAGATGGTGCTATATCATGACTGCAAGGTAAACATGGAATAGGATCGAGACACAAGCATCGTATCACAAGGCTAGCAATAGAGGCAAAAGGTACGCATAGTTGATCAAAGGGGAAACAACCCCGCATGGAAGAAGAACTTGTCGTTGCTGACACATCTCTACGTCTTATCCGCGAAGAAGCAACAAACACTGGAAAGCGTAAAACATGCATATTACAACTACGGTAAAACATCCAGCATGATCATGAGATGATGCAGGACATGGCAAGATGCAATACGAGATGCACTTAATCCAATTAAGCGGGAATGCAATCCCGACAATTAATATTTAGCTTCAAGTTTTTTATCTAACCCTCAATGTTAAATGTTCCTTAACATGGCAAGACATGGCATAGATGATCTAGTCAAATTAAAGGGAATGGAGCAACAATAATAAATAAGTGCCCAACATCTTCCATATTTATATTTAGGTACACCTAATCAATTACACTAAACAATTAAATTAAAAGATGCAACATGGCATATGAATGACATATTAATGTTCATTACATTTTTTTTGATTAAAATAGATACTTAATTTGTATTATAACAAAAGGAGTGGAATTTGTTCCCTAGGGGATTCGAACATGGGACTGCATGGAAAAGGACAGAGAGCTCAGCCACTGGGCTATGGTTCGGATTGTGATAGGTTCATAACTCCACGCAAGGTAAATCGATACGACGAGGTTAACTCAACTTTAAGCACAAAAGCTTCAGAGTTCATAGCACAAAAAGGTGGGGAAATTGGGCATGAAAGGATTTGATCTTAGGATATCGCACACTAGTAGAAAACAGGCTAAAGGACCAAACTCCAAAACCTCATTTGTCCCGGTCGTACTGCAAACTGGGACAGATGTGGCTTAAAACCCGTCGAGCGCTCCAGGTGACACTCATTTGTCCCGTTTACAGCCACGAACCGGGACAAAAAAGCTGGCACCCACCGAGCGCTCCAGCGTATACCTATTTGTCCCGGTTCGTGACTAGAACCGGGACAAATGACATGGTTTCAGTTACACGCGCGCGGAAGTCGAGCCATCGCCGCGTTTTTTTGACGCGCACGGAAGACGAACGGAAGTACGGCGCCGCCGGCGATTCCTCTGCCTCCGGCGATTAATTCCTCTGCTCTCCGGCCGGCGATTCATCTACCTCTCCGGCGCTATAAAATGCACAGTACGGCTCCTCCACACACCATCTCTCTGGCTCCTCCACACACCATTTCTCCTCTCTTTTCTCCGGTCCTATGGAGCCACTCGCGCGTCCGCCTCGGTCCGAGTTGTACTACTACAAGAAGGAAGGCATGCGGTTCAAGGTGTGGGTCACCCTTCGTGCCTAGCGCGTGGAGAAGTGGATCCGCGACGTGAAGAACTACTTCCTCGACGCCGCTCCGATCAAAGCCGTTGGACTCGATTGCGAGATCACCGACCCTCGACGGAAGGATACTCCGCAGCACGCCGCCGTCCTTCAACTCTCGGTGGCGACCGAGACTCTTGTCTTCCAAATTTGCGAAGCTGATCGGGTGCCACAGGTCCTCGTGGATTTCTTAGGTGATGAGACAATCAAATTCTACGGCGTGGCAATCCATAATGACATGAAGATGCTAGCCTACTACGGAATAATTATTCGGTCCACGGTCGACCTGCAGAGGGATCGCCGAAACCCAACTGGCAATTTACTCCGAGTCTCTATGCTCTCTCTAATGCGGTCATTGGGACAAATCTGGAGAAGAAGAAGAAATACAAGAAGAAGAAGAACACGGAAGACGACAAGGAAGACACGTTAGAAGAATACCTAATTTTCGGATGGGGCAACGTTCCATTGAGCTACGATCAAGTCGTATATGTTGCTTTAGACGCTCGCCTTGGCTTCGAGATTGCACGGAAGTGGGATAGTCTACGCGGCTATAATACTGAGTATGATCATCTTAATGTCATTGATGAGTAGACTATCTATGTATTTCGTTACGCAAAAATACTGTGTGCGCGTGTTCTCATGTATTGACCGAAATATATCTAAAGTTTGCATAAGTTATTTCAAAATCCAAAGTTTGCAAAAGTTATTTAAAACAGAAAACAGAAAAAGAAAATAAAAACAGAAAAAAAAGAAAAACCCCCATCTATCCCGGTTTCAGTCACAAACCGGGACAAATGGGCCTCCTTATTGTCCCGGTTTGTGGCTAGAACCGGGACAAAAAAATGGGTGCCTATATATACTCACCAACAGCGCCCCCTCCCAAAACCATTGGAGGCATTTTTTTTGGAAATGGAAGGAGGGGGTGTGTGCTAGTCTATTTTTTTTAAGTATGCATGCAAGGTGTTCGATGAAATGCCCGAGAGAGTTCACGAAATGATTTGATGTTCACTTAAAGAAGTTTATCCTTATCCTTCTTTTCGATCGAGGTTCATTTTTTCTCATTTCATTTGTCATTAATTGATACCGTGCATGTTTAGTGATTATTTCTCGATGGTCTGTAATGGTTATTGATATAGTTAATTATATAATGTAGATGGACCGACAATGGATTTATGGTGACCGACGCACTGCCGAGTACATGACGGGTTTGAGGAAATTTCTCAAGAAAGCCCAGGCCCACAGTACCAATGGTTTCATGTGTTGCCCATGTGTCAACTGTCAGAATAAGACAGATCACCCAAGCGCGAGAACCCTTGAAAGTCATCTTATTCGGCATGGTTTCATGCCCAGCTATAATTGTTGGACGAAGCACGGAGAAAAAGGGGTTATGATGGAAGACAATGAAGAAGAGGAAGATGATGAGAACTATCCTATGTTCCCGAAGTACGGAGATTCTGCAACGGGGGAAGCTGAAGCTGAAGAGGCACCAGATGAGCCCGCTGACGATCTTGGTAGGGCCATTGCTGATGCAAAGAGAGAGTGCGGAACTGAAAAGGAGAGATTGAAGTTCGACCAGATGTTAGAGGATCACAAGAAATTGTTGTATCCAAGTTGCGAAGATGTTAAGAAAAAGCTGGGTACCACACTGGAATTACTGCAGTGGAAGGTAGAGTGTGGTGTGACTGACAAGGGATTTGGAAAGTTGCTGCAGATAATTAGGAAGATGCTTCCAAAGGTCAACGAGTTGCCCGGCAACACGTACGAAGCAAAGAAGGTTGTGTGCCCTCTAGGATTAGACGTGCATAAGATACATGCCTGCCCTAATGACTGCATCCTCTACCGCGGTGAGTACGAGAATTTGGATGCATGTCCAGTATGCACTGCATTGCGGCATAAGATCAGACGAGATGACCCTGGTGAAGTTTAGGGTGAGCGTCCCCGGAAGAGGGTTCCTGCCAAGGTGATGTGGTATGCTCCTATAATACCACGGTTGAAACGCCTGTTCGCGAATAAAGAGCATGCCAAGTTGTTGCGATGGCACAAAGAGGACCGTAAGAAAGACGCGATGTGTAGACACCCCGCTGATGGGTCGCAGTGGAGAAAAATTGAGAGAGAGTTCCCGGAATTTGAAGATGACGCAAGGAACTTAAGGTTTGGTCTAAATACAGACGGCTTCAATCCGTTTGGGGAGCAGAGCAGCAGTCATAGCACATGGTCTGTGACTCTATGTATTTATAACCTTCCTCCTTGGTTGTGCATGAAGCGAAAGTTCATTATGATGCCATTGCTCATCCAAGGCCAGAAGCAACCCGGCAACGACCTTGATGTGTACCTCAGACCATTATTTGAAGAACTTTTACAGTTGTGGTGGGAAGAAGGTGTACGTTTGTGGGATGAGCACAAACATGAGGAATTTGACCTACGAGCTTTGCTTTTTGTAACAATTAACGATTGGCCTGCTCTTGCTAACCTCTCAGGGCAGTCGACCAAGGGGCACAATGCATGCACACACTGTTTGGGTGAGACTGAATGTTTACATTTGGATAAATGTAAGAAGTGTGTGTATCTGGGGCATCGTCAATTTCTTCCGATCAGGCATACCGCAAGGAAGAAAGGCAAGCATTTTAAAGGTGATGCTGATCACAGTAGGAGGCCTGTCAACCGTACTGGTGAAGAAATATTTGATATGGTCAAGGATCTAAAAGTAATATTTGGAAAGGGTCCTGCAGGACAACAAGTTCCGAAAGACGCTAACGGGCACGCACCCATGTGGAAGAAAAAATCTATATTTTGGGAGCTACCATATTGGAAGGTCCTAGAGGTTAGATCTGCTATCGACGTGATGCACGTGACGAAGAATGTTTGCGTGAACCTGCTAGGCTTCTTGGGCGTGTACGGGAAGAAAAAAGATACAGAGGAAGCACGGGAGGACCAGAAACATGTGAAAGAACGAGACGGCCTAAGTCCCGAACACTACGAAGGTCCTGCCAGCTACGCTCTTACCAAACAAGAGAAAGTAATATTCTTTGAATGCCTGAGCAGTATCAAGGTCACGGCTGGGTTCTCGTCGAATATAAAGAGGATAGTAAATGTGAGACTCCAAAAATTTCAGAACCTAAAGTCTCATGATTGCCACGTGATTATGATTGCACTGAGGGGGCTACTACCGGAAAATGTTCGAGTACCCATTGTGAAGCTTTGTGCATTCCTCAATGCAATATCTCAAAAGGTAATCGATCCGGCGATTCTACCAGGGTTGCAAAATGATGTGGTCTAGTGTCTTGTCAGTTTTGAGTTGGTGTTCCCACCATCCTTCTTCGATGTTATGACGCATCTCCTGGTTCACCTAGTCGAAGAGATTCAAGTTCTCGGTCCTGTATTTCTGCACAATATGTTCCCATTTGAGAGGTTCATGGCAGTCTTAAAGAAATATGTGCATAACCGTGGTAGGCCAGAAGGAAGCATCTCCAACGGCTACGGTAACGAGGAGGTCATTGAGTTATGTGTTGACTTTATTCATGACCTTAAGCCGATAGGTGTTCCACAATCACGACATGAGGGTAGACTTAGTGGAAAAGGCACACTAGGAAAGAAAAAAATTTTTGTATGGATGGACATTCTTTCACTGAAGCACATTATACAGTTCTACAAAGTGCTACCTTGGTGGCCCCGTATATCGATGAACACAAGAATCTTGTACGCTCTCTACACGCGGGGAAGTCTGACAACTGGATTGTACGTACACACATGGCGACGTTCGGCGGTTGGTTGCGAGCACATCTTGAAAATAAAGACAAGGTTGATGAACAGTTATACTTGTTGTCCAGGGCACCATCTACAACTATATGTACTTTCCAAGGGTACGACATAAATGGGAATACATTTTACACGAGTGTCCAAGATAAAAAGAGCATGAACCAAAACAGTGGTGTTCGCATTGATGCAACAAACAACAATGGGCAGAAGAACACATATTATGGTTGCATAGAGGAGATATGGGAACTTGACTATGGACCTTCTTTTAAGATCCCTTTGTTTCGGTGCAAATGGGTCAATCTGAAAGGCGGGGTTGAGGTAGACAAGATGTACGGAATGACAACAGTGGATCTAAACAATCTTGCGTACAGAGACGAACCATTCGTGCTAGCCAATGATGTGGTTCAGGTTTTCTATGTGAAAGACATGTCTAGCAGACCCAAAAAAAGAAACATCCTGGGAGTGGAGGAGCCGAGGCGTCACATAGTTCTTTCGGAAAGAGAAACATCGTGGGAGTGGAGGACAAGACAGACATGTCAGATGATTATAATAATTTTGATGAAATTCCGCCTTTCGTAGTGAACATTGACCCAATCATCAAATTGATTAAAGAAGATGCTCCATGGTTCCGACGAAGAAGAACTAGCGGTGTTGTGTGATGGAGATGTTGGTGCGATATGTAATAATTAATATATTAAACTTTTTTTATGAAGAAGATGCTCCATTTTTACCTGCATATCAAATGGATCCGTCGGCGTTGATAGAACAAAACACACGATTTGTATATATTCCTCAGTAGATGAATTGAACTATTCTTTTGATAGAACAAAACACACGATTTCACCTGCATACAGCCCCACGGTGGCTCCTGAGCGCCTACATATCAAATGCACCGTGGGGCGTATGCAGGGAATCCGAGTGATTTGTATACCACACACCACCCGGCTAGGCACTAGAAGGAGGAAACACTGAGTGCTCGCCTCGTCCGAGAGGGGGCCATATATAGGGTCACGGGCTCAACCAGTGGTACTGATAGTGTTGATCCAACAACTCTCAAGTGCTCAAAAGAAGCACACCCCTGATCCAACGGCTAACAAGTGTTTCAAAGATACACACGATCCGTGTGCTTCTTTAGTCCCGGTTTGAAACTGAAAGCGTTAATCGAACAGCTCAGAAGCAATCAAAATAAACACACACCTGATCAAACGGCTTAGAAGTGCCTGAAAAAAACACACGATCCGTGTGCTTCTTTAGTCCCGGTTTGGAAGTTAAAGTGTTGATCGAACAACTCAGAATTCCAAAGTTTGCAAAAGTTATACAAATTCACATTCAAAATAGTTTCAAAACTAATTAAAATAATGGTTATAGAAAAGAGAAAATGTTTTTGTATTAGTAAGTCAAATTCAAACACTTTTCATATTGAAAGTTTTTTCAAATTCCAAAGTTTGCAAAAGTTATACAAATTCACATTCAAAATAGTTTTAAACTAATTAAAATAATGGTTATAGAAAAGAGAAAATGTTTTTGAATTAGTTAGTCAAATTCAAACACTTTTCACATTGAAAGTTTTTTCAAATTCCAAAGTTTGCAAAAGTTATACAAATTCACATTCAAAATAGTTTTAAACTTATTAAAATAATGGTTATAGAAAAGAGAAAATGTTTTTGTATTAGTTAGTCAAATTCAAACACTTTTCATATTGAAAGTTTTTTCAAATTCCAAAGTTTGCAAAAGTTATACAAATTCACATTCAAAATAGTTTTAAACTTATTAAAATAATGGTTATAGAAAAGAGAAAATGTTTTTGTATTAGTTAGTCAAATTCAAACACTTTTCATATTGAAAGTTTTTTCAAATTCCAAATTTGCAAAAGTTATACAAATTCACATTCAAAATAGTTTTAAACTAATTAAAATAATGGTTATAGAAAAGAGAAAATGTTTTTGTATTAGTTAGTCAAATTCAAACACTTTTCATATTGAAAGTTTTTTCAAATTCCAAAGTTTGCAAAAGTTATACAAATTTACATTCAAAATAGTTTTAAACTAACTAAAATAATGGTTATAGAAAAGAGAAAATGTTTTTGTATTAGTTAGTCAAATTCAAACACTTTTCATATTGAAAGTTTTTTCAAATTCCAAAGTTTGCAAAAGTTATACAAATTCACATTCAAAATAGTTTTAAACTAACTAAAATAATGGTTATAGAAAAGAGAAAATGTTTTTGTATTAGTTAGTCAAATTCAAACACTTTTCATATTGAAAGTTTTTTCAAATTCCAAAGTTTGCAAAAGTTATACAAATTCACATTAAAAATAGTTTTAAACTAGTTAAAATAATGGTTATAGAAAAGAGAAAATGTTTTTGTATTAGTTAGTCAAATTAAAACACTTTTCATATTGAAAGTTTTTTCAAATTCCAAAGTTTGCAAAAGTTATACAAATTCACATTCAAAATAGTTTTAAACTAATTAAAATAATGGTTATAGAAAAGAGAAAATGTTTTTGTATTAGTTAGTCAAATTCAAACACTTTTCATATTGAAAGTTTTTCAAATTCCAAAGTTTGCAAAAGTTAAACAAATTCACATTAAAAATAGTTTTAAACTAGTTAAAATAATGGTTATAGAAAAGAGAAAATGTTTTTGTATTAGTTAGTCAAATTCAAACACTTTTCATATTGAAAGTTTTTTCAAATTCCAAAGTTTGCAAAAGTTATACAAATTCACATTGAAAATAGTTTTAAACTAATTAAAATAATGGTTATAGAAAAGAGAAAATGTTTTTGTATTAGTTAGTCAAATTCAAACACTTTTCATATTGAAAGTTTTTTCAAATTCCAAAGTTTGCAAAAGTTATACAAATTTACATTCAAAATAGTTTTAAACTAACTAAAATAATGGTTATAGAAAAGAGAAAATGTTTTTGTATTAGTTAGTCAAATTCAAACACTTTTCATATTGAAAGTTTTTTCAAATTCCAAAGTTTGCAAAAGTTATACAAATTCACATTCAAAATAGTTTTAAACTAACTAAAATAATGGTTATAGAAAAGAGAAAATGTTTTTGTATTAGTTAGTCAAATTCAAACACTTTTCATATTGAAAGTTTTTTCAAATTCCAAAGTTTGCAAAAGTTATACAAATTCACATTCAAAATAGTTTTAAACTAGTTAAAATAATGGTTATAGAAAAGAGAAAATGTTTTTGTATTAGTTAGTCAAATTCAAACACTTTTCATATTGAAAGTTTTTTCAAATTCCAAAGTTTGCAAAAGTTATACAAATTCACATTCAAAATAGTTTTAAACTAATTAAAATAATGGTTATAGAAAAGAGAAAATGTTTTTGTATTAGTTAGTCAAATTCAAACACTTTTCATATTGAAAGTTTTTCAAATTCCAAAGTTTGCAAAAGTTAAACAAATTCACATTAAAAATAGTTTTAAACTAGTTAAAATAATGGTTATAGAAAAGAGAAAATGTTTTTGTATTAGTTAGTCAAATTCAAACACTTTTCATATTGAAAGTTTTTTCAAATTCCAAAGTTTGCAAAAGTTATACAAATTCACATTGAAAATAGTTTTAAACTAATTAAAATAATGGTTATAGAAAAGAGAAAATGTTTTTGTATTAGTTAGTCAAATTCAAACACTTTTCATATTGAAAGTTTTTTCAAATTCCAAAGTTTGCAAAAGTTATACAAATTCACATTAAAAATAGTTTTAAACTAGTTAAAATAATGGTTATAGAAAAGAGAAAATGTTTTTGTATTAGTTAGTCAAATTCAAACACTTTTCATATTGAAAGTTTTTTCAAATTCCAAAGTTTGCAAAAGTTATACAAATTCACATTCAAAATAGTTTTAAACTAATTAAAATAATGGTTATAGAAAAGAGAAAATGTTTTTGTATTAGTTAGTCAAATTCAAACACTTTTCATATTGAAAGTTTTTTCAAATTCCAAAGTTTGCAAAAGTTATACAAATTCACATTCAAAATAGTTTTAAACTAATTAAAATAATTGTTATAGAAAAGAGAAAATGTTTTTGTATTAGTTAGTCAAATTCAAACACTTTTCATATTGAAAGTTTTTTCAAATTCCAAAGTTTGCAAAAGTTATACAAATTCACATTCAAAATAGTTTTAAACTAGTTAAAATAATGGTTATAGAAAAGAGAAAATGTTTTTGTATTAGTTAGTCAAATTCAAACACTTTTCATATTGAAAGTTTTTTCAAATTCCAAAGTTTCCAAAAGTTATACAAATTCACATTCAAAATAGTTTTAAACTAACTAAAATAATGGTTATAGAAAAGAGAAAATGTTTTTGTATTAGTTAGTCAAATTCAAACACTTTTCATATTGAAAGTTTTTTCAAATTCCAAAGTTTGCAAAAGTTATACAAATTCACATTGAAAATAGTTTTAAACTAATTAAAATAATGGTTATAGAAAAGAGAAAATGTTTTTGTATTAGTTAGTCAAATTCAAACACTTTTCATATTGAAAGTTTTTTCAAATTCCAAAGTTTGCAAAAGTTATACAAATTTACATTCAAAATAGTTTTAAACTAACTAAAATAATGGTTATAGAAAAGAGAAAATGTTTTTGTATTAGTTAGTCAAATTCAAACACTTTTCATATTGAAAGTTTTTTCAAATTCCAAAGTTTGCAAAAGTTATACAAATTCACATTCAAAATAGTTTTAAACTAACTAAACTAATGGTTATAGAAAAGAGAAAATGTTTTTGTATTAGTTAGTCAAATTCAAACACTTTTCATATTGAAAGTTTTTTCAAATTCCAAAGTTTGCAAAAGTTATACAAATTCACATTCAAAATAGTTTTAAACTAACTAAACTAATGGTTATAGAAAAGAGAAAATGTTTTTGTATTAGTTAGTCAAATTCAAACACTTTTCATATTGAAAGTTTTTTCAAATTCCAAAGTTTGCAAAAGTTATACAAATTCACATTCAAAATAGTTTTAAACTAATTAAAATAATGGTTATAGAAAAGAGAAAATGTTTTTGTATTAGTTAGTCAAATTCAAACACTTTTCATATTGAAAGTTTTTCAAATTCCAAAGTTTGCAAAAGTTAAACAAATTCACATTAAAAATAGTTTTAAACTAGTTAAAATAATGGTTATAGAAAAGAGAAAATGTTTTTGTATTAGTTAGTCAAATTCAAACACTTTTCATATTGAAAGTTTTTTCAAATTCCAAAGTTTGCAAAAGTTATACAAATTCACATTGAAAATAGTTTTAAACTAATTAAAATAATGGTTATAGAAAAGAGAAAATGTTTTTGTATTAGTTAGTCAAATTCAAACACTTTTCATATTGAAAGTTTTTTCAAATTCCAAAGTTTGCAAAAGTTATACAAATTCACATTAAAAATAGTTTTAAACTAGTTAAAATAATGGTTATAGAAAAGAGAAAATGTTTTTGTATTAGTTAGTCAAATTCAAACACTTTTCATATTGAAAGTTTTTTCAAATTCCAAAGTTTGCAAAAGTTATACAAATTCACATTCAAAATAGTTTTAAACTAATTAAAATAATGGTTATAGAAAAGAGAAAATGTTTTTGTATTAGTTAGTCAAATTCAAACACTTTTCATATTGAAAGTTTTTTCAAATTCCAAAGTTTGCAAAAGTTATACAAATTCACATTCAAAATAGTTTTAAACTAATTAAAATAATTGTTATAGAAAAGAGAAAATGTTTTTGTATTAGTTAGTCAAATTCAAACACTTTTCATATTGAAAGTTTTTTCAAATTCCAAAGTTTGCAAAAGTTATACAAATTCACATTCAAAATAGTTTTAAACTTATTAAAATAATGGTTATAGAAAAGAGAAAATGTTTTTGTATTAGTTAGTCAAATTCAAACACTTTTCATATTGAAAGTTTTTTCAAATTCCAAAGTTTCCAAAAGTTATACAAATTCACATTCAAAATAGTTTTAAACTAACTAAAATAATGGTTATAGAAAAGAGAAAATGTTTTTGTATTAGTTAGTCAAATTCAAACACTTTTCATATTGAAAGTTTTTTCAAATTCCAAAGTTTGCAAAAGTTATACAAATTCACATTGAAAATAGTTTTAAACTAATTAAAATAATGGTTATAGAAAAGAGAAAATGTTTTTGTATTAGTTAGTCAAATTCAAACACTTTTCATATTGAAAGTTTTTTCAAATTCCAAAGTTTGCAAAAGTTATACAAATTTACATTCAAAATAGTTTTAAACTAACTAAAATAATGGTTATAGAAAAGATAAAATGTTTTTGTATTAGTTAGTCAAATTCAAACACTTTTCATATTGAAAGTTTTTTCAAATTCCAAAGTTTGCAAAAGTTATACAAATTTACATTCAAAATAGTTTTAAACTAACTAAAATAATGGTTATAGAAAAGAGAAAATGTTTTTGTATTAGTTAGTCAAATTCAAACACTTTTCATATTGAAAGTTTTTTCAAATTCCAAAGTTTGCAAAAGTTATACAAATTCACATTCAAAATAGTTTTAAACTAATTAAAATAATGGTTATAGAAAAGAGAAAATGTTTTTGTATTAGTTAGTCAAATTCAAACACTTTTCATATTGAAAGTTTTTCAAATTCCAATGTTTGCAAAAGTTAAACAAATTCACATTAAAAATAGTTTTAAACTAGTTAAAATAATGGTTATAGAAAAGAGAAAATGTTTTTGTATTAGTTAGTCAAATTCAAACACTTTTCATATTGAAAGTTTTTTCAAATTCCAAAGTTTGCAAAAGTTATACAAATTCACATTGAAAATAGTTTTAAACTAATTAAAATAATGGTTATAGAAAAGAGAAAATGTTTTTGTATTAGTTAGTCAAATTCAAACACTTTTCATATTGAAAGTTTTTTCAAATTCCAAAGTTTGCAAAAGTTATACGAATTCACATTCAAAATAGTTTTAAACTAGTTAAAATAATGGTTATAGAAAAGAGAAAATGTTTTTGTATTAGTTAGTCAAATTCAAACACTTTTCATATTGAAAGTTTTTTCAAATTCCAAAGTTTGCAAAAGTTATACAAATTCACATTCAAAATAGTTTTAAACTAATTAAAATAATGGTTATAGAAAAGAGAAAATGTTTTTGTATTAGTTAGTCAAATTCAAACACTTTTCATATTAAAAGTTTTTTCAAATTCCAAAGTTCGCAAAAGTTATACAAATTCACATTCAAAATAGTTTTAAACTAATTAAAATAATTGTTATAGAAAAGAGAAAATGTTTTTGTATTAGTTAGTCAAATTCAAACACTTCTCATATTGAAAGATTTTTCAAATTCCAAAGTTTGCAAAAGTTATACAAATTCACATTCAAAATAGTTTTAAACTTATTAAAATAATGGTTATAGAAAAGAGAAAATGTTTTTGTATTAGTTAGTCAAATTCAAACACTTTTCATATTGAAAGTTTTTTCAAATTCCAAAGTTTGCAAAAGTTATACAAATTCACATTCAAAATAGTTTTAAACTAACTAAAATAATGGTTATAGAAAAGAGAAAATGTTTTTGTATTAGTTAGTCAAATTCAAACACTTTTCATATTGAAAGTTTTTTCAAATTCCAAATTTGCAAAAGTTATACAAATTCACATTCAAAATAGTTTTAACCTAATTAAAATAATGGTTATAGAAAAGAGAAAATGTTTTTGTATTAGTTAGTCAAATTCAAACACTTTTCATATTGAAAGTTTTTTCAAATTCCAAAGTTTGCAAAAGTTATACAAATTCACATTCAAAATAGTTTTAACCTAATTAAAATAATTGTTATAGAAAAGAGAAAATGTTTTTGTATTAGTTAGTCAAATTCAAACACTTCTCATATTGAAAGATTTTTCAAATTCCAAAGTTTGCAAAAGTTATACAAATTCACATTCAAAATAGTTTTAAACTAATTAAAATAATGGTTATAGAAAAGAGAAAATGTTTTTGTATTAGTTAGTCAAATTCAAACACTTTTCATATTGAAAGTTTTTTCAAATTCCAAAGTTTGCAAAAGTTATACAAATTCACATTCAAAATAGTTTTAAACTTATTAAAATAATGGTTATAGAAAAGAGAAAATGTTTTTGTATTAGTTAGTCAAATTCAAACACTTCTCATATTGAAAGTTTTTTCAAATTCCAAATTTGCAAAAGTTATACAAATTCACATTCAAAATAGTTTTAAACTAATTAAAATAATGGTTATAGAAAAGAGAAAATGTTTTTGTATTAGTTAGTCAAATTCAAACACTTTTCATATTAAAAGTTTTTTCAAATTCCAAAGTTCGCAAAAGTTATACAAATTCACATTCAAAATAGTTTTAAACTAATTAAAATAATTGTTATAGAAAAGAGAAAATGTTTTTGTATTAGTTAGTCAAATTCAAACACTTCTCATATTGAAAGATTTTTCAAATTCCAAAGTTTGCAAAAGTTATACAAATTCACATTCAAAATAAATTTAAACTTATTAAAATAATGGTTATAGAAAAGAGAAAATGTTTTTGTATTAGTTAGTCAAATTCAAACACTTTTCATATTGATAGTTTTTTCAAATTCCAAAGTTTGCAAAAGTTATACAAATTCACATTCAAAATAGTTTTAAACTTATTAAAATAATGGTTATAGAAAAGAGAAAATGTTTTTGTATTAGTTAGTCAAATTCAAACACTTTTCATATTGAAAGTTTTTTCAAATTCCAAATTTGCAAAAGTTATACAAATTCACATTCAAAATAGTTTTAAACTAATTAAAATAATGGCTATAGAAAAGAGAAAATGTTTTTGTATTAGTTAGTCAAATTCAAACACTTTTCATATTGAAAGTTTTTTCAAATTCCAAAGTTTGCAAAAGTTATACAAATTTACATTCAAAATAGTTTTAAACTAACTAAAATAATGGTTATAGAAAAGAGAAAATGTTTTTGTATTAGTTAGTCAAATTCAAACACTTTTCATATTGATAGTTTTTTCAAATTCCAAAGTTTGCAAAAGTTATACAAATTCACATTCAAAATAGTTTTAAACTTATTAAAATAATGGTTATAGAAAAGAGAAAATGTTTTTGTATTAGTTAGTCAAATTCAAACACTTTTCATATTGAAAGTTTTTTCAAATTCCAAATTTGCAAAAGTTATACAAATTCACATTCAAAATAGTTTTAAACTAATTAAAATAATGGCTATAGAAAAGAGAAAATGTTTTTGTATTAGTTAGTCAAATTCAAACACTTTTCATATTGAAAGTTTTTTCAAATTCCAAAGTTTGCAAAAGTTATACAAATTTACATTCAAAATAGTTTTAAACTAACTAAAATAATGGTTATAGAAAAGAGAAAATGTTTTTGTATTAGTTAGTCAAATTCAAACACTTTTCATATTGAAAGTTTTTTCAAATTCCAAAATTTGCAAAAGTTATACAAATTCACATTCAAAATAGTTTTAAACTAATTAAAATAATGGTTATAGAAAAGAGAAAATGTTTTTGTATTAGTTAGTCAAATTCAAACACTTTTCATATTGAAAGTTTTTCAAATTCCAAAGTTTGCAAAAGTTAAACAAATTCACATTAAAAATAGTTTTAAACTAGTTAAAATAATGGTTATAGAAAAGAGAAAATGTTTTTGTATTAGTTAGTCAAATTCAAACACTTTTCATATTGAAAGTTTTTTCAAATTCCAAAGTTTGCAAAAGTTATACAAATTCACATTCAAAATAGTTTTAAACTAATTAAAATAATGGTTATAGAAAAGAGAAAATATTTTTGTATTAGTTAGTCAAATTCAAACACTTTTCATATTGAAAGGTTTTTCAAATTCCAAAGTTTCCAAAAGTTATACAAATTCACATTCAAAATAGTTTTAAACTAGTTAAAATAATGGTTATAGAAAAGAGAAAATGTTTTTGTATTAGTTAGTCAAATTCAAACACTTTTCATATTGAAAGTTTTTTCAAATTCCAAAGTTTGCAAAAGTTATACAAATTCACATTCAAAATAGTTTTAAACTAATTAAAATAATGGTTATAGAAAAGAGAAAATGTTTTTCTATTAGTTAGTCAAATTCAAACACTTCTCATATTGAAAGATTTTTCAAATTCCAAAGTTTGCAAAAGTTATACAAATTCACATTCAAAATAGTTTTAAACTTATTAAAATAATGGTTATAGAAAAGAGAAAATGTTTTTGTATTAGTTAGTCAAATTCAAACACTTTTCATATTGAAAGTTTTTTCAAATTCCAAAGTTTGCAAAAGTTATACAAATTCACATTCAAAATAGTTTTAAACTAATTAAAATAATGGTTATAGAAAAGAGAAAATGTTTTTGTATTAGTTAGTCAAATTCAAACACTTTTCATATTGAAAGTTTTTCAAATTCCAAAGTTTGCAAAAGTTAAACAAATTCACATTAAAAATAGTTTTAAACTAGTTAAAATAATGGTTATAGAAAAGAGAAAATGTTTTTGTATTAGTTAGTCAAATTCAAACACTTTTCATATTGAAAGTTTTTTCAAATTCCAAAGTTTGCAAAAGTTATACAAATTGACATTCAAAATAGTTTGAAACTAATTAAAATAATGGTTATAGAAAAGAGAAAATATTTTTGTATTAGTTAGTCAAATTCAAACACTTTTCATAGTGAAAGGTTTTTCAAATTCCAAAGTTTCCAAAAGTTATACAAATTCACATTCAAAATAGTTTTAAACTAGTTAAAATAATGGTTATAGAAAAGAGAAAATGTTTTTGTATTAGTTAGTCAAATTCAAACACTTTTCATATTGAAAGTTTTTTCAAATTCCAAAGTTTGCAAAAGTTATACAAATTCACATTCAAAATAGTTTTAAACTAATTAAAATAATGGTTATAGAAAAGAGAAAATGTTTTTCTATTAGTTAGTCAAATTCAAACACTTCTCATATTGAAAGATTTTTCAAATTCCAAAGTTTGCAAAAGTTATACAAATTCACATTCAAAATAGTTTTAAACTTATTAAAATAATGGTTATAGAAAAGAGAAAATGTTTTTGTATTAGTTAGTCAAATTCAAACACTTTTCATATTGAAAGTTTTTTCAAATTCCAAATTTGCAAAAGTTATACAAATTCACATTCAAAATAGTTTTAAACTAATTAAAATAATGGTTATAGAAAAGAGAAAATGTTTTTGTATTAGTTAGTCAAATTCAAACACTTTTCATATTGAAAGTTTTTTCAAATTCCAAAGTTTGCAAAAGTTATACAAATTTACATTCAAAATAGTTTTAAACTAACTAAAATAATGGTTATAGAAAAGAGAAAATGTTTTTGTATTAGTTAGTCAAATTCAAACACTTTTCATATTGAAAGTTTTTTCAAATTCCAAAGTTTGCAAAAGTTATACAAATTCACATTCAAAATAGTTTTAAACTAATTAAAATAATGGTTATAGAAAAGAGAAAATGTTTTTGTATTAGTTAGTCAAATTCAAACACTTTTCATATTGAAAGTTTTTCAAATTCCAAAGTTTGCAAAAGTTAAACAAATTCACATTCAAAATAGTTTTAAACTAGTTAAAATAATGGTTATAGAAAAGAGAAAATGTTTTTGTATTAGTTAGTCAAATTCAAACACTTTTCATATTGAAAGTTTTTTCAAATTCCAAAGTTTGCAAAAGTTATACAAATTCACATTCAAAATAGTTTTAAACTAATTAAAATAATGGTTATAGAAAAGAGAAAATGTTTTTGTATTAGTTAGTCAAATTCAAACACTTTTCATATTGAAAGTTTTTTCAAATTCCAAATTTGCAAAAGTTATACAAATTCACATTCAAAATAGTTTAAACTAATTAAAATAATGGTTATAGAAAAGAGAAAATGTTTTTGTATTAGTTAGTCAAATTCAAACACTTTTCATATTGAAAGTTTTTCCAAATTCCAAAGTTTGCAAAAGTTATACAAATTCACATTCAAAATAGTTTTAAACTAGTTAAAATAATGGTTATAGAAAAGAGAAAATGTTTTTGTATTAGTTAGTCCAATTCAAACACTTTTCATATTGAAAGTTTTTTCAAATTCCAAAACTGGCAAAAGTTATACAAATTCACATTCAAAATAGTTTTAAACTAATTAAAATAATGGTTATAGAAAAGAGAAAAGTTTTTTGTATTAGTTAGTCAAATTCAAACACTTCTCATATTGAAAGATTTTTCAAATTCCAAAGTTTGCAAAAGTTATACAAATTCACATTCAAAATAGTTTTAAACTTATTAAAATAATGGTTATAGAAAAGAGAAAATGTTTTTGTATTAGTTAGTCAAATTCAAACACTTTTCATATTGAAAGTTTTTTCAAATTCCAAAGTTTGCAAAAGTTATACAAATTCACATTCAAAATAGTTTTAAACTAATTAAAATAATTGTTATAGAAAAGAGAAAATGTTTTTGTATTAGTTAGTCAAATTCAAACACTTTTCATATTGAAAGTTTTTTCAAATTCCAAAGTTTGCAAAAGTTATACAAATTCACATTCAAAATAGTTTTAAACTAATTAAAATAATGGTTATAGAAAAGAGAAAATGTTTTTGTATTAGTTAGTCAAATTCAAACACTTTTCATATTGAAAGTTTTTTCAAATTCCAAAGTTTGCAAAAGTTATACAAATTTACATTCAAAATAGTTTTAAACTAACTAAAATAATGGTTATAGAAAAGAGAAAATGTTTTTGTATAAGTTAGTCAAATTCAAACACTTTTCATATTGAAAGTTTTTTCAAATTCCAAATTTGCAAAAGTTATACAAATTCACATTCAAAATAGTTTTAAACTAATTAAAATAATGGTTATAGAAAAGAGAAAATGTTTTTGTATTAGTTAGTCAAATTCAAACACTTTTCATATTGAAAGTTTTTTCAAATTCCAAAGTTTGCAAAAGTTATACAAATTTACATTCAAAATAGTTTTAAACTAACTAAAATAATGGTTATAGAAAAGAGAAAATGTTTTTGTATTAGTTAGTCAAATTCAAACACTTTTCATATTGAAAGTTTTTTCAAATTCCAAAGTTTGCAAAAGTTATACAAATTCACATTCAAAATAGTTTTAAACTAATTAAAATAATGGTTATAGAAAAGAGAATTTTTTTTTATTAGTTAGTCAAATTCAAACACTTTTCATATTGAAAGTTTTTCAAATTCCAAAGTTTGCAAAAGTTAAACAAATTCACATTAAAAATAGTTTTAAACTAGTTAAAATAATGGTTATAGAAAAGAGAAAATGTTTTTGTATTAGTTAGTCAAATTCAAACACTTTTCATATTGAAAGTTTTTTCAAATTCCAAAGTTTGCAAAAGTTATACAAATTCACATTGAAAATAGTTTTAAACTAATTAAAATAATGGTTATAGAAAAGAGAAAATGTTTTTGTATTAGTTAGTCAAATTCAAACACTTTTCATATTGAAAGTTTTTTCAAATTCCAAAGTTTGCAAAAGTTATACAAATTCACATTCAAAATAGTTTTAAACTTATTAAAATAATGGTTATAGAAAAGAGAAAATGTTTTTGTATTAGTTAGTCAAATTCAAACACTTTTCATATTGAAAGTTTTTTCAAATTCCAAAGTTTGCAAAAGTTATACAAATTCACATTCAAAATAGTTTTAAACTAATTAAAATAATGGTTATAGAAAAGAGAAAATGTTTTTGTATTAGTTAGTCAAATTCAAACACTTTTCATATTAAATTTTTTTCAAATTCCAAAGTTCGCAAAAGTTATACAAATTCACATTCAAAATAGTTTTAAACTAATTAAAATAATTGTTATAGAAAAGAGAAAATGTTTTTGTATTAGTTAGTCAAATTCAAACACTTCTCATATTGAAAGATTTTTCAAATTCCAAAGTTTGCAAAAGTTATACAAATTCACATTCAAAATAGTTTTAAACTTATTAAAATAACGGTTATAGAAAAGAGAAAATGTTTTTGTATTAGTTAGTCAAATTCAAACACTTTTCATATTGAAAGTTTTTTCAAATTCCAAACTTTGCAAAAGTTATACAAATTCACATTCAAAATAGTTTTAAACTTATTAAAATAATGGTTATAGAAAAGAGAAAATGTTTTTGTATTAGTTAGTCAAATTCAAACACTTTTCATATTGAAAGTTTTTTCAAATTCCAAAGGTTGCAAAAGTTATACAAATTCACATTCAAAATAGTTTTAAACTAATTAAAATAATGGTTATAGAAAAGAGAAAATGTTATTGTATTAGTTAGTCAAATTCAAACACTTTTCATATTGAAAGTTTTTTCAAATTCCAAAGTTTGCAAAAGTTAAACAAATTCACATTCAAAATAGTTTTAAACTAACTAAAATAATGGTTATAGAAAAGAGAAAATGTTTTTGTATTAGTTAGTCAAATTCAAACACTTTTCATATTGAAAGTTTTTTCAAATTCCAAAGTTTGCAAAAGTTATACAAATTCACATTGAAAATAGTTTTAAACTAATTAAAATAATGGTTATAGAAAAGAGAAAATGTTTTTGTGTTAGTTAGTCAAATTCAAACACTTTTCATGTTGAAAGTTTTTTCAAATTCCAAAGTTTGCTAAAGTTATACAAATTCACATTAAAAATAGTTTTAAACTAGTTAAAATAATGGTTATAGAAAAGAGAAAATGTTTTTGTGTTAGTTAGTCAAATTCAAACACTTTTCATATTGAAAGTTTTTTCAAATTCCAAAGTTTGCAAAAGTTATACAAATTCACATTCAAAATAGTTTTAAACTAATTAAAATAATGGTTATAGAAAAGAGAAAATGTTTTTGTATTAGTTAGTCAAATTCAAACACTTCTCATATTAAAAGTTTTTTCAAATTCCAAAGTTCGCAAAAGTTATACAAATTCACATTCAAAATAGTTTTAAACTAATTAAAATAATTGTTATAGAAAAGAGAAAATGTTTTTGTATTAGTTAGTCAAATTCAAACACTTCTCATATTGAAAGATTTTTCAAATTCCAAAGTTTGCAAAAGTTATACAAATTCACATTCAAAATAGTTTTAAACTTATTAAAATAATGGTTATAGAAAAGAGAAAATGTTTTTGTATTAGTTAGACAAATTCAAACACTTTTAATATTGAAAGTTTTTTCAAATTCCAAAGTTTGCAAAAGTTATACAAATTCACATTCAAAATAGTTATAAACTTATTAAAATAATGGTTATAGAAAAGAGAAAATGTTTTTGTATTAGTTAGTCCAATTCAAACACTTTTCATATTGAAAGTTTTTTCAAATTCCAAAGTTTGCAAAAGTTATACAAATTCACATTGAAAATAGTTTTAAACTAATTAAAATAATGGTTATAGAAAAGAGAAAATGTTTTTGTGTTAGTTAGTCAAATTCAAACACTTTTCATGTTGAAAGTTTTTTCAAATTCCAAAGTTTGCAAAAGTTAAACAAATTCACATTAAAAATAGTTTTAAACTAGTTAAAATAATGGTTATAGAAAAGAGAAAATGTTTTTGTATTAGTTAGTCAAATTCAAACACTTTTCATATTGAAAGTTTTTTCAAATTCCAAAGTTTGCAAAAGTTATACAAATTCACATTGAAAATAGTTTTAAACTAATTAAAATAATGGTTATAGAAAAGAGAAAATGTTTTTGTATTAGTTAGTCAAATTCAAACACTTTTCATATTGAAAGTTTTTTCAAATTCCAAAGTTTGCAAAAGTTATACAAATTCACATTCAAAATAGTTTTAAACTTATTAAAATAATGGTTATAGAAAAGAGAAAATGTTTTTGTATTAGTTAGTCAAATTCAAACACTTTTCATATTGAAAGTTTTTTCAAATTCCAAAGTTTGCAAAAGTTATACAAATTCACATTCAAAATAGTTTTAAACTAATTAAAATAATGGTTATAGAAAAGAGAAAATGTTTTTGTATTAGTTAGTCCAATTCAAACACTTTTCATATTGAAAGTTTTTCCAAATTCCAAAGTTTGCAAAAGTTATACAAATTCACATTCAAAATAGTTTTAAACTAGTTAAAATAATGGTTATAGAAAAGACAAAATGTTTTTGTATTAGTTAGTCCAATTCAAACACTTTTCATATTGAAAGTTTTTTCAAATTCCAAAACTGGCAAAAGTTATACAAATTCACATTCAAAATAGTTTTAAACTAATTAAAATAATGGTTATAGAAAAGAGAAAAGTTTTTTGTATTAGTTAGTCAAATTCAAACACTTCTCATATTGAAAGATTTTTCAAATTCCAAAGTTTGCAAAAGTTATACAAATTCACATTCAAAATAGTTTTAAACTTATTAAAATAATGGTTATAGAAAAGAGAAAATGTTTTTGTATTAGTTAGTCAAATTCAAACACTTTTCATATTGAAAGTTTTTTCAAATTCCAAAGTTTGCAAAAGTTATACAAATTCACATTCAAAATAGTTTTAAACTAATTAAAATAATTGTTATAGAAAAGAGAAAATGTTTTTGTATTAGTTAGTCAAATTCAAACACTTTTCATATTGAAAGTTTTTTCAAATTCCAAAGTTTGCAAAAGTTATACAAATTCACATTCAAAATAGTTTTAAACTAATTAAAATAATGGTTATAGAAAAGAGAAAATGTTTTTGTATTAGTTAGTCAAATTCAAACACTTTTCATATTGAAAGTTTTTTCAAATTCCAAAGTTTGCAAAAGTTATACAAATTTACATTCAAAATAGTTTTAAACTAACTAAAATAATGGTTATAGAAAAGAGAAAATGTTTTTGTATTAGTTAGTCAAATTCAAACACTTTTCATATTGAAAGTTTTTTCAAATTCCAAATTTGCAAAAGTTATACAAATTCACATTCAAAATAGTTTTAAACTAATTAAAATAATGGTTATAGAAAAGAGAAAATGTTTTTGTATTAGTTAGTCAAATTCAAACACTTTTCATATTGAAAGTTTTTTCAAATTCCAAAGTTTGCAAAAGTTATACAAATTTACATTCAAAATAGTTTTAAACTAACTAAAATAATGGTTATAGAAAAGAGAAAATGTTTTTGTATTAGTTAGTCAAATTCAAACACTTTTCATATTGAAAGTTTTTTCAAATTCCAAAGTTTGCAAAAGTTATACAAATTCACATTCAAAATAGTTTTAAACTAATTAAAATAATGGTTATAGAAAAGAGAATTTTTTTTTATTAGTTAGTCAAATTCAAACACTTTTCATATTGAAAGTTTTTCAAATTCCAAAGTTTGCAAAAGTTAAACAAATTCACATTAAAAATAGTTTTAAACTAGTTAAAATAATGGTTATAGAAAAGAGAAAATGTTTTTGTATTAGGTAGTCAAATTCAAACACTTTTCATATTGAAAGTTTTTTCAAATTCCAAAGTTGGCAAAAGTTATACAAATTCACATTGAAAATAGTTTTAAACTAATTAAAATAATGGTTATAGAAAAGAGAAAATGTTTTTGTATTAGTTAGTCAAATTCAAACACTTTTCATATTGAAAGTTTTTTCAAATTCCAAAGTTTGCAAAAGTTATACAAATTCACATTCAAAATAGTTTTAAACTAATTAAAATAATGGTTATAGAAAAGAGAAAATGTTTTTGTATTAGTTAGTCAAATTCAAACACTTTTCATATTGAAAGTTTTTTCAAATTCCAAAGTTTGCAAAAGTTATACAAATTCACATTCAAAATAGTTTTAAACTAATTAAAATAATGGTTATAGAAAAGAGAAAATGTTTTTGTATTAGTTAGTCAAATTCAAACACTTTTCATATTGAAAGTTTTTCAAATTCCAAAGTTTGCAAAAGTTAAACAAATTCACATTAAAAATAGTTTTAAACTAGTTAAAATAATGGTTATAGAAAAGAGAAAATGTTGTTGTATTAGTTAGTCAAATTCAAACACTTTTCATATTGAAAGTTTTTTCAAATTCCAAAGTTTGCAAAAGTTATACAAATTCACATTCAAAATAGTTTTAAACTAATTAAAATAATGGTTATAGAAAAGAGAAAATGTTTTTGTATTAGTTAGTCAAATTCAAACACTTTTCATATTGAAAGTTTTTTCAAATTCCAAAGTTTGCAAAAGTTATACAAATTCACATTCAAAATAGTTTTAAACTTATTAAAATAATGGTTATAGAAAAGAGAAAATGTTTTTGTATTAGTTAGTCAAATTCAAACACTTTTCATATTGAAAGTTTTTTCAAATTCCAAAGGTTGCAAAAGTTATACAAATTCACATTCAAAATAGTTTTAAACTAATTAAAATAATGGTTATAGAAAAGAGAAAATGTTATTGTATTAGTTAGTCAAATTCAAACACTTTTCATATTGAAAGTTTTTTCAAATTCCAAATTTGCAAAAGTTATACAAATTCACATTCAAAATAGTTTTAAACTAATTAAAATAATGGTTATAGAAAAGAGAAAATGTTTTTGTATTAGTTAGTCAAATTCAAACACTTTTCATATTGAAAGTTTTTTCAAATTCCAAAGTTTGCAAAAGTTATACAAATTTACATTCAAAATAGTTTCAAACTAACTAAAATAATGGTTATAGAAAAGAGAAAATGTTTTTGTATTAGTTAGTCAAATTCAAACACTTTTCATATTGAAAGTTTTTTCAAATTCCAAAGTTTGCAAAAGTTATACAAATTCACATTCAAAATAGTTTTAAACTAATTAAAATAATGGTTATAGAAAAGAGAAAATGTTTTTGTATTAGTTAGTCAAATTCAAACACTTTTCATATTGAAAGTTTTTCAAATTCCAAAGTTTGCAAAAGTTAAACAAATTCACATTAAAAATAGTTTTAAACTAGTTAAAATAATGGTTATAGAAAAGAGAAAATGTTGTTGTATTAGTTAGTCAAATTCAAACACTTTTCATATTGAAAGTTTTTTCAAATTCCAAAGTTTGCAAAAGTTATACAAATTCACATTCAAAATAGTTTTAAACTAATTAAAATAATGGTTATAGAAAAGAGAAAATGTTTTTGTATTAGTTAGTCAAATTCAAACACTTTTCATATTGAAAGTTTTTTCAAATTCCAAAGTTTGCAAAAGTTATACAAATTCACATTCAAAATAGTTTTAAACTAGTTAAAATAATGGTTATAGAAAAGAGAAAATGTTTTTGTATTAGTTAGTCCAATTCAAACACTTTTCATATTGAAATTTTTTTCAAATTCCAAAACTGGCAAAAGTTATACAAATTCACATTCAAAATAGTTTTAAACTAATTAAAATAATGGTTATAGAAAAGAGAAAATGTTTTTGTATTAGTTAGTCAAATTCAAACACTTTTCATATTGAAAGTTTTTTCAAATTCCAAAGTTTGCAAAAGTTAAACAAATTCACATTAAAAATAGTTTTAAACTAGTTAAAATAATGGTTATAGAAAAGAGAAAATGTTTTTGTATTAGTTAGTCAAATTCAAACACTTTTCATATTGAAAGTTTTTTCAAATTCCAAAGTTTGCAAAAGTTATACAAATTCACATTGAAAATAGTTTTAAACTAATTAAAATAATGGTTATAGAAAAGAGAAAATGTTTTTGTATTAGTTAGTCAAATTCAAACACTTTTCATATTGAAAGTTTTTTCAAATTCCAAAGTTTGCAAAAGTTATACAAATTCACATTTAAAATAGTTTTAAACTAGTTAAAATAATGGTTATAGAAAAGAGAAAATGTTTTTGTATTAGTTAGTCAAATTCAAACACTTTTCATATTGAAAGTTTTTTCAAATTCCAAAGTTTGCAAAAGTTATACAAATTCACATTCAAAATAGTTTTAAACTAATTAAAATAATGGTTATAGAAAAGAGAAAATGTTTTTGTATTAGTTAGTCAAATTCAAACACTTTTCATATTAAAAAAATTTCAAATTCCAAAGTTCGCAAAAGTTATACAAATTCACATTCAAAATAGTTTTAAACTAATTAAAATAATTGTTATAGAAAAGAGAAAATGTTTTTGTATTAGTTAGTCAAATTCAAACACTTCTCATATTGAAAGATTTTTCAAATTCCAAAGTTTGCAAAAGTTATACAAATTCACATTCAAAATAAATTTAAACTTATTAAAATAATGGTTATAGAAAAGAGAAAATGTTTTTGTATTAGTTAGTCAAATTCAAACACTTTTCATATTGATAGTTTTTTCAAATTCCAAAGTTTGCAAAAGTTATACAAATTCACATTCAAAATAGTTTTAAACTTATTAAAATAATGGTTATAGAAAAGAGAAAATGTTTTTGTATTAGTTAGTCAAATTCAAACACTTTTCATATTGAAAGTTTTTTCAAATTCCAAATTTGCAAAAGTTATACAAATTCACATTCAAAATAGTTTTAAACTAATTAAAATAATGGCTATAGAAAAGAGAAAATGTTTTTGTATTAGTTAGTCAAATTCAAACACTTTTCATATTGAAAGTTTTTTCAAATTCCAAAGTTTGCAAAAGTTATACAAATTTACATTCAAAATAGTTTTAAACTAACTAAAATAATGGTTATAGAAAAGAGAAAATGTTTTTGTATTAGTTAGTCAAATTCAAACACTTTTCATATTGAAAGTTTTTTCAAATTCCAAAATTTGCAAAAGTTATACAAATTCACATTCAAAATAGTTTTAAACTAATTAAAATAATGGTTATAGAAAAGAGAAAATGTTTTTGTATTAGTTAGTCAAATTCAAACACTTTTCATATTGAAAGTTTTTCAAATTCCAAAGTTTGCAAAAGTTAAACAAATTCACATTAAAAATAGTTTTAAACTAGTTAAAATAATGGTTATAGAAAAGAGAAAATGTTTTTGTATTAGTTAGTCAAATTCAAACACTTTTCATATTGAAAGTTTTTTCAAATTCCAAAGTTTGCAAAAGTTATACAAATTCACATTCAAAATAGTTTTAAACTAATTAAAATAATGGTTATAGAAAAGAGAAAATATTTTTGTATTAGTTAGTCAAATTCAAACACTTTTCATATTGAAAGGTTTTTCAAATTCCAAAGTTTCCAAAAGTTATACAAATTCACATTCAAAATAGTTTTAAACTAGTTAAAATAATGGTTATAGAAAAGAGAAAATGTTTTTGTATTAGTTAGTCAAATTCAAACACTTTTCATATTGAAAGTTTTTTCAAATTCCAAAGTTTGCAAAAGTTATACAAATTCACATTCAAAATAGTTTTAAACTAATTAAAATAATGGTTATAGAAAAGAGAAAATGTTTTTCTATTAGTTAGTCAAATTCAAACACTTCTCATATTGAAAGATTTTTCAAATTCCAAAGTTTGCAAAAGTTATACAAATTCACATTCAAAATAGTTTTAAACTTATTAAAATAATGGTTATAGAAAAGAGAAAATGTTTTTGTATTAGTTAGTCAAATTCAAACACTTTTCATATTGAAAGTTTTTTCAAATTCCAAAGTTTGCAAAAGTTATACAAATTCACATTCAAAATAGTTTTAAACTAATTAAAATAATGGTTATAGAAAAGAGAAAATGTTTTTGTATTAGTTAGTCAAATTCAAACACTTTTCATATTGAAAGTTTTTTCAAATTCCAAAGTTTCCAAAAGTTATACAAATTCACATTCAAAATAGTTTTAAACTAGTTAAAATAATGGTTATAGAAAAGAGAAAATGTTTTTGTATTAGTTAGTCCAATTCAAACACTTTTCATATTGAAAGTTTTTTCAAATTCCAAAACTGGCAAAAGTTATACAAATTCACATTCAAAATAGTTTTAAACTAATTAAAATAATGGTTATAGAAAAGAGAAAAGTTTTTTGTATTAGTTAGTCAAATTCAAACACTTCTCATATTGAAAGATTTTTCAAATTCCAAAGTTTGCAAAAGTTATACAAATTCACATTCAAAATAGTTTTAAACTTATTAAAATAATGGTTATAGAAAAGAGAAAATGTTTTTGTATTAGTTAGTCAAATTCAAACACTTTTCATATTGAAAGTTTTTTCAAATTCCAAAGTTTGCAAAAGTTATACAAATTCACATTCAAAATAGTTTTAAACTTATTAAAATAATGGTTATAGAAAAGAGAAAATGTTTTTGTATTAGTTAGTCAAATTCAAACACTTTTCATATTGAAAGTTTTTTCAAATTCCAAATTTGCAAAAGTTATACAAATTCACATTCAAAATAGTTTTAAACTAATTAAAATAATGGTTATAGAAAAGAGAAAATGTTTTTGTATTAGTTAGTCAAATTCAAACACTTTTCATATTGAAAGTTTTTTCAAATTCCAAAGTTTGCAAAAGTTATACAAATTTACATTCAAAATAGTTTTAAACTAACTAAAATAATGGTTATAGAAAAGAGAAAATGTTTTTGTATTAGTTAGTCAAATTCAAACACTTTTCATATTGAAAGTTTTTTCAAATTCCAAAGTTTGCAAAAGTTATACAAATTCACATTCAAAATAGTTTTAAACTAATTAAAATAATGGTTATAGAAAAGAGAAAATGTTTTTGTATTAGTTAGTCAAATTCAAACACTTTTCATATTGAAAGTTTTTCAAATTCCAAAGTTTGCAAAAGTTAAACAAATTCACATTCAAAATAGTTTTAAACTAGTTAAAATAATGGTTATAGAAAAGAGAAAATGTTTTTGTATTAGTTAGTCAAATTCAAACACTTTTCATATTGAAAGATTTTTCAAATTCCAAAGTTTGCAAAAGTTATACAAATTCACATTCAAAATAGTTTTAAACTAATTAAAATAATGGTTATAGAAAAGAGAAAATGTTTTTGTATTAGTTAGTCAAATTCAAACACTTTTCATATTGAAAGTTTTTTCAAATTCCAAATTTGCAAAAGTTATACAAATTCACATTCAAAATAGTTTAAACTAATTAAAATAATGGTTATAGAAAAGAGAAAATGTTTTTGTATTAGTTAGTCAAATTCAAACACTTTTCATATTGAAAGTTTTTCCAAATTCCAAAGTTTGCAAAAGTTATACAAATTCACATTCAAAATAGTTTTAAACTAGTTAAAATAATGGTTATAGAAAAGAGAAAATGTTTTTGTATTAGTTAGTCCAATTCAAACACTTTTCATATTGAAAGTTTTTTCAAATTCCAAAACTGGCAAAAGTTATACAAATTCACATTCAAAATAGTTTTAAACTAATTAAAATAATGGTTATAGAAAAGAGAAAAGTTTTTTGTATTAGTTAGTCAAATTCAAACACTTCTCATATTGAAAGATTTTTCAAATTCCAAAGTTTGCAAAAGTTATACAAATTCACATTCAAAATAGTTTTAAACTTATTAAAATAATGGTTATAGAAAAGAGAAAATGTTTTTGTATTAGTTAGTCAAATTCAAACACTTTTCATATTGAAAGTTTTTTCAAATTCCAAAGTTTGCAAAAGTTATACAAATTCACATTCAAAATAGTTTTAAACTAATTAAAATAATTGTTATAGAAAAGAGAAAATGTTTTTGTATTAGTTAGTCAAATTCAAACACTTTTCATATTGAAAGTTTTTTCAAATTCCAAAGTTTGCAAAAGTTATACAAATTCACATTCAAAATAGTTTTAAACTAATTAAAATAATGGTTATAGAAAAGAGAAAATGTTTTTGTATTAGTTAGTCAAATTCAAACACTTTTCATATTGAAAGTTTTTTCAAATTCCAAAGTTTGCAAAAGTTATACAAATTTACATTCAAAATAGTTTTAAACTAACTAAAATAATGGTTATAGAAAAGAGAAAATGTTTTTGTATTAGTTAGTCAAATTCAAACACTTTTCATATTGAAAGTTTTTTCAAATTCCAAATTTGCAAAAGTTATACAAATTCACATTCAAAATAGTTTTAAACTAATTAAAATAATGGTTATAGAAAAGAGAAAATGTTTTTGTATTAGTTAGTCAAATTCAAACACTTTTCATATTGAAAGTTTTTTCAAATTCCAAAGTTTGCAAAAGTTATACAAATTTACATTCAAAATAGTTTTAAACTAACTAAAATAATGGTTATAGAAAAGAGAAAATGTTTTTGTATTAGTTAGTCAAATTCAAACACTTTTCATATTGAAAGTTTTTTCAAATTCCAAAGTTTGCAAAAGTTATACAAATTCACATTCAAAATAGTTTTAAACTAATTAAAATAATGGTTATAGAAAAGAGAATTTTTTTTTATTAGTTAGTCAAATTCAAACACTTTTCATATTGAAAGTTTTTCAAATTCCAAAGTTTGCAAAAGTTAAACAAATTCACATTAAAAATAGTTTTAAACTAGTTAAAATAATGGTTATAGAAAAGAGAAAATGTTTTTGTATTAGTTAGTCAAATTCAAACACTTTTCATATTGAAAGTTTTTTCAAATTCCAAAGTTTGCAAAAGTTATACAAATTCACATTGAAAATAGTTTTAAACTAATTAAAATAATGGTTATAGAAAAGAGAAAATGTTTTTGTATTAGTTAGTCAAATTCAAACACTTTTCATATTGAAAGTTTTTTCAAATTCCAAAGTTTGCAAAAGTTATACAAATTCACATTCAAAATAGTTTTAAACTTATTAAAATAATGGTTATAGAAAAGAGAAAATGTTTTTGTATTAGTTAGTCAAATTCAAACACTTTTCATATTGAAAGTTTTTTCAAATTCCAAAGTTTGCAAAAGTTATACAAATTCACATTCAAAATAGTTTTAAACTAATTAAAATAATGGTTATAGAAAAGAGAAAATGTTTTTGTATTAGTTAGTCAAATTCAAACACTTTTCATATTAAATTTTTTTCAAATTCCAAAGTTCGCAAAAGTTATACAAATTCACATTCAAAATAGTTTTAAACTAATTAAAATAATTGTTATAGAAAAGAGAAAATGTTTTTGTATTAGTTAGTCAAATTCAAACACTTCTCATATTGAAAGATTTTTCAAATTCCAAAGTTTGCAAAAGTTATACAAATTCACATTCAAAATAGTTTTAAACTTATTAAAATAATGGTTATAGAAAAGAGAAAATGTTTTTGTATTAGTTAGTCAAATTCAAACACTTTTCATATTGAAAGTTTTTTCAAATTCCAAAGTTTGCAAAAGTTATACAAATTCACATTCAAAATAGTTTTAAACTTATTAAAATAATGGTTATAGAAAAGAGAAAATGTTTTTGTATTAGTTAGTCAAATTCAAACACTTTTCATATTGAAAGTTTTTTCAAATTCCAAAGGTTGCAAAAGTTATACAAATTCACATTCAAAATAGTTTTAAACTAATTAAAATATTGGTTATAGAAAAGAGAAAATGTTATTGTATTAGTTAGTCAAATTCAAACACTTTTCATATTGAAAGTTTTTTCAAATTCCAAATTTGCAAAAGTTATACAAATTCACATTCAAAATAGTTTTAAACTAATTAAAATAATGGTTATAGAAAAGAGAAAATGTTTTTGTATTAGTTAGTCAAATTCAAACACTTTTCATATTGAAAGTTTTTTCAAATTCCAAAGTTTGCAAAAGTTATACAAATTTACATTCAAAATAGTTTCAAACTAACTAAAATAATGGTTATAGAAAAGAGAAAATGTTTTTGTATTAGTTAGTCAAATTCAAACACTTTTCATATTGAAAGTTTTTTCAAATTCCAAAGTTTGCAAAAGTTATACAAATTCACATTCAAAATAGTTTTAAACTAATTAAAATAATGGTTATAGAAAAGAGAAAATGTTTTTGTATTAGTTAGTCAAATTCAAACACTTTTCATATTGAAAGTTTTTCAAATTCCAAAGTTTGCAAAAGTTAAACAAATTCACATTAAAAATAGTTTTAAACTAGTTAAAATAATGGTTATAGAAAAGAGAAAATGTTGTTGTATTAGTTAGTCAAATTCAAACACTTTTCATATTGAAAGTTTTTTCAAATTCCAAAGTTTGCAAAAGTTATACAAATTCACATTCAAAATAGTTTTAAACTAATTAAAATAATGGTTATAGAAAAGAGAAAATGTTTTTGTATTAGTTAGTCAAATTCAAACACTTTTCATATTGAAAGTTTTTTCAAATTCCAAAGTTTGCAAAAGTTATACAAATTCACATTCAAAATAGTTTTAAACTAGTTAAAATAATGGTTATAGAAAAGAGAAAATGTTTTTGTATTAGTTAGTCCAATTCAAACACTTTTCATATTGAAATTTTTTTCAAATTCCAAAACTGGCAAAAGTTATACAAATTCACATTCAAAATAGTTTTAAACTAATTAAAATAATGGTTATAGAAATGAGAAAATGTTTTTGTATTAGTTAGTCAAATTCAAACACTTTTCATATTGAAAGTTTTTTCAAATTCCAAAGTTTCCAAAAGTTATACAAATTCACATTCAGAATAGTTTTAAACTTATTAAAATAATGGTTATAGAAAAGAGAAAATGTTTTTGTATTAGTTAGTCAAATTCAAACACTTTTCATATTGAAAGTTTTTTCAAATTCCAAAGTTTGCAAAAGTTATACAAATTCACATTCAAAATAGTTTTAAACTAATTAAAATAATGGTTATAGTAAAGAGAAAATGTTTTTGTATTAGTTAGTCAAATTCAAACACTTTTCATATTGAAAGTTTTTTCAAATTCCAAAGTTTGCAAAAGTTAAACAAATTCACATTCAAAATAGTTTTAAACTAACTAAAATAATGGTTATAGAAAAGAGAAAATGTTTTTGTATTAGTTAGTCAAATTCAAACACTTTTCATATTGAAAGTTTTTTCAAATTCCAAAGTTTGCAAAAGTTATACAAATTCACATTGAAAATAGTTTTAAACTAATTAAAATAATGGTTATAGAAAAGAGAAAATGTTTTTGTGTTAGTTAGTCAAATTCAAACACTTTTCATGTTGAAAGTTTTTTCAAATTCCAAAGTTTGCTAAAGTTATACAAATTCACATTAAAAATAGTTTTAAACTAGTTAAAATAATGGTTATAGAAAAGAGAAAATGTTTTTGTGTTAGTTAGTCAAATTCAAACACTTTTCATATTGAAAGTTTTTTCAAATTCCAAAGTTTGCAAAAGTTATACAAATTCACATTCAAAATAGTTTTAAACTAATTAAAATAATGGTTATAGAAAAGAGAAAATGTTTTTGTATTAGTTAGTCAAATTCAAACACTTCTCATATTAAAAGTTTTTTCAAATTCCAAAGTTCGCAAAAGTTATACAAATTCACATTCAAAATAGTTTTAAACTAATTAAAATAATTGTTATAGAAAAGAGAAAATGTTTTTGTATTAGTTAGTCAAATTCAAACACTTCTCATATTGAAAGATTTTTCAAATTCCAAAGTTTGCAAAAGTTATACAAATTCACATTCAAAATAGTTTTAAACTTATTAAAATAATGGTTATAGAAAAGAGAAAATGTTTTTGTATTAGTTAGACAAATTCAAACACTTTTAATATTGAAAGTTTTTTCAAATTCCAAAGTTTGCAAAAGTTATACAAATTCACATTCGAAATAGTTATAAACTTATTAAAATAATGGTTATAGAAAAGAGAAAATGTTTTTGTATTAGTTAGTCCAATTCAAACACTTTTCATATTGAAAGTTTTTTCAAATTCCAAAGTTTGCAAAAGTTATACAAATTCACATTGAAAATAGTTTTAAACTAATTAAAATAATGGTTATAGAAAAGAGAAAATGTTTTTGTATTAGTTAGTCAAATTCAAACACTTTTCATATTGAAAGTTTTTTCAAATTCCAAAGGTTGCAAAAGTTATACAAATTCACATTCAAAATAGTTTTAAACTAATTAAAATAATGGTTATAGAAAAGAGAAAATGTTATTGTATTAGTTAGTCAAATTCAAACACTTTTCATATTGAAAGTTTTTTCAAATTCCAAATTTGCAAAAGTTATACAAATTCACATTCAAAATAGTTTTAAACTAATTAAAATAATGGTTATAGAAAAGAGAAAATGTTTTTGTATTAGTTAGTCAAATTCAAACACTTTTCATATTGAAAGTTTTTTCAAATTCCAAAGTTTGCAAAAGTTATACAAATTTACATTCAAAATAGTTTCAAACTAACTAAAATAATGGTTATAGAAAAGAGAAAATGTTTTTGTATTAGTTAGTCAAATTCAAACACTTTTCATATTGAAAGTTTTTTCAAATTCCAAAGTTTGCAAAAGTTATACAAATTCACATTCAAAATAGTTTTAAACTAATTAAAATAATGGTTATAGAAAAGAGAAAATGTTTTTGTATTAGTTAGTCAAATTCAAACACTTTTCATATTGAAAGTTTTTCAAATTCCAAAGTTTGCAAAAGTTAAACAAATTCACATTAAAAATAGTTTTAAACTAGTTAAAATAATGGTTATAGAAAAGAGAAAATGTTGTTGTATTAGTTAGTCAAATTCAAACACTTTTCATATTGAAAGTTTTTTCAAATTCCAAAGTTTGCAAAAGTTATACAAATTCACATTCAAAATAGTTTTAAACTAATTAAAATAATGGTTATAGAAAAGAGAAAATGTTTTTGTATTAGTTAGTCAAATTCAAACACTTTTCATATTGAAAGTTTTTTCAAATTCCAAAGTTTGCAAAAGTTATACAAATTCACATTCAAAATAGTTTTAAACTAGTTAAAATAATGGTTATAGAAAAGAGAAAATGTTTTTGTATTAGTTAGTCCAATTCAAACACTTTTCATATTGAAATTTTTTTCAAATTCCAAAACTGGCAAAAGTTATACAAATTCACATTCAAAATAGTTTTAAACTAATTAAAATAATGGTTATAGAAAAGAGAAAATGTTTTTGTATTAGTTAGTCAAATTCAAACACTTTTCATATTGAAAGTTTTTTCAAATTCCAAAGTTTCCAAAAGTTATACAAATTCACATTCAGAATAGTTTTAAACTTATTAAAATAATGGTTATAGAAAAGAGAAAATGTTTTTGTATTAGTTAGTCAAATTCAAACACTTTTCATATTGAAAGTTTTTTCAAATTCCAAAGTTTGCAAAAGTTATACAAATTCACATTCAAAATAGTTTTAAACTAATTAAAATAATGGTTATAGTAAAGAGAAAATGTTTTTGTATTAGTTAGTCAAATTCAAACACTTTTCATATTGAAAGTTTTTTCAAATTCCAAAGTTTGCAAAAGTTAAACAAATTCACATTCAAAATAGTTTTAAACTAACTAAAATAATGGTTATAGAAAAGAGAAAATGTTTTTGTATTAGTTAGTCAAATTCAAACACTTTTCATATTGAAAGTTTTTTCAAATTCCAAAGTTTGCAAAAGTTATACAAATTCACATTGAAAATAGTTTTAAACTAATTAAAATAATGGTTATAGAAAAGAGAAAATGTTTTTGTGTTAGTTAGTCAAATTCAAACACTTTTCATGTTGAAAGTTTTTTCAAATTCCAAAGTTTGCTAAAGTTATACAAATTCACATTAAAAATAGTTTTAAACTAGTTAAAATAATGGTTATAGAAAAGAGAAAATGTTTTTGTGTTAGTTAGTCAAATTCAAACACTTTTCATATTGAAAGTTTTTTCAAATTCCAAAGTTTGCAAAAGTTATACAAATTCACATTCAAAATAGTTTTAAACTAATTAAAATAATGGTTATAGAAAAGAGAAAATGTTTTTGTATTAGTTAGTCAAATTCAAACACTTCTCATATTAAAAGTTTTTTCAAATTCCAAAGTTCGCAAAAGTTATACAAATTCACATTCAAAATAGTTTTAAACTAATTAAAATAATTGTTATAGAAAAGAGAAAATGTTTTTGTATTAGTTAGTCAAATTCAAACACTTCTCATATTGAAAGATTTTTCAAATTCCAAAGTTTGCAAAAGTTATACAAATTCACATTCAAAATAGTTTTAAACTTATTAAAATAATGGTTATAGAAAAGAGAAAATGTTTTTGTATTAGTTAGACAAATTCAAACACTTTTAATATTGAAAGTTTTTTCAAATTCCAAAGTTTGCAAAAGTTATACAAATTCACATTCGAAATAGTTATAAACTTATTAAAATAATGGTTATAGAAAAGAGAAAATGTTTTTGTATTAGTTAGTCCAATTCAAACACTTTTCATATTGAAAGTTTTTTCAAATTCCAAAGTTTGCAAAAGTTATACAAATTCACATTGAAAATAGTTTTAAACTAATTAAAATAATGGTTATAGAAAAGAGAAAATGTTTTTGTGTTAGTTAGTCAAATTCAAACACTTTTCATGTTGAAAGTTTTTTCAAATTCCAAAGTTTGCAAAAGTTAAACAAATTCACATTAAAAATAGTTTTAAACTAGTTAAAATAATGGTTATAGAAAAGAGAAAATGTTTTTGTATTAGTTAGTCAAATTCAAACACTTTTCATATTGAAAGTTTTTTCAAATTCCAAAGTTTGCAAAAGTTATACAAATTCACATTGAAAATAGTTTTAAACTAATTAAAATAATGGTTATAGAAAAGAGAAAATGTTTTTGTATTAGTTAGTCAAATTCAAACACTTTTCATATTGAAAGTTTTTTCAAATTCCAAAGTTTGCAAAAGTTATACAAATTCACATTCAAAATAGTTTTAAACTTATTAAAATAATGGTTATAGAAAAGAGAAAATGTTTTTGTATTAGTTAGTCAAATTCAAACACTTTTCATATTGAAAGTTTTTTCAAATTCCAAAGTTTGCAAAAGTTATACAAATTCACATTCAAAATAGTTTTAAACTAATTAAAATAATGGTTATAGAAAAGAGAAAATGTTTTTGTATTAGTTAGTCCAATTCAAACACTTTTCATATTGAAAGTTTTTCCAAATTCCAAAGTTTGCAAAAGTTATACAAATTCACATTCAAAATAGTTTTAAACTAGTTAAAATAATGGTTATAGAAAAGAGAAAATGTTTTTGTATTAGTTAGTCCAATTCAAACACTTTTCATATTGAAAGTTTTTTCAAATTCCAAAACTGGCAAAAGTTATACAAATTCACATTCAAAATAGTTTTAAACTAATTAAAATAATGGTTATAGAAAAGAGAAAAGTTTTTTGTATTAGTTAGTCAAATTCAAACACTTCTCATATTGAAAGATTTTTCAAATTCCAAAGTTTGCAAAAGTTATACAAATTCACATTCAAAATAGTTTTAAACTTATTAAAATAATGGTTATAGAAAAGAGAAAATGTTTTTGTATTAGTTAGTCAAATTCAAACACTTTTCATATTGAAAGTTTTTTCAAATTCCAAAGTTTGCAAAAGTTATACAAATTCACATTCAAAATAGTTTTAAACTAATTAAAATAATTGTTATAGAAAAGAGAAAATGTTTTTGTATTAGTTAGTCAAATTCAAACACTTTTCATATTGAAAGTTTTTTCAAATTCCAAAGTTTGCAAAAGTTATACAAATTCACATTCAAAATAGTTTTAAACTAATTAAAATAATGGTTATAGAAAAGAGAAAATGTTTTTGTATTAGTTAGTCAAATTCAAACACTTTTCATATTGAAAGTTTTTTCAAATTCCAAAGTTTGCAAAAGTTATACAAATTTACATTCAAAATAGTTTTAAACTAAGTAAAATAATGGTTATAGAAAAGAGAAAATGTTTTTGTATTAGTTAGTCAAATTCAAACACTTTTCATATTGAAAGTTTTTTCAAATTCCAAATTTGCAAAAGTTATACAAATTCACATTCAAAATAGTTTTAAACTAATTAAAATAATGGTTATAGAAAAGAGAAAATGTTTTTGTATTAGTTAGTCAAATTCAAACACTTTTCATATTGAAAGTTTTTTCAAATTCCAAAGTTTGCAAAAGTTATACAAATTTACATTCAAAATAGTTTTAAACTAACTAAAATAATGGTTATAGAAAAGAGAAAATGTTTTTGTATTAGTTAGTCAAATTCAAACACTTTTCATATTGAAAGTTTTTTCAAATTCCAAAGTTTGCAAAAGTTATACAAATTCACATTCAAAATAGTTTTAAACTAATTAAAATAATGGTTATAGAAAAGAGAATTTTTTTTTATTAGTTAGTCAAATTCAAACACTTTTCATATTGAAAGTTTTTCAAATTCCAAAGTTTGCAAAAGTTAAACAAATTCACATTAAAAATAGTTTTAAACTAGTTAAAATAATTGTTATAGAAAAGAGAAAATGTTTTTGTATTAGTTAGTCAAATTCAAACACTTTTCATATTGAAAGTTTTTTCAAATTCCAAAGTTTGCAAAAGTTATACAAATTCACATTCAAAATAGTTTTAAACTAATTAAAATAATGGTTATAGAAAAGAGAAAATGTTTTTGTATTAGTTAGTCAAATTCAAACACTTTTCATATTAAATTTTTTTCAAATTCCAAAGTTCGCAAAAGTTATACAAATTCACATTCAAAATAGTTTTAAACTAATTAAAATAATTGTTATAGAAAAGAGAAAATGTTTTTGTATTAGTTAGTCAAATTCAAACACTTCTCATATTGAAAGATTTTTCAAATTCCAAAGTTTGCAAAAGTTATACAAATTCACATTCAAAATAGTTTTAAACTTATTAAAATAATGGTTATAGAAAAGAGAAAATGTTTTTGTATTAGTTAGTCAAATTCAAACACTTTTCATATTGAAAGTTTTTTCAAATTCCAAAGTTTGCAAAAGTTATACAAATTCACATTCAAAATAGTTTTAAACTTATTAAAATAATGGTTATAGAAAAGAGAAAATGTTTTTGTATTAGTTAGTCAAATTCAAACACTTTTCATATTGAAAGTTTTTTCAAATTCCAAAGGTTGCAAAAGTTATACAAATTCACATTCAAAATAGTTTTAAACTAATTAAAATAATGGTTATAGAAAAGAGAAAATGTTATTGTATTAGTTAGTCAAATTCAAACACTTTTCATATTGAAAGTTTTTTCAAATTCCAAATTTGCAAAAGTTATACAAATTCACATTCAAAATAGTTTTAAACTAATTAAAATAATGGTTATAGAAAAGAGAAAATGTTTTTGTATTAGTTAGTCAAATTCAAACACTTTTCATATTGAAAGTTTTTTCAAATTCCAAAGTTTGCAAAAGTTATACAAATTTACATTCAAAATAGTTTCAAACTAACTAAAATAATGGTTATAGAAAAGAGAAAATGTTTTTGTATTAGTTAGTCAAATTCAAACACTTTTCATATTGAAAGTTTTTTCAAATTCCAAAGTTTGCAAAAGTTATACAAATTCACATTCAAAATAGTTTTAAACTAATTAAAATAATGGTTATAGAAAAGAGAAAATGTTTTTGTATTAGTTAGTCAAATTCAAACACTTTTCATATTGAAAGTTTTTCAAATTCCAAAGTTTGCAAAAGTTAAACAAATTCACATTAAAAATAGTTTTAAACTAGTTAAAATAATGGTTATAGAAAAGAGAAAATGTTGTTGTATTAGTTAGTCAAATTCAAACACTTTTCATATTGAAAGTTTTTTCAAATTCCAAAGTTTGCAAAAGTTATACAAATTCACATTCAAAATAGTTTTAAACTAATTAAAATAATGGTTATAGAAAAGAGAAAATGTTTTTGTATTAGTTAGTCAAATTCAAACACTTTTCATATTGAAAGTTTTTTCAAATTCCAAAGTTTGCAAAAGTTATACAAATTCACATTCAAAATAGTTTTAAACTAGTTAAAATAATGGTTATAGAAAAGAGAAAATGTTTTTGTATTAGTTAGTCCAATTCAAACACTTTTCATATTGAAATTTTTTTCAAATTCCAAAACTGGCAAAAGTTATACAAATTCACATTCAAAATAGTTTTAAACTAATTAAAATAATGGTTATAGAAAAGAGAAAATGTTTTTGTATTAGTTAGTCAAATTCAAACACTTTTCATATTGAAAGTTTTTTCAAATTCCAAAGTTTCCAAAAGTTATACAAATTCACATTCAGAATAGTTTTAAACTTATTAAAATAATGGTTATAGAAAAGAGAAAATGTTTTTGTATTAGTTAGTCAAATTCAAACACTTTTCATATTGAAAGTTTTTTCAAATTCCAAAGTTTGCAAAAGTTATACAAATTCACATTCAAAATAGTTTTAAACTAATTAAAATAATGGTTATAGTAAAGAGAAAATGTTTTTGTATTAGTTAGTCAAATTCAAACACTTTTCATATTGAAAGTTTTTTCAAATTCCAAAGTTTGCAAAAGTTAAACAAATTCACATTCAAAATAGTTTTAAACTAACTAAAATAATGGTTATAGAAAAGAGAAAATGTTTTTGTATTAGTTAGTCAAATTCAAACACTTTTCATATTGAAAGTTTTTTCAAATTCCAAAGTTTGCAAAAGTTATACAAATTCACATTGAAAATAGTTTTAAACTAATTAAAATAATGGTTATAGAAAAGAGAAAATGTTTTTGTGTTAGTTAGTCAAATTCAAACACTTTTCATGTTGAAAGTTTTTTCAAATTCCAAAGTTTGCTAAAGTTATACAAATTCACATTAAAAATAGTTTTAAACTAGTTAAAATAATGGTTATAGAAAAGAGAAAATGTTTTTGTGTTAGTTAGTCAAATTCAAACACTTTTCATATTGAAAGTTTTTTCAAATTCCAAAGTTTGCAAAAGTTATACAAATTCACATTCAAAATAGTTTTAAACTAATTAAAATAATGGTTATAGAAAAGAGAAAATGTTTTTGTATTAGTTAGTCAAATTCAAACACTTCTCATATTAAAAGTTTTTTCAAATTCCAAAGTTCGCAAAAGTTATACAAATTCACATTCAAAATAGTTTTAAACTAATTAAAATAATTGTTATAGAAAAGAGAAAATGTTTTTGTATTAGTTAGTCAAATTCAAACACTTCTCATATTGAAAGATTTTTCAAATTCCAAAGTTTGCAAAAGTTATACAAATTCACATTCAAAATAGTTTTAAACTTATTAAAATAATGGTTATAGAAAAGAGAAAATGTTTTTGTATTAGTTAGACAAATTCAAACACTTTTAATATTGAAAGTTTTTTCAAATTCCAAAGTTTGCAAAAGTTATACAAATTCACATTCAAAATAGTTATAAACTTATTAAAATAATGGTTATAGAAAAGAGAAAATGTTTTTGTATTAGTTAGTCCAATTCAAACACTTTTCATATTGAAAGTTTTTTCAAATTCCAAAGTTTGCAAAAGTTATACAAATTCACATTGAAAATAGTTTTAAACTAATTAAAATAATGGTTATAGAAAAGAGAAAATGTTTTTGTGTTAGTTAGTCAAATTCAAACACTTTTCATGTTGAAAGTTTTTTCAAATTCCAAAGTTTGCAAAAGTTAAACAAATTCACATTAAAAATAGTTTTAAACTAGTTAAAATAATGGTTATAGAAAAGAGAAAATGTTTTTGTATTAGTTAGTCAAATTCAAACACTTTTCATATTGAAAGTTTTTTCAAATTCCAAAGTTTGCAAAAGTTATACAAATTCACATTGAAAATAGTTTTAAACTAATTAAATAATGGTTATAGAAAAGAGAAAATGTTTTTGTATTAGTTAGTCAAATTCAAACACTTTTCATATTGAAAGTTTTTTCAAATTCCAAAGTTTGCAAAAGTTATACAAATTCACATTCAAAATAGTTTTAAACTTATTAAAATAATGGTTATAGAAAAGAGAAAATGTTTTTGTATTAGTTAGTCAAATTCAAACACTTTTCATATTGAAAGTTTTTTCAAATTCCAAAGTTTGCAAAAGTTATACAAATTCACATTCAAAATAGTTTTAAACTAATTAAAATAATAGTTATAGAAAAGAGAAAATGTTTTTGTATTAGTTAGTCAAATTCAAACACTTTTCATATTAAATTTTTTTCAAATTCCAAAGTTCGCAAAAGTTATACAAATTCACATTCAAAATAGTTTTAAACTAATTAAAATAATTGTTATAGAAAAGAGAAAATGTTTTTGTATTAGTTAGTAAAATTCAAACACTTCTCATATTGAAAGATTTTTCAAATTCCAAAGTTTGCAAAAGTTATACAAATTCACATTCAAAATAGTTTTAAACTTATTAAAATAATGGTTATAGAAAAGAGAAAATGTTTTTGTATTAGTTAGTCAAATTCAAACACTTTTCATATTGAAAGTTTTTTCAAATTCCAAAGTTTGCAAAAGTTATACAAATTCACATTCAAAATAGTTTTAAACTTATTAAAATAATGGTTATAGAAAAGAGAAAATGTTTTTGTATTAGTTAGTCAAATTCAAACACTTTTCATATTGAAAGTTTTTTCAAATTCCAAAGGTTGCAAAAGTTATACAAATTCACATTCAAAATAGTTTTAAACTAATTAAAATAATGGTTATAGAAAAGAGAAAATGTTATTGTATTAGTTAGTCAAATTCAAACACTTTTCATATTGAAAGTTTTTTCAAATTCCAAATTTGCAAAAGTTATACAAATTCACATTCAAAATAGTTTTAAACTAATTAAAATAATGGTTATAGAAAAGAGAAAATGTTTTTGTATTAGTTAGTCAAATTCAAACACTTTTCATATTGAAAGTTTTTTCAAATTCCAAAGTTTGCAAAAGTTATACAAATTTACATTCAAAATAGTTTCAAACTAACTAAAATAATGGTTATAGAAAAGAGAAAATGTTTTTGTATTAGTTAGTCAAATTCAAACACTTTTCATATTGAAAGTTTTTTCAAATTCCAAAGTTTGCAAAAGTTATACAAATTCACATTCAAAATAGTTTTAAACTAATTAAAATAATGGTTATAGAAAAGAGAAAATGTTTTTGTATTAGTTAGTCAAATTCAAACACTTCTCATATTAAAAGTTTTTTCAAATTCCAAAGTTTGCAAAAGTTATACAAATTCACATTCAAAATAGTTTTAAACTAATTAAAATAATAGTTATAGAAAAGAGAAAATGTTTTTGTATTAGTTAGTCAAATTCAAACACTTTTCATATTAAATTTTTTTCAAATTCCAAAGTTCGCAAAAGTTATACAAATTCACATTCAAAATAGTTTTAAACTAATTAAAATAATTGTTATAGAAAAGAGAAAATGTTTTTGTATTAGTTAGTAAAATTCAAACACTTCTCATATTGAAAGATTTTTCAAATTCCAAAGTTTGCAAAAGTTATACAAATTCACATTCAAAATAGTTTTAAACTTATTAAAATAATGGTTATAGAAAAGAGAAAATGTTTTTGTATTAGTTAGTCAAATTCAAACACTTTTCATATTGAAAGTTTTTTCAAATTCCAAAGTTTGCAAAAGTTATACAAATTCACATTCAAAATAGTTTTAAACTTATTAAAATAATGGTTATAGAAAAGAGAAAATGTTTTTGTATTAGTTAGTCAAATTCAAACACTTTTCATATTGAAAGTTTTTTCAAATTCCAAAGGTTGCAAAAGTTATACAAATTCACATTCAAAATAGTTTTAAACTAATTAAAATAATGGTTATAGAAAAGAGAAAATGTTATTGTATTAGTTAGTCAAATTCAAACACTTTTCATATTGAAAGTTTTTTCAAATTCCAAATTTGCAAAAGTTATACAAATTCACATTCAAAATAGTTTTAAACTAATTAAAATAATGGTTATAGAAAAGAGAAAATGTTTTTGTATTAGTTAGTCAAATTCAAACACTTTTCATATTGAAAGTTTTTTCAAATTCCAAAGTTTGCAAAAGTTATACAAATTTACATTCAAAATAGTTTCAAACTAACTAAAATAATGGTTATAGAAAAGAGAAAATGTTTTTGTATTAGTTAGTCAAATTCAAACACTTTTCATATTGAAAGTTTTTTCAAATTCCAAAGTTTGCAAAAGTTATACAAATTCACATTCAAAATAGTTTTAAACTAATTAAAATAATGGTTATAGAAAAGAGAAAATGTTTTTGTATTAGTTAGTCAAATTCAAACACTTTTCATATTGAAAGTTTTTCAAATTCCAAAGTTTGCAAAAGTTAAACAAATTCACATTAAAAATAGTTTTAAACTAGTTAAAATAATGGTTATAGAAAAGAGAAAATGTTGTTGTATTAGTTAGTCAAATTCAAACACTTTTCATATTGAAAGTTTTTTCAAATTCCAAAGTTTGCAAAAGTTATACAAATTCACATTCAAAATAGTTTTAAACTAATTAAAATAATGGTTATAGAAAAGAGAAAATGTTTTTGTATTAGTTAGTCAAATTCAAACACTTTTCATATTGAAAGTTTTTTCAAATTCCAAAGTTTGCAAAAGTTATACAAATTCACATTCAAAATAGTTTTAAACTAGTTAAAATAATGGTTATAGAAAAGAGAAAATGTTTTTGTATTAGTTAGTCCAATTCAAACACTTTTCATATTGAAATTTTTTTCAAATTCCAAAACTGGCAAAAGTTATACAAATTCACATTCAAAATAGTTTTAAACTAATTAAAATAATGGTTATAGAAAAGAGAAAATGTTTTTGTATTAGTTAGTCAAATTCAAACACTTTTCATATTGAAAGTTTTTTCAAATTCCAAAGTTTCCAAAAGTTATACAAATTCACATTCAGAATAGTTTTAAACTTATTAAAATAATGGTTATAGAAAAGAGAAAATGTTTTTGTATTAGTTAGTCAAATTCAAACACTTTTCATATTGAAAGTTTTTTCAAATTCCAAAGTTTGCAAAAGTTATACAAATTCACATTCAAAATAGTTTTAAACTAATTAAAATAATGGTTATAGTAAAGAGAAAATGTTTTTGTATTAGTTAGTCAAATTCAAACACTTTTCATATTGAAAGTTTTTTCAAATTCCAAAGTTTGCAAAAGTTAAACAAATTCACATTCAAAATAGTTTTAAACTAACTAAAATAATGGTTATAGAAAAGAGAAAATGTTTTTGTATTAGTTAGTCAAATTCAAACACTTTTCATATTGAAAGTTTTTTCAAATTCCAAAGTTTGCAAAAGTTATACAAATTCACATTGAAAATAGTTTTAAACTAATTAAAATAATGGTTATAGAAAAGAGAAAATGTTTTTGTGTTAGTTAGTCAAATTCAAACACTTTTCATGTTGAAAGTTTTTTCAAATTCCAAAGTTTGCTAAAGTTATACAAATTCACATTAAAAATAGTTTTAAACTAGTTAAAATAATGGTTATAGAAAAGAGAAAATGTTTTTGTATTAGTTAGTCAAATTCAAACACTTTTCATATTGAAAGTTTTTTCAAATTCCAAAGTTTGCAAAAGTTATACAAATTCACATTCAAAATAGTTTTAAACTAATTAAAATAATGGTTATAGAAAAGAGAAAATGTTTTTGTATTAGTTAGTCAAATTCAAACACTTCTCATATTAAAAGTTTTTTCAAATTCCAAAGTTCGCAAAAGTTATACAAATTCACATTCAAAATAGTTTTAAACTAATTAAAATAATTGTTATAGAAAAGAGAAAATGTTTTTGTATTAGTTAGTCAAATTCAAACACTTCTCATATTGAAAGATTTTTCAAATTCCAAAGTTTGCAAAAGTTATACAAATTCACATTCAAAATAGTTTTAAACTTATTAAAATAATGGTTATAGAAAAGAGAAAATGTTTTTGTATTAGTTAGACAAATTCAAACACTTTTAATATTGAAAGTTTTTTCAAATTCCAAAGTTTGCAAAAGTTATACAAATTCACATTCAAAATAGTTATAAACTTATTAAAATAATGGTTATAGAAAAGAGAAAATGTTTTTGTATTAGTTAGTCCAATTCAAACACTTTTCATATTGAAAGTTTTTTCAAATTCCAAAGTTTGCAAAAGTTATACAAATTCACATTGAAAATAGTTTTAAACTAATTAAAATAATGGTTATAGAAAAGAGAAAATGTTTTTGTGTTAGTTAGTAAAATTCAAACACTTTTCATGTTGAAAGTTTTTTCAAATTCCAAAGTTTGCTAAAGTTATACAAATTCACATTAAAAATAGTTTTAAACTAGTTAAAATAATGGTTATAGAAAAGAGAAAATGTTTTTGTATTAGTTAGTCAAATTCAAACACTTTTCATATTGAAAGTTTTTTCAAATTCCAAAGTTTGCAAAAGTTATACAAATTCACATTCAAAATAGTTTTAAACTAATTAAAATAATGGTTATAGAAAAGAGAAAATGTTTTTGTATTAGTTAGTCAAATTCAAACACTTCTCATATTAAAAGTTTTTTCAAATTCCAAAGTTCGCAAAAGTTATACAAATTCACATTCAAAATAGTTTTAAACTAATTAAAATAATTGTTATAGAAAAGAGAAAATGTTTTTGTATTAGTTAGTCAAATTCAAACACTTCTCATATTGAAAGTTTTTTCAAATTCCAAAGTTTGCAAAAGTTATACAAATTCACATTGAAAATAGTTTTAAACTTATTAAAATAATGGTTATAGAAAAGAGAAAATGTTTTTGTATTAGTTAGCCAAATTCAAACACTTTTAATATTGAAAGTTTTTTCAAATTCTAAAGTTTGCAAAAGTTATACAAATTCACATTCAAAATAGTTATAAACTTATTAAAATAATGGTTATAGAAAAGAGAAAATGTTTTTGTATTAGTTAGTCCAATTCAAACACTTTTCATATTGAAAGTTTTTTCAAATTCCAAAGTTTGCAAAAGTTATACAAATTCACATTCAAAATAGTTTTAAACTAATTAAAATAATGGTTATAGAAAAGAGAAAATGTTTTTGTATTAGTTAGTCAAATTCAAACACTTCTCATATTGAAAGATTTTTCAAATTCCAAAGTTTGCAAAAGTTATACAAATTCACATTAAAAATAGTTTTAAACTAGTTAAAATAATGGTTATAGAAAAGAGAAAATGTTTTTGTATTAGTTAGTCAAATTCAAACACTTTTCATATTGAAAGTTTTTTCAAAGTCCAAAGTTTGCAAAAGTTATACAAATTCACATTCAAAATAGTTTTAAACTTATTAAAATAATGGTTATAGAAAAGAGAAAATGTTTTTGTATTAGTTAGTCAAATTCAAACACTTTTCATATTGAAAGTTTTTTCAAATTCCAAATTTGCAAAAGTTATACAAATTCACATTCAAAATAGTTTTAAACTAATTAAAATAATGGTTATAGAAAAGAGAAAATGTTTTTGTATTAGTTAGTCCAATTATAACACTTTTCATATTGAAAGTTTTTTCAAATTCCAAAGTTTGCAAAAGTTATACAAATTCACATTGAAAATAGTTTTAAACTAATTAAAATAATGGTTATAGAAAAGAGAAAATGTTTTTGTGTTAGTTAGTCAAATTCAAACACTTTTCATGTTGAAAGTTTTTTCAAATTCCAAAGTTTGCTAAAGTTATACAAATTCACATTAAAAATAGTTTTAAACTAGTTAAAATAATGGTTATAGAAAAGAGAAAATGTTTTTGTATTAGTTAGTCAAATTCAAACACTTTTCATATTGAAAGTTTTTTCAAATTCCAAAGTTTGCAAAAGTTATACAAATTCACATTCAAAATAGTTTTAAACTAATTAAAATAATGGTTATAGAAAAGAGAAAATGTTTTTGTATTAGTTAGTCAAATTCAAACACTTCTCATATTAAAAGTTTTTTCAAATTCCAAAGTTCGCAAAAGTTATACAAATTCACATTCAAAATAGTTTTAAACTAATTAAAATAATTGTTATAGAAAAGAGAAAATGTTTTTGTATTAGTTAGTCAAATTCAAACACTTCTCATATTGAAAGATTTTTCAAATTCCAAAGTTTGCAAAAGTTATACAAATTCACATTCAAAATAGTTTTAAACTTATTAAAATAATGGTTATAGAAAAGAGAAAATGTTTTTGTATTAGTTAGACAAATTCAAACACTTTTAATATTGAAAGTTTTTTCAAATTCTAAAGTTTGCAAAAGTTATACAAATTCACATTCAAAATAGTTATAAACTTATTAAAATAATGGTTATAGAAAAGAGAAAATGTTTTTGTATTAGTTAGTCCAATTCAAACACTTTTCATATTGAAAGTTTTTTCAAATTCCAAAGTTTGCAAAAGTTATACAAATTCACATTCAAAATAGTTTTAAACTAATTAAAATAATGGTTATAGAAAAGAGAAAATGTTTTTGTATTAGTTAGTCAAATTCAAACACTTCTCATATTGAAAGATTTTTCAAATTCCAAAGTTTGCAAAAGTTATACAAATTCACATTAAAAATAGTTTTAAACTAGTTAAAATAATGGTTATAGAAAAGAGAAAATGTTTTTGTATTAGTTAGTCAAATTCAAACACTTTTCATATTGAAAGTTTTTTCAAAGTCCAAAGTTTGCAAAAGTTATACAAATTCACATTCAAAATAGTTTTAAACTTATTAAAATAATGGTTATAGAAAAGAGAAAATGTTTTTGTATTAGTTAGTCAAATTCAAACACTTTTCATATTGAAAGTTTTTTCAAATTCCAAATTTGCAAAAGTTATACAAATTCACATTCAAAATAGTTTTAAACTAATTAAAATAATGGTTATAGAAAAGAGAAAATGTTTTTCTATTAGTTAGTCAAATTATAACACTTTTCATATTGAAAGTTTTTTCAAATTCCAAAGTTTGCAAAAGTTATACAAATTTACATTCAAAATAGTTTTAAACTAACTAAAATAATGGTTATAGAAAAGAGAAAATGTTTTTGTATTAGTTAGTCAAATTCAAACACTTTTCATATTGAAAGTTTTTTCAAATTCCAAAGTTTGCAGAAGTTATACAAATTCACATTCAAAATAGTTTTAAACTAATTAAAATAATGGTTATAGAAAAGAGAAAATGTTTTTGTATTAGTTAGTCAAATTCAAACACTTTTCGAATTGAAAGTTTTTCAAATTCCAAAGTTTGCAAAAGTTATACAAATTCACATTAAAAATAGTTTTAAACTAGTTAAAATAATGGTTATAGAAAAGAGAAAATGTTTTTGTATTAGTTAGTCAAATTCAAACACTTTTCATATTGAAAGTTTTTTCAAATCCAAAGTTTGCAAAAGTTATACAAATTCACATTCAAAATAGTTTTAAACTAATTAAAATAATGGTTATAGAAAAGAGAAAATGTTTTTGTATTAGTTAGTCAAATTCAAACACTTTTCATATTGAAAGTTTTTTCAAATTCCAAAGTTTGCAAAAGTTATACAAATTCACATTCAAAATAGTTTAAAACTTATTAAAATAATGGTTATAGAAAAGAGAAAATGTTTTTGTATTAGTTAGACAAATTCAAACACTTTTAATATTGAAAGTTTTTTCAAATTCCAAAGTTTGCAAAAGTTATACAAATTCACATTCAAAATAGTTGTAAACTTATTAAAATAATGGTCATAGAAAAGAGAAAATGTTTTTGTATTAGTTAGTCCAATTCAAACACTTTTCAAATTGAAAGTTTTTTCAAATTCTAAAGTTTGCAAAAGTTATACAAATTCACATTCAAAATAGTTTTAAACTAATTAAAATAATGGTTATAGAAAAGAGAAAATGTTTTTGTATTAGTTAGTCAAATTCAAACACTTTTCATATTGAAAGTTTTTCAAATTCCAAAGTTTGCAAAAGTTATACAAATTCACATTAAAAATAGTTTTAAACTAGTTAAAATAATGTTTATAGAAAAGAGAAAATGTTTTTGTATTAGTTAGTCAAATTCAAACACTTTTCATATTGAAAGTTTTTTCAAATTCCAAAGTTTGCAAAAGTTATACAAATTCACATTCAAAATAGTTTTAAACTAATTAAAATAATGATTATAGAAAAGAGAAAATGTTTTTGTATTAGTTAGTCAAATTCAAACACTTTTCATATTGAAAGTTTTTTCAAATTCCAAAGTTTGCAAAAGTTATACAAATTCACATTCAAAATAGTTGTAAACTTATTAAAATAATGGTTATAGAAAAGAGAAAATGTTTTTGTATTAGTTAGACAAATTCGAACACTTTTAATATTGAAAGTTTTTTCAAATTCCAAAGTTTGCAAAAGTTATACAAATTCACATTCAAAATAGTTGTAAACTTATTAAAATAATGGTTATAGAAAAGAGAAAATGTTTTTGTATTAGTTAGTCCAATTCAAACACTTTTCATATTGAAAGTTTTTTCAAATTCCAAAGTTTGCAAAAGTTATACAAATTCACATTCAAAATAGTTTTAAACTTATTAAAATAATGGTTATAGAAAAGAGAAAATGTTTTTGTATTAGTTAGTCAAATTCAAACACTTTTCATATTGAAAGTTTTTTCAAATTCCAAAGTTTGCAAAAGTTATACAAATTCACATTCAAAATAGTTTTAAGCTAATTAAAATAATGGTTATAGAAAAGAGAAAATGTTTTTGTATTAGTTAGTCAAATTCAAACACTTTTCATATTGAAAGTTTTTTCAAATTCCAAAGTTTGCAAAAGTTATACAAATTCACATTAAAAATAGTTTTAAACTAGTTAAAATAATGGTTATAGATGTAACGCCCCTAATTTTGAAAGCAGCAAAAACCTAATTATAAAAGATCCAAAATTCTGAGGCAACAAAAACTTTTTGAAATGTTTTGTCAATGGATGTGTTTATCCACTGATTACTCTTTTGGTCATGTTGTGCTTTGTGTTTGTGTTGATAACCTCTCTAGCTATCAACTCTAAAACTCAACCTAGTTATAATATGACATATGATATCAATGTTATGGCAAGTAAAATCATTCCGATATCTCCTCCTTCCTGATTTGAGAAACAAACTACATTTCGTTTGATTTTAGCAACCACCCAAAAAAATATATATCTTTTGAGAGACTAACAGTATTTCAACAAAACTATTTGTTTGCAATACTATACAGGTCCATATAATAAGTCTTAATATATTTTGAGCCTAATATGTGGCAAGTTTTGCAACTATTATTTCAACATCCCTCAATTTGTATTTATTTGGAGACTACTATTAAGAAGTTATTTAACCCTCTTTCTTCAAAATCTTGTCATAATTTTTATTGATCACCACTTCACAAAAATTGTTATTGTATCCTACAAGTGTGGTTATTTAGCCAATGAGTCTTATGAGTTTGATCCTATTTTGTCCTGTGCTTAAGTTGTTATCCTTGAGTGTGTTATTTTATGAGTGCTCATGTGGTGATTGAATTTAGCAACATGTATTGCACATAATTTAATTTGTATTCAAAGGGATTGATTTGCTTGTCTTAACTGAGTGGAATGTATTACCTCTTGTAGAATGGTTTTGTGTGGATGTTTACAAAATTTATATTTTATATAGATAGGAAATCAATCTTCCCTCTTATTAATTTTTAGCATTTCTTTAGCCTGACAAATAGGCTTGTCTTTATTCATTTTGGGAATGCAACTCACCCAATCTCATCCATATCATGTCTACTATCTATCCATAATCTCATTTAAAATATTCTAAATGTTTAATCACTATTCCTTGATTGTTTTTGAGTGCTCCGTTTTAAGATGACCATATCTAGTTTATATTATAGCACCTTGTCATTTTTGTATCTACTATTGTTGAGCCTTTTTGACCTAAGCTCTTAAACCTAATGCTGCACTTTTACCCCCTCTAATCAACCCATCATGTCTTTTAATTTTCTTGTCAAAGTGTTGACAAATCCATCCTTCTTTTGTGGCTTAGTCTAATCAGCCCTAACCTCCTCTTTATCTAAAAAACAACACTCATCTTCATCATTCTCTGGTATTAGACCAGCATTGAATCCTCTCACACCCCCTGGACTCTTTGGTCACCTACCCTGCCCAACCCTGTCTTAAATCTCTTTTCTTTTCTCTTTTAGGCATTTCAGCAAACACCTGTTGGGCAGAAACGACCAGGCACCTCCCTCTCCACCCAATCCGTGCCCTCGACCCTCTCTGGTCTTATCCTCGCGCCAGCAGCTCCCCAACACCCTCATGAGTACACTTGCGCACCGCCCTCCCTCGCCAATCCCTGCCCGGCGCTCTCTCTCTCTCTCTATCTGTCCAAAAATACTCAAGCCAGCCACCCCTCTCGGATAAGATCACCGAGAGCCTCTCTGCCCCTCTCTCCTTGTCATTCTGCTTCCTCCCTCTCCTAGCTACCATCCAGCGAGAGCCCCTACAAGCTCTCGATCGAACTTAGCCAGGAGAGGCCGAAACCGGCGTTCCCAGCCGAGCTCGTGCGAGCACGGTCTCGAGCGACTCCATCCTCCTCTGCTCTCCTTCTTTGCTCCATTTCGTTTCCCTCACCGAGGGCTACCTCCTTGATATCGTCGCTTGCATGCAGGAACAACGGAGCTCCTGCGACCTCATCGTGCCCGCCACGGACGTCGTCAACCCCGCCACCGACAGAGGACGTGTGGGGGCGAGCCAAGCCCTCTGTGCACCTTCCCCAAGCTTCCGCATCCACCTACACCCCTCCTCGTCGACCCTCAAGTCTCCTAGGTGAGCAGCCCAAGCGTGACCCTTGTTCTAGGGTTTCTGCCCTGCTCTCCGACGTCGCGAGGTAGAAGACGCACGGGAGACGTCGATCTCCTGATGGACGTCCCCTTTTGAATCTGTCTGCTTCTATCCATGGCCGTCCGATGCGGATCTGGCAGCTGCGTACCGCTCCGGCAGCACGCGCAGCTCGGCGGGCCGGCCCAGCTCAGCGCCTCGGCCCGGCCAGATCCAGCCCGTGTTTTCTTTTTTTTTCGGTTAAATATTTTGTTCCCCGATATTTTCCAGAGAATCGATAGCTTAGCTTTAAATCATTTGTGGTAGATCCAGGCATGCAAAAATTGTGAAATAAATTTTGTAGCATAGCTGTGTGTTTTCTTAACCATATGCCACTGGACTTTCTCAAAAATATGGTTTTATGTGTGCTCTATGTCCAAAATTTTGTAGCTTAGCTATAAATTTTTGCACCATTTACTAAATAACTTGAGTTTTATAGTTCCAAAATTAGCAAACTTTAGTTCTATGGAAAGATTAGGAGAATACCTACCTATATCTATAAGCCTTGCATGCAGGAGATGTGTCTACATAAAGTTCTATAAAATTTAAAAATGACATCAGTAGCTATTTGAAGAATTTTAAATCCTTATTAAAAATACTTTTTGGAGTAAATCCAATTGCATGTGGTAGATATTGGTATTACCTATCATATACTAGCTTGGTAGATTTTTCATCTTATATTTTGCTCTTGGTAGATTATTTTCTAAAACAGCAGGTTATTTCACTTTAAAATGGATAATCTTATTTTCTGTTATTTGCATGTATCTAGTTTCACTTGTTTGTGCTTTATATGTTTGTGCAAATAGTTTAGGAATATTTTGGTGGGGTAGATTTGTGTTTTCTTTAACATGCAACACTGGATTGGTATAAAAATAATCTATACATTTTTAGGTACACTATTATTGCTAAAACATGTTTGTTTCACTAAAACTGAAATATATGGAGCTAAGAGTGTCCAAATTGAGTGAGTCCAATTTCTACAGAAAGCTTAATTTAATACCTATTTATAGAAATTAACCTTGCATGAAGGAGATTCCTAAAACTGAAACTATATTCATTATGGTTTTGAGACCAGTAGCATTTGCATGATCTTTAGCTACTGTTTGGTAATAGCTCATATTGCAAATCCAAGTTTCACCACTTGATATGGTTGCTAGGTGTAATGTGGTAGAAGGGTTCTACTTTATGAACATTATCTTAGGAGTTATGATGTATCTACCAAAACAACAACATTTGGCTAATAGAAGTATTAGCTTTTAATCATCTGTTCTTAGCAAATGTGATTTGTAGAAATATTACTAATCAACTTTTGAAGTTCAGAACCATAACCCAATAATAATGACTTGGTTAAACCACTTTGATAATGTGTGGTGCATTGTTTACTTTTGTTTAGCATTATTCACATGGTACCCTACTAATAACATCAATTGTGTTTATATGCTCTGCCTGTGGGTATGTTTGTGTGTTATGTTTTATCTCTTTAAAGCACGATCTTATTTATCCAACAAATGTAATAAGTTAATTCCCTGTTTTAATTGAATTGTTATGTGCTGATGTGCTTAGTAACTCATAAGTCCAGAAGCTCAGGTTATCCTTTAATAGCCTTAATAAAATTCTCTGAAAGTATTGCTAGTCCCTTCACATCTGAGTTTCACATAGTTCATCTTGTTTCCTAGGAGTTGCACTAGTTTCATTTGTGTGTTAGGCATGTGAACGATTGTTTGGTGTTAAATTTTATCCAGTAGTTCCTTGTGTTTTGTAATGCTTAATATATGACTTTCTTATTTTAGATTGTTGTCAACACTTGGTTGCCATGTGATTGTGTGTTTACTGGTTGAAGTGACCTTAATTGTGGTGTCTTGTTAAATCGGTCTAGTGCACCATTTTAGCTCTTAGTCATAAACTAGTTTGGATAGTGGTGTTACCATTGTTTGTCGCTTAGTTACTTGATAGTAGATGTTTCTTGAGGTAGTAACATGTTTGCATGTGAGTGTGCTCAATGCTTGTGTTATTATTAATACTTGCTTGTGTGTTAAGATACTTTTGTCTGAAGTATTTCCTAAACTATTAGATACTTTTGTCTGAAGTATTTCCTAAACTATTAGATACTTTTGTCTGAAGTATTTCCTAAACTATTAAGATACTTTTGTCTGAAGTATTTCCTGAAGCCACAATAACAACTCTTATTAAATGATATAATGACCCTAAGTAATGTGTTGTTTTAGTGTTCTGTAGAACTACCTTTTTAATACTCCGAGTTGTTGTGTTTATTTTCTTAGGAGAATCTGTTGTTGTCTTAGCTCTATGGACTTCTGTTGATTGTTATTGTATAGCTAAAGGAGTTGTTTGCTTCTGTTTGTATCTCAGTATCTTGTAAAATGCTTGATGTTTGTCCTTGTGGCTTTGTCTTGTATTCTGAGTGTGGTTCATTTTCCTGCTTACGACGTTAGATACGATCGGGAAGGAACGGGAAGTGAGGAATGAACCTGAGGAACATCAAGATCAAGACCAAGGACATATTGCTGAGCCAGGCAAGCCCACCTCCCCACTATAATGATTCCTAGTATTTTATCAAGCATGTTTTGTTTTCAAAAATTAAATAATGCATGTTTTACTTCCTTTGTGGCACCTTGCCACCCGAAAACTATTTTTTTCAAAATATTGTTTGGCCAAAGTTATCTACTAGATTAGCTGTAGGTATTACAAAAAAAGAGTTTTTCTTGATGAGTCTTGTCATTGAAGGCTCTATAAAGAAGATTAAGTTTTCAAATAGTATATTCTGTTATCTTACCTCAAAACTATAGGATGGGGACCTATTTGATAAAAATGTTTCGAGGAAGAAAACCCGAGTTGCTAGGAGCAATCGGCGAGCAAGTGTTTTATTAAAACCGAGTTGTTGGGAGCAATCGGGGATGTTTGCGAAAACCCGAGCTGCTGGGAGTAGTCGCAGAACTGGAAGTTGTTTTTGAAAAACGAAGTACTGCCCTAGCAGCCGCTCGAACAAATAACCCGTGCAACCACACTACCTGACATGGGTAGGGCTTAGCCGGAAGCTTGTCTGTTTTAGTGTTGGGGCTCTCATACTTTCTATGAGGGCTGGGCCCTCGAAGCCGGGTTGTCGTCCGGAAGAGACAATACACTGTTAAGGACCAACAGCCGGACGATTACGGCAGGTCTCCTGGCGTGGCGGTGTGGCGTCCCGAGCAAAGACCAAGAGGTCTAGTGGAGCACACGGTGCCGAGGAGAACAAACCTACCGGGAGGCCCCGATACTAGGGTGGTCATAGTGGAAAGTTTTGATCGTGTTATCCGGACCCCCCGCATACTGTCGTATGATGGGCCGTGGCAGACACGGCGGAATAACCGATAGGTGTGGGTAAAGTGTGCAACCTCTGCAGAGTGTAAATCTATTCGAATAGCCGCGTCCGCGGTCATGGACGGTTGGAAAGGCCACTGATCTAGGCGTATGGGCAATCTGGTTTTTAAAAGAGAAATGTTTTCGGAGGAAACAAAGAGTCATCAAAGAGTTACCTGGGAGGTACGGAATTTGGGTGAGGATGATTGGTCTCGGGAAGACAATCAGTCTGATCTCAAGGAAGGAAAAAGGGTTACCCCTATCCTAGTGCTTTTAAAGGTTTTACAAAATAAAGTTTTTGAACTTGGATATGTCCTTGCTATATCTAAGAGAAGAGAATTCTATCTCTAAATGTTTTTCTTCAACAAAGATACAGAGATGTCGTATTCTCTATGTCTAAAATCACGGTATTCGAAAACTAAGCCCTATAGTCGTATATAGCAGCTATCCCAGTTTTCGAAAAGTGTTTTCTTGCATTATCATGAAAACTTAAGCCTTAGAGGTGGTCTTGCGAGTACGTAAATGTACTCATATGGCTGTGTCCCTGGATATTCAAACGTCCAGGTTGAAATGAAGGGATGTACGACAGGAAGGTGGAGTACACCGACGACTACGCCAACTGAGTGACCCGCTCAACTGCTCTGTGGGAATGCGTCAAGACGTGACGAGGGCCGGCGCTAGCCGAATCTTCCGCTGAACCTTAGTTAATTTTCGTCAAGTGCGACGATGTTTGTAGACTTGGTCATGAGACCATTATTTATGTAAGTCTTATACTATTCGAGTTGTATGATGTAACTTTGTATACCATGTTGGTTATGTGATCGCGATGCACTGATCATTGGGATCGTGATCTGTTTACATAACGTGGGCATCTCTGACGGTTAGTCAGAGGGTCCTCACAGACTTGGTATCAGAGCCATCGTTGACCTTAGGAGACCTTAGTTAGCATGGTCGTTAGCTTAGGAAGGAAATGTTTTGCTAAAACCTATTTCGACAAGAATATATTTTTCTAGGTAAGCCAAATATGGTCTCCACTCCTCACCTTTTCTGAAAAACCATCTCTATCTTACCTCTCTAATTTAAATTATTTCAAAAAGACTTTTCTATACTATCTTACCTTTATTCAAAGCTTGTATAAACTTGACGATGAACCCCAAATGAGACCTAAGTAACTAGTACCGAGAAGGCAGAGTTCAGTCTCAAGATTTCAGCATACGACATCAAGCTGGTCGTCAAGTGAACAAACCAACTACAAAGCAACCCTTGCTTGCCAAAGCAGCGTCACTATCAAGACTTCAATCCCAATAATTTACCCCAGTTGCAACTTCTACAGTCTCAAGCGTACCAGCAGGATCCCCAGCTGAGCAATGTAGACTCCTGAAAGTAGGAATGACCAAGACCCATAGGACTTCTAGGAAATGACCCTTGGTTGGATTCTCCAACTAACGCGTTTGTTGAGTGCCCTTTTCTAGTTCTATAGGTGTCTTGTGTGCTCTTTTGCTGGTATGATTGTTGTTTGTGTGTGCCTTGTTTGTTTGCTTGTTGTGGGCATGTGGTTCTCTGGTATCTTTCACAAGCACGCCTTATAGGCAATGCATATTAGGCACATACTTTAAACTTGTTCAAACACCTTGATTTGTCCACACACAAACTTTTCTTACCTTTTTCCACAAATGTACCCTAATGCACTTATAAAGTTGTACTGTTTTCCTTCTAATCTAACCTTTAACGTGTGAGAATTATAAACTACACATGATACCGGAACCCCCAAAGAAAGCCCATCCCCGTAATGTGGTGCGCCTTGCCTAGCTAAATAAATCATTTGAATTACACGTATGACATCACTAACTCAATGTATATAATCCTAGAGTAACATCTAACCCTAGTTCGCCTAGTTGAGCACTAACCTCTTCAAGGCTAACAAACTGAGATCAGAAAAGAAACACCAATAAAAGTTTCACTTTCAGAGGGCAACGAGGAAGACTCACATATCAGTAAGAGCCACTACTTTTTGAAGACTTTATGAAGACCTCAAGCTGTTTCGTGCAACAACGAGGACAACCAACACGGAAGATCGTCTACATGAAGATGTACCATGAAGCTAGTGTCGTCAGTGCTTTCTGCGCGTGAGCGTTACTAACTCAACTGACCATGTCTTGAGTTTTATAGAAAGCAGTGTTTTTTTTAGGCTAACTTAGATACAACTAACCTCTGAAGACTGGTGCAAAGTTGTATGAAGCCCAATGACCAAGGAAGTCTCCATCAACACTCGACGGCGGCTAAACTAAAGATGGACACAATAGGAGACACCAAATCCAGCAAGACGCCAAGAATGGCGAGAAGACTGAAGATTGTTGCACTTGGCAACACCTTACATCAAGCAAGTTTAGACATCTTTAGAAGATCTTAGCACCTTTCTGACTTGTTATGAAAAGAAATAGAGTCATGTCCACCGACCTGACGCCCATGTGAGGCTTGAAAACTGTTTGCTTTTGTCTAACTGCTAAACCCTCAAGACGGCAATATCAGGACAAGTGTTTACATCAACCCCCAAGCACCAAGAGGATACGACCAAGATGAAGGTCATCGTGTTACTCAAGACCAACAACATCCCGAAGTCAACGACAACTTATGCAATCAACTTTAACCCTTCATGTGTGCCCCTTTTTAAGGGGGGAAGACACATGCTAGTTTTATTTGATAGTTGTGACAAAGTTGTTCCTTGTGCCCCAATCCCTGAAGTTTTTGAAGTCAACTCAACAAGAGCTCTGCACCAGCATCAACCATCATGTCGACACCTTCAACAAAGACCCAAGTCATCCCGGATAAATCAGATGCCATATGGACAAGCAGACCTCATTTCAGAATCAAGAATGCCTAAAGATGAAGGAGCATCAAACCACTAACCTTGCACTCTCTTAGTACCCGCTTAGGAATCTCGGGACGAGATTCTTTTAAGGGGGGAAGGTCTGTAACGCCCCAAATTTTGAAAGCAGCAAAAACCTAATTATAAAAGATCCAAAATTCTGAGGCAACAAAAACTTTTTGAAATGTTTTGTCAATGGATGTGTTTATCCACTGATTACTCTTTTGGTCATGTTGTGATTTGTGTTTGTGTTGATAACCTCTCTAGCTATCAACTCTAAAACTCAACCTAGTTATAATATGACATATGATATCGATGTTATGGCAAGTAAAAGCATTCCTATATCTCCTCCTACCTGATTTGAGAAACAAACTACATTTCCTTTGATTTTAGCAACCACCCAAAAAAAATATATCTTTTGAGAGACTAAGAGTATTTCAACAAAATTACTTGTTTGCAATACTATACAGGACCATATAATAAGTCATAATATATTTTGAGCCTAATATGTGGCAAGTTTTGCAACTATTATTTCAACATCCCTCAATTTGTATTTATTTGGAGACTACTATTAAGAAGTTATTTAACCCTCTTTCTTCAAAATCTTGTCATAATTTTTATTGATCACCACTTCACAAAAATAGTTATTGTATCCTACAAGTGTGGTTATTTAGCCAATGAGTCTTATGAGTTTGATCCTATTTTGTCATGTGCTTAAGTTGTTATCCTTGAGTGTGTTATTTTACGAGTGCTCATGTGGTGATTGAATTTAGCAACATGTATTGCACATAATTTAATTTGTATCCAAAGGGATTGATTTGCTTGTCTTAACTGAGTGGAATGTATTACCTCTTGTAGAATGGTTTTGTGTGGATGTTTACAAAATTTATATTTTATATAGATAGGAAATCAATCTTCCCTCTTATTAATTTTTAGCATTTCTTTAGCCTGACAAATAGGCTTCTCTTTATTCATTTTGGGAATGCAACTCACCCAATCTCATCCATATCATGTCTACTATCTATCCATAATCTCATTTAAAATATTCTAAATGTTTAATCACTATTCCTTGATTGTTTTTGAGTGCTCCATTTTAAGATGACCATATCTAGTTTATATTATAGCACCTTGTCATTTTTGTATCTACTATTGTTGAGCCTTTTTTACCTAAGCTCTTAAACCTAATGCTGCACTTTTACCCCCTCTAATCAACCCATCTTGTCTTTTAATTTTCTTGTCAAAGTGTTGACAAATCCATCCTTCTTTTGTGGCTTAGTCTAATCAGCCCTAACCTCCTCTTTATCTAAAAACCAACACTCCTCTTCATCATTCTCTGGTATTAGACCAGCATTGAATCCTCTCACACCCCCCGGACTCTTTGGTCACCTACCCTGCCCAACCCTGGCTTAAATCTCTTTTCTTTTCTCTTTTAGGTATTTCAGCAAACACCTGTTGGGCAGAAACGACCAGGCACCTCCCTCTCCACCCAATCCGTGCCCTCGACCCTCTCTGGTCTTATCCTCGCGCCAGCAGCTCCCCAACACCCTCATGAGTACACTTGCGCACCGCCCTCCCTCGCCAATCCCTGCTCGGCACTCTCTCTCTCTCTCTATCTGTCCAAAAATACTCAAGCCAGCCACCCCTCTCGGATAAGATCATCGAGAGCCTCTCTGCCCCTCTCTCCTTGTCATTCTGCTTCCTCCCTCTCCTAGCTACCATCCAGCGAGAGCCCCTACAAGCTCTCGATCGAACTTAGCCAGGAGAGGCCGAAACCGGCGTTCCCAGCCGAGCTCGTGCGAGCACGGTCTCGAGCGACTCCATCCTCCTCTGCTCTCCTTCTTTGCTCCATTTCGTTTCCCTCACCGAGGGCTACCTCCTTGACATCGTCGCTTGCATGCAGGAACAACGGAGCTCCCGCGACCTCATCGTGCCCGCCGCGGAAGTCGTCAACCCCGCCGCCGACAGAGGACGTGTGGGGGCGAGCCAAGCCCTCTGTGCACCTTCCCCAAGCTTCCGCATCCACCTACAACCCCTCCTCGTCGACCCTCAAGTCTCCTAGGTGAGCAGCCCAAGCGCGACCCATGTTCTAGGGTTTCTTCCCTGCTCGCCGACGTCGCGAGGTAGAAGAGGCACAGGAGACGTCGATCTTCTGATGGACGTCCCCTTTTGAATCTGTCCGCTTCTATCCATGTCCGTCTGATGCAGATCTGGCAGCTGCGTACCGCTCCGGCAGCGCGCGCAGCGCGGCGGGCCGGCCCAGCTCAGCGCCTCGGCCCGGCCAGATCCAGCCCGTGTTTTTTTTTTCGGTTTAATATTTTGTTCCCTGTTATTTTCCAGAGAATCGATAGCTTAGCTTTAAATCATTTGTGGTAGATCCAGGCATGCAAAAATTGTGAAATAAATTTTGTAGCATAGCTTTGTGTTTTCTTAACCATATGGCACTGGCCTTTCTCAAAAATATGGTTTTATGTGTGCTCTATATCCAATCTTATGAGTTCGATCCTATTTTGTCCTGTGCTTAAGTTGTTATCCTTGAGTGTGTTATTTTATGAGTGCTCATGTGGTGATTGAATTTAGCAACATGTATTGCACATAATTTAATTTGTATCCAAAGGGATTGATTTGCTTGTCTTAACTGAGTGGAATGTATTACCTCTTGTAGAATGGTTTTGTGTGGATGTTTACAAAATTTATATTTTATATAGATAGGAAATCAATCTTCCCTCTTATTAATTTTTAGCATTTCTTTAGCCTGACAAATAGGCTTCTCTTTATTCATTTTGGGAATGCAACTCACCCAATCTCATCCATATCATGTCTACTATCTATCCATAATCTCATTTAAAATATTCTAAATGTTTAATCACTATTCCTTGATTGTTTTTGAGTGCTCCATTTTAAGATGACCATATCTAGTTTGTATTATAGCACCTTGTCATTTTTGTATCTACTATTGTTGAGCCTTTTTGACCTAAGCTCTTAAACCTAATGCTGCACTTTTACCCCCTCTAATCAACCCATCTTGTCTTTTAATTTTCTTGTCAAAGTGTTGACAAATCCATCCTTCTTTTGTGGCTTAGTCTAATTAGCCCTAACCTCCTCTTTATCTAAAAACCAACACTCCTCTTCATCATTCTCTGGTATTAGACCAGCATTGAATCCTCTCACACCCCCTGGACTCTTTGGTCACCTACCCTGCCCAACCCTGGCTTAAATCTCTTTTCTTTTCTCTTTTAGGCATTTCAGCAAACACCTGTTGGGCAGAAACGACCAGGCACCTCCCTCTCCACCCAATCCGTGCCCTCGACCCTCTCTGGTCTTATCCTCGCGCCAGCAGCTCCCCAACACCCTCATGAGTACACTTGCGCACCGCCCTCCCTCGCTAATCCCTGCTCGGCGCTCTCTCTCTCTCTCTCTATCTGTCCAAAAATACTCAAGCCAGCCACCCCTCTCGGATAAGATCACCGAGAGCCTCTCTGCCCCTCTCTCCTTGTCATTCTGCTTCCTCCCTCTCCTCGCTACCATCCAGCGAGAGCCCCTACAAGCTCTCGATCGAACTTAGCCAGGAGAGGCTGAAACGGGCGTTCCCAGCCGAGCTCGTGCGAGCACGGTCTCGAGCGACTCCATCCTCCTCTGCTCTCCTTCTTTGCTCCATTTCCTTTCCCTCACCGAGGGCTACCTCCTTGACATCGTCGCTTGCATGCAGGAACAACGGAGCTCCCGCGACCTCATCGTGCCCGCCGCGGACGTCGTCAACCCCGCCGCCGACAGAGGACGTGTGGGGGCGAGCCAAGCCCTCTGTGCACCTTCCCCAAGCTTCCGCATCCACCTACAACCCCTCCTCGTCGACCCACAAGTCTCCTAGGTGAGCAGCCCAAGCGCGACCCCTGTTCTAGGGTTTCTGCCCTGCTCGCCGACGTCGCGAGGTAGAAGACGCACGGGAGACGTCGATCTCCTGATGGACGTCCCCTTTTGAATCTGTCCGCTTCTATCCATGGCCGTCTGATGCAGATCTGGCAGCTGCGTACCGCACCGGCAGCGCGCGCAGCGCGGTGGGCCGGCCCAGCTCAGCGCCTCAGCCCGGCCAGATCCAGCCCGTGTTTTTTTTTTCGGTTAAATATTTTGTTCCCTGTTATTTTCCAGAGAATCGATAGCTTAGCTTTAAATTATTTGTGGTAGATCCAGGCATGCAAAAATTGTGAAATAAATTTTGTAGCATAGCTTTGTGTTTTCTTAACCATATGGCACTGGCCTTTCTCAAAAATATGGTTTTATGTGTGCTCTATGTCCAATCTTATGAGTTTGATCCTATTTTGTCCTGTGCTTAAGTTGTTATCCTTGAGTGTGTTATTTTATGAGTGCTCATGTGGTGATTGAATTTAGCAACATGTATTGCACATAATTTAATTTGTATCCAAAGGGATTGATTTGCTTGTCTTAACTGAGTGGAATGTATTACCTCTTGTAGAATGGTTTTGTGTGGATGTTTACAAAATTTATATTTTATATAGATAGGAAATCAATCTTCCCTCTTATTAATTTTTAGCATTTCTTTAGCCTAAGAAATAGGCTTCTCTTTATTCATTTTGGGAATTCAACTCACCCAATCTCATCCATATCATGTCTACTATCTATCCATAATCTCATTTAAAATATTCTAAATGTTTAATCACTATTCCTTGATTGTTTTTGAGTGCTCCATTTTAAGATGACCATATCTAGTTTATATTATAGCACCTTGTCATTTTTGTATCTACTATTGTTGAGCCTTTTTGACCTAAGCTCTTAAACCTAATGCTGCACTTTTACCCCCTCTAATCAACCCATCTTGTCTTTTAATTTTCTTGTCAAAGTGTTGACTAATCCATCCTTCTTTTGTGGCTTAGTCTAATAAGCCCTAACCTCCTCTTTATCTAAAAACCAACACTCCTCTTCATCATTCTCTGGTATTAGACCAGCATTGAATCCTCTCACACCCCCTGGACTCTTTGGTCACCTACCCTGCCCAACCCTGGCTTAAATCTCTTTTCTTTTCTCTTTTAGAGATTTCAGCAAACACCTGTTGGGCAGAAACGACCAGGCACCTCCCTCTCCACCCAATCCGTGCCCTCGACCCTCTCTGGTCTTATCCTCGCGCCAGCAGCTCCCCAACACCCTCATGAGTACACTTGCGCACCGCCCTCCCTCGCCAATCCCTGCTCGGCACTCTCTCTCTCTCTATCTGTCCAAAAATACTCAAGCCAGCCACCCCTCTCGGATAAGATCACCGAGAGCCTCTCTGCCCCTCTCTCCTTGTCATTCTGCTTCCTCCCTCTCCTAGCTACCATCCAGCGAGAGCCCCTACAAGCTCTCGATCGAACTTAGCCAGGAGAGGCCGAAACCGGCGTTCCCAGCCGTGCTCGTGCGAGCACGGTCTCGAGCGACTCCATCCTCCTCTGCTCTCCTTCTTTGCTCCATTTCGTTTCCCTCACCGAGGGCTACCTCCTTGACATCGTCGCTTGCATGCAGGAACAACGGAGATCCCGCGACCTCATCGTGCCCACATCGGACGTCGTCAACCCAGCCGCCGACAGAGGACGTGTGGGGGCGAGCCAAGCCCTCTGTGCACCTTCCCCAAGCTTCCGCATCCACCTACAACCCCTCCTCGTCGACCCTCAAGTCTCCTAGGTGAGCAGCCCAAGCGCGACCCCTATTCTAGGGTTTCTGCCCTGCTCCCCGACGTCGCGAGGTAGAAGACGAACGGGAGACGTCGATCTCCTGATGGACGTCCCCTTTTGAATCTGTCCGCTTCTATCCATGGCCGTCTGATGCAGATCTGGAAGCTGCGTACCGCTCCGGCAGCGCGCGCAGCGCGGCGGGCCGGCCCAGCTCAGCGCCTCGGCCCGGCCAGATCCAGCTCGTGTTTTTTTTTTTTTGGTTAAATATTTTGTTCCCTGTTATTTTCCAGAGAATCGATAGCTTAGCTTTAAATCATTTGTGGTAGATCCAGGCATGCAAAAATTGTGAAATAAATTTTGTAGCATAGCTTTGTGTTTTCTTAACCATATGGCACTGGCCTTTCTCAAAAATATGGTTTTATGTGTGCTCTATGTCCAATCTTATGAGTTTGATCCTATTTTGTCCTGTGATTAAGTTGTTATCCTTGAGTGAGTTATTTTATGAGTGCTCATGTGGTGATTGAATTTACCAACATGTATTGCACATAATTTAATTTGTATCCAAAGGGATTGATTTCCTTGTCTTAACTGAGTGGAATGTATTACCTCTTGTAGAATGGTTTTGTGTGGATGTTTACAAAATTTATATTTTATATAGATAGGAAATCAATCTTCCCTCTTATTAATTTTTAGCATTTCTTTAGCCTGACAAATAGGCTTCTCTTTATTCATTTTCGGAATGCAACTCACCCAATCTCATCCATATCATGTCTACTATCTATCCATAATCTCATTTAAAATATTCTAAATGTTTAATCACTATTCCTTGATTGTTTTTGAGTGCTCCATTTTAAGATGACCATATCTAGTTTATATTATAGCACCTTGTCATTTTTGTATCTACTCTTGTTGAGCCTTTTTGACCTAAGCTCTTAAACCTAATGCTGCACTTTTACCCCCTCTAATCAACCCATCTTGTCTTTTAATTTTCTTGTCAAAGTGTTGACAAATCCATCCTTCTTTTGTGGCTTAGTCTAATCAGCCCTAACCTCCTCTTTATCTAAAAACCAACACTCCTCTTCATCATTCTCTGGTATTAGACCAGCATTGAATCCTCTCACACCCCCCGGACTCTTTGGTCACCTACCCTGCCCAACCCTGGCTTAAATCTCTTTTCTTTTCTCTTTTAGGTATTTCAGCAAACACCTGTTGGGCAGAAACGACCAGGCACCTCCCTCTCCACCCAATCCGTGCCCTCGACCCTCTCTGGTCTTATCCTCGCGCCAGCAGCTCCCCAACACCCTCATGAGTACACTTGCGCACCGCCCTCCCTCGCCAATCCCTGCTCGGCGCTCTCTCTCTCTCTCTCTATCTGTCCAAAAATACTCAAGCCAGCCACCCCTCTCGGATAAGATCACCGAGAGCCTCTCTGCCCCTCTCTCCTTGTCATTCTGCTTCCTCCCTCTCCTAGCTACCATCCAGCGAGAGCCCCTACAAGCTCTCGATCGAACTTAGCCAGGAGAGGCCGAAACCGGCGTTCCCAGCCGAGCTCGTGCGAGCACGGTCTCGAGCGACTCCATCCTCCTCTGCTCTCCTTCTTTGCTCCATTTCGTTTCCCTCACCGAGGGCTACCTCCTTGACATCGTCGCTTGCATGCAGGAACAACGGAGCTCCCGCGACCTCATCGTGCCCGCCGCGGACGTCGTCAACCCCGCCGCCGACAAAGGACGTGTGGGGGCGAGCCAAGCCCTCTGTGCACCTTCCCCAAGCTTCCGCATCCACCTACAACCCCTCCTCGTCGACCCTCAAGTCTCCTAGGTGAGCAGCCCAAGCGCGACCCCTGTTCTAGGGTTTCTTCCCTGCTCCCCGACGTCGCGAGGTAGAAGACGCACGGGAGTCGTCGATCTCCTGATGGACGTCCCCTTTTGAATCTGTCCGCTTCTATCCATGGCCGTCTGATGAAATTCTGGCAGATGCGTACCGCTCCGGCAGCGCGCGCAGCGCGGCGGGCCGGCCCAGCTCAGCGCCTCGGCCCGGCCAGATCCAGCCCGTCTTTTCTTTTTTTTTCGGTTAAATATTTTGTTCCCTGTTATTTTCCAGAGAATTGATAGCTTAGCTTTAAATCATTTGTGGTAGATCCAGGCATGCAAAAAATGTGAAATAAATTTTGTAGCATAGCTTTGTGTTTTCTTAACCATATGGCACTGGCCTTTCTCAAAAATATGGTTTTATGTGTGCTATATGTCCAATCTTATGAGTTTGATCCTATTTTGTCCTGTGCTTAAGTTGTTATCCTTGAGTGTGTTATTTTATGAGTGCTCATGTGGTGATTGAATTTAGCAACATGTATTGCACATAATTTAATTTGTATCCAAAGGGATTGATTTGCTTGTCTTAACTGAGTGGAATGTATTACCTCTTGTAGAATGGTTTTGTGTGGATGTTTACAAAATTTATATTTTATATAGATAGGAAATCAATCTTCCCACTTATTAATTTTTAGCATTTCTTTAGCCTAACAAATAGGCTTCTCTTTATTCATTTTGGGAATGCAACTCACCCAATCTCATCCATATGATGTCTACTATCTATCCATAATCTCATTTAAAATATTCTAAATGTTTAATCACTATTCCTTGATTGTTTTTGAGTGCTCCATTTTAAGATGACCATATCTAGTTTATATTATAGCACCTTGTCATTTTTGTATCTACTATTGTTGAGCCTTTTTGACCTATGCTCTTAAACCTAATGCTGCACTTTTACCCCCTCTAATCAACCCATCTTGTCTTTTAATTTTCTTGTCAAAGTGTTGACAAATCCATCCTTCTTTTGTGGCTTAGTCTAATCAGCCCTAACCTCCTCTTTATCTAAAAACCAACACTCCTCTTCATCATTCTGTGGTAGTAGACGAGCATTGAATCCACTCACACCCTCTGGACTCTTTGGTCACCTACCCTGCCCAACCCTGGCTTAAATCTCTTTTCTTTTCTCTTTTAGGCATTTCAGCAAACACCTGTTGGGCAGAAACGACCACGCACCTCCCTCTCCACCCAATCCGTGCCCTCGACCCTCTCTGGTCTTATCCTCGCGCCAGCAGCTCCCCAACACCCTCATGAGTACACTTGCGCACCGCCCTCCCTCGCCAATCCCTGCTCGGCACTCTCTCTCTCTATCTGTCCAAAAATACTCAAGCCAGCCACCCCTCTCGGATAAGATCACCGAGAGCCTCTCTGCCCCTCTCTCCTTGTCATTCTGCTTCCTCCCTCTCCTAGCTACCATCCAGCGAGAGCCCCTACAAGCTCTCGATCGAACTTAGCCAGGAGAGGCGAAACCGGCGTTCCCAGCCGAGCTCGTGCGAGCACGGTCTCGAGCGACTCCATCCTCCTCTGCTCTCCTTCTTTGCTCCATTTCGTTTCCCTCACCGAGGGCTACCTCCTTGAGATCGTTGCTTGCATGTAGGAACAACGGAGCTCTCGCGACCTCATCGTGCCCGCCGCGGACGTCGTCAACCCCGCCGCCGACAGAGGACGCGTGGGGGCGAGCCAAGCCCTCTGTGCACCTTCCCCAAGCTTCCGCATCCACATACAACCCCTCCTCGTCGACCCTCAAGTCTCCTAGGTGAGCAGCCCAAGCGCGACCCCTGTTCTAGGGTTTCTGCCCTGCTCCCCGACGTCGCGAGGTAGAAGACGCACGAGAGACGTCGATCTCCTGATGGACGTCCACTTTTGAATTTGTCCGCTTTTATCCATGGCCGTCTGATGCAGATCTGGCAGCTGCGCACCGCTCCGGCAGAGCGCGCAGCGCGGCGGGCCGGCCCAGCTCAGCGCCTCGGCCCGGCCAGATCTAGCCCGTGTTTTCTTTTATTTTCGGTTAAATATTTTGTTCCCCGTTATTTTCCAGAGAATCGATAGCTTAGCTTTAAATCATTTGTGGTAGATCCAGGCATGCAAAAATTGTGAAATAAATTTTGTAGCATAGCTGTGTGTTTTCTTAACCATATGGCACTGGTTTTTGCACCATTTACTAAATAACTTGAGTTTTTGCACCATTTACTAAATAACTTGAGTTTTATAGTTCCAAAATTAGCAAACTTTAGTTATATGGAAAGCTTAGGAGAATACCTACCTATATCTATAAGCCTTGCATGCAGGAGATGTGTCTACATAAAGTTCTATAAAATTTAAAAATGACATCAGTAGCTATTTGAAGAATTTTAAATCCTTATTAAAAATACTTTTTGGAGTAAATCCAATTGCATGTGGTAGATATTGGTATTAGCTCTCATATACTAGCTTGGTAGAATTTTTCATCTTATATTTTTCTCTTGGTAGATTATTTTGTAAAACAGCAGGTTATTTCACTTTAAAATGGATAATCTTATTTTCTGTTATTTGCATGTATCTAGTTTCACTTGTTTGTGCAAATAGTTTAGGAGTATTTTGGTGGGGTAGCTTTGTGTTTTCTTTAACATGCAACCCTGGATTGTATAAAAATAATCTATATATTTTTAGGTACACTATTATTGCTAAAACATGTTTGTTTCACTAAAACTGAAATATATGGAGCTAAGAGTGTCCACATTGAGTGATTCCAATTTCTACAGAAAGCTTAATTTAACACCTATCCATAGAAATTAACCTTGCATGAAGGAAGTTCCTAAAACTGAAACTATATTCATTATGGTTTTGAGACCAGTAGCATTTGCATGATCTTTAGCTACTGTTTGGTAATAGCTCATATTGCAAATCCAAGTTTCACCACTTGATATGGTTGCTAGGTGTAATGTGGTAGAAGGGTTCTACTTTATGAACATTATCTTAGGAGTTATGATGTATCTACCAAAACAACAACATTTGGCTAATAGAAGTATTAGCTTTTAATCATCTGTTCTTAGCAAATGTGATTTGTAGAAATATTACTAATCAACTTTTGAAGTTCAGAACCATAACCCAATAATAATGACTTGGTTAAACCACTTTGATAATGTGTGGTGCATTGTTTACTTTTGTTTAGCATTATTCACATGGTACCCTACTAATAACATCAATTATGTTTATATGCTCTGCTTGTGGGTATGTTTGTGTGTTATGTTTTATCTCTTTAAAGCATGATCTTATTTATCCAACAAATGAAATAATTTAATTCCCTGTTTTACTTGAGTTGTTATGTGCTGATGTGCTTAGTAACTCATAAGTCCAGAAGCTCAGGTTATCCTTTAATAGCCTTAATAAAATTCTCTAAAAGTATTACTAGTCCCTTCACATCTGAGTTTCACATAGTTCATCTTGTTTCCTAGGAGTTGCACTAGTTTCATTTGTGTGTTAGGCATGTGAACGATTGATTGGTGTTAAATTTTATCCAGTAGTTCCTTGTGTTTTGTAATGCTTAATATATGACTTTCTTATTTTAGATTGTAGTCAACACTTGGTTGCCATGTGATTGTGTGTTTACTGGTTGAAGTGACCTTAATTGTGGTGTCCTGTTAAATCGGTCTAGTGCACCATTTTAGCTCTTAGTCATAAACTAGTTTGGATAGTGGTGTTACCATTGTTTGTCGCTTAGTTACTTGATAGTAGATGTTTCTTGAGCTAGTAACATGTTTGCATGTGAGTGTGCTCAATGCTTGTGTTATTATTAATACTTTCTTGTGTGTTAAGATACTTTTGTCTGAAGTATTTCCTAAACTATTAGATACTTTTGTCTGAAGTATTTCCTAAACTATTAGATACTTTTGTCTGAAGTATTTCCTAAACTATTAAGATACTTTTGTCTGAAGTATTTCCTGAAGCCACAATAACAACTCTTATTAAATGATATAATGACCCTAAGTAATGTGTTGTTTTAGTGTTCTGTAGAACTACCTTTTTAATACTCCGAGTTGTTGTGTTTATTTTCTTAGGAGAATCTGTTGTTGTCTTAGTTCTATGGACTTTTGTTGATTGTTATTGTATAGCTAAAGGAGTTGTTTGCTTCTGTTTGTATCTCAGTATCTTGTAAAATGCTAGCTGTTTGTCCTTGTGGCTTTGTCTTGTATTCTGAGTGTGGTTCATTTTCCTGCTTACAACGTTAGATACGATCGGGAAGGAACGGGAAGTGAGGAATGAACCTGAGGAACATCAAGATCAAGACCAAGGACATATTGCTGAGCCAGGCAAGCCCACCTCCCCACTATAATGATTCCTAGTATTTTATCAAGCATGTTTTGTTTTCAAAAATAAAATAATGCATGTTTTACTTCCTTTGTGGCACCTTGCCACCCGAAAATTATTTTTTTCAAAATATTGTTTGGCCAAAGTTATCTACTAGATTAGCTGTAGGTATTACAAAAAAAGAGTTTTTCTTGATGAGTCTTGTCATTGAAGGCTCTATAAAGAAGATTAAGTTTTCAAATAGTATATTCTGTTATCTTATCTCAAAACTATAGGATGGGGACCTATTTGATAAAAATGTTTCGAGGAGGAAAACCCGAGTTGCTGGCAGCAATCGGCGAGCAAGTGTTTTATTAAAACCCGAGTTGCTGGGAGCAATCGGGGATGTTTGCGAAAACCCGAGCTGCTGGGAGTAGACGGAGAACTGGAAGTTGTTTTTGAAAAACGAAGTACTGCCCTAGCAGCCGCTCGAACAATTAACCCGTGCAACCACACTACCTGACATGGGTAGGGCTTAGCCGGAAGCTTGTCTGTTTTATTGTTGGGGCTCTCATACTTTCTATGAGGGCTGGGCCCTCGAAGTCGGGTTGTCGTCCGGAAGAGACAATACACTGTTGAGGACCAACAGCCGGACGATTACGGCAGGTCTCCTGACGTGGCGGTGTGGCGTCCCGAGGAAAGACCAAGAGGTCTAGTGGAGCACACGGTGCCGAGGAGAACAAACCTGCCGGGAGGCCCCGATACTAGGGTGGTCATAGTGGAAAGTTTTGATCGTGTTATCCGGACCCCCGCATACTGTCGTATGATGGGCCGTGGCAGACACGGCGGAATAACCGATAGGTGTGGGTAAAGTGTGCAACCTCTGCAGAGTTTAAATCTATTTGAATAGCCGCGTCCGCGGTCATGGACGGTTTGAAAGGCCACTGATCTAGGCGTATGGGCAATCTGGTTTTTAAAAGAGAAATGTTTTCGGAGGAAACAAAGAGTCATCAAAGAGGTACCTGTGAGGTACGGAATTTGGGTGAGGATGATTGGTCTCGGGAAGACAATCAGTCTGATCTCAAGGAAGGAAAAAGGGTTACCCCTATCCTAGTGCTTTTAAAGGTTTTACAAAATAAAGTTTTTGAACTTGGATATGTCCTTGCTATATCTAAGAGAAGAGAATTCTATCTCTAAATGTTTTTCTTCAACAAAGATACAGAGATGTCGTATTCTCTATGTCTAAAATCATGGTATTCGAAAACTAAGCCCTATAGTCGTATATAGCAGCTATCCCAGTTTTCGAAAAGTGTTTTCTTGCATTATCATGAAAACTTAAGCCTTAGAGGTGGTCTTGCGAGTACGTAAATGTACTTATATGGCTGTGTCCCTGGATATTCAAACGTCCAGGTTGAAATGAAGGGATGTACGACAGGAAGGTGGAGTACACCGACGACTACGCCAACTGAGTGACCCGCTCAACTGCTCTGTGGGAATGCGTCAAGACGTGACGAGGGCCGGCGCTAGCCGAATCTTCCGCTGAACCTTAGTTAATTTTCGTCAAGTGCGACGATGTTTGCAGACTTGGTCATAAGACCATTATTTATGTAAGTCTTATACTATTCGAGTTGTATGATGTAACTTTGTATACCATGTTGGTTATGTGATCGCGATGCACTGATCATTGGGATCGTGATCTGTTTACATAACCTGGGCATCTCTGAAGGTTAGTCAGAGGGGTCCTCACAATAGAAAAGAAAAAATGTTTTTGTATTAGTTAGTCAAATTCAAACACTTTTCATATTTAAAGTTTTTTCAAATTCCAAAGTTTGCAAAAGTTATACAAATTCACATTCAAAATAGTTTTAAACTTATTAAAATAATGGTTATAGAAAAGAGAAAATGTTTTTGTATTAGTTAGTCAAATTCAAACACTTTTCATATTGAAAGTTTTTTCAAATTCCAAAGTTTGCAAAAGTTGTACAAATTCACATTCAAAATAGTTTTAAACTTATTAAAATAATGGTTATAGAAAGAGAAAATGTTTTTGTATTAGTTAGTCAAATTCAAACACTCTTCATACTGAAAGTTTTTTCAAATTCCGAAGTTATTTAAAACAGAAAAAAGAAAACAGAAAAAGAAAAGAAAAAGAAAAAACCCCATCTATCCCGCGTGGTGGCTCAGCCCGGGACAAATGGGGTGCTATCTATCCCGGGTGGTGGCTCAGCCAAGACAGATGGGGTGCTATCTGTCCCGGGTGCAGCCACGGCCCGGGACAGATGACCCCTATTTGTCCCGGGCTCAGCCACCACCCGGGATAGATGGGTGGGGCTATATAAGCCACACTTAGCCACGGGTGGTGGCTCAACCCGGAGCCCGAACCTAATCCCCGCGCCTCTGTCGATCCCCGTCGCGCGCACGGCCGAGCCTCCGTCCTCCTTGCGCCGGCCGCTTCCATCCCCGCCGCCTCCATCGATTCCCGCGCCTCCGGCCATCCCCGTAGCCTCCCCGCGCCTCCGGCCATCCCCGCCGCCTCCGAGGTATAGCTCGCCACGCCTCCGGCCATCCCCATCCCCGCGCCTCCGGCCATCCCCATCCCCGTAGCCTCCATTGATGACTCCACGATGACTCCACGATGACGTCATCGTCCCATTTTCTTTTTAGTTCAGTAGGAATATGCAATATGATACTCAATATTGTAATGTTTTGTGTGTTTGAATAAGTTTGTTGTGTCATTTTCTTTTTAGTTCAGTAGCAATATGCAATATGATACTCAATATGTAATGTTTTTGTGTGTTTTTAGTTCACACGGATGTTGTTGTGTCATTATTTTGTGTGTTTGAATAAGTTTGAATAAACAAAAAAAATTGTTGGAATATCGTTGCAAATGCAAATGTGATATTATTTTGTGTGTCATGACAAAATTTGTTGAATTCAAACACTTTTCCAACATTGAAGCAAATGTTTTGAATTTTCATAGCTCAACACTTGGTCATTGAAAAAAAAAATCATAGAAAATTGTTAGGTCATTAGCAATTGATGTTTAGTTGTTGAAGGAGTGTAATGTGTTGAATTATTGTAATGTGTTGAAATATTGTAATGTGTTGATACAGGTTCTCTGATTTGTCACCGTGTCGGAGCCACCGTAGTGTCGGAGCGCTGCCCCCTCAGATTTTGCGCCCTCTCGAAGCCCCAACTTTCTTCGACTACTCCGCCATTGTCAGACGAGCAAGAAAATGTAAATGGATTATTTAAGATGTATTATTGTTTTTTTAAATGGAATATTCGACTATTTTAGTGAAATATAAATGGATGATTAAAATATAAATTAACATATTATATATTGTTCGACTACATTATTAACACATTACTATTGCAAATGTAAATGGATTGAAATCCCTTGTAGAAACTATGGACACCGGTAGAAACCTTGAACAAGAAAAGGACATGTTCGGCATCATCCGCGAAAGTGATGGATTGGACCAACAAGAAGAGGAACACTTAGACGATTTCACCGGGCAATTTCTGAACCAGTCCGGTGATGGACTGGAGGGGCATTCAGACGGAATAGACGTCACCGACAGTTCAGCTCACCGACAGTTCACCGACTCTACTGTTGGAAAGTCGGCCGCCGAGGTAGATATATGCCCTCAAGTTTTTGTCTCCGTTGAATAGATTTGTGTGTATACATATATTAACTATCACTTTTTCTTGTGTTTAGCCGTCGGCGGGCCATGAACCGGAACCAAACAAAAAAGCATCCGTGAAATGAGGCGGGCCACGAACCGGGACCAAAAAGCTCCAAGGGAAACAAAAGTACCACATCGAGGAGATCAATCAAAAAGGCAACCCGATTGCTCCTGCTAACCACGCAAGGAAATTTGTAGCTTAGTGCGGAGTCATCATTCGGGACAGACTCTCCATCAGGGCTCAAGAATGGTATAAGCCAAAGGTGCCAAAAGAGGGGGTTATTTATGTAAGGGATGAAGACAAACAACTCCTTTGGGACGAGCTCATACAGAATTTCACTTTACCGGAAGAGGAGGATGTAGAGTAGCCGGTTATAGAGAATCGATGCAAGGCCTAGACTTATATTGAGATGGGTGAATTGTTCCGCAGCTGGAAGAAAATGCTAAACATGTTCATAACTGAAGGTAAGACTCCAGAATTTGTCGGAGTCTATGAAAAGATAAAAGATGAGTGGCCCGAATTTAAGGCGTACAAGCAATCGGAAGCCACTAAGAAAATCTCAGCGAGAAATAAGAAAAATGCAGAGAAAAAGATATATCACCATAACATGGGGTCAGGTGGCTACCTGACGGCCATGCCTAAGTGGACGAAAATGGAGGATGAGTTTTTGGCTAAAGGTATAGAGATCGAGACATTTGGCTGGCCAGACCGGCTTAAGGTTTGGTTCTATGGGCATGGTGGAAAGTTAGACCCTGAAATAGGTGACTGTCTTTTTACCACGGAGCACGGAGCTGACCCTATTAAAGCTCTCAGAGAGGTATGGAAGGAGTTCACAGAAGGCAGGTTCCACCCTAACAGAGAGAAGGACGAGCTATCGCGAGCCCTTGGGAATCCTGAACACAGTGGACGAACACGAGGAACCGTTGGCTCCGTACCGTGGATAAGTGGGTTTCCCAAAGATGTTGGCACTTAGAGAAGCCGATCGAGAAAGAAGAAAGAGCATGTCGACCGGGTCCATTGGATGGAAAATAAATTACTACAGCATGAGAAGGAGATAGCAGAGCTGAAGGCACCGCAGACTCGACGGATGCCCTGCGAATCTGAGACGCCCGAAGATCTTTCTCCTGATCCAAAATCAATGCGGAGAAGCAGCAAGGCTTCGACGGAGCTCGATCGCCACAATTATATGCCGGGTCCTCGTCACCCCGTGGATAATATCGTGCAGCGGGAACTTTGCGACCTACATGTGCCATGCTTGAACATAGCCGTGAAGGTGGCGCACGACTTTGCCCTACCGCCTAGACCAAATGGAACTTACCAGTGCCGCCCTATTCCAGATGGCTATGCTGCTGTCGGGGTTGATGAAGTTATCAAGACATATGAGGGAATTAAGCTGGACTTCCCTACGGGTGAAGACGAGGTTGAGTTGAGATTTGCCCTCAAGAGTACCTGCTTATGGAAAAAGGAATACATCGTGTTCCCACACATGCAGCAAAATCGCCCTCCCAGTCCACATGCCAGCCCACATAACTACAACAACGACAACCAATGCGCTAGTCCAGACACCCCCCACAACGACAACCAAGGCGCTAGTCCATCTCCGCCGTCGCGTGAGCGTACTCCGTCGCATGAGCGTACTCCGCCGCTTCCGCAAAAGAAGCGGAAGTGCACCGCTGCGTCGACTAGTACTCAGAAAAGCGAAACGGGGAAGTCTCGCTTTGTGAACTCTCGCGAAGATGTCAATATATGGGTCAATGAGATCCAGGCTTCCTAGAGAAAGAAGGCAAAAAAGATGCCTCTGCCTGTTCCGGTATATTCTTCGGATGCGATATGGTGGGCCATAGAATTTCTTACGCATCCGTCGCAATATGAACTAAATATGGACGATGACTATACACGCGTTCTGGTGCGTACATCTAGGAGAGTGCGGGAAGAACAAAAATCTGTTGCCACCCAGAAGAGAGATGTTCCACAGCTCGGAATGCAGGCGGGACAATCGGCCCCTCCACTCATATTGGCGCCTTACAACCGGAACCCGGTCGATGATGTACTTTCGCAGCAAGCTAGAGATATGGGTATAACTCTGGAAGAGCTTAAGGCATTACAATCTGGCGAGAGTGTCACCATCCATGAGGTGGTGCGGAAATATGTGAGAGGAGAAGATCTTGTCGACCCTGCTATGGTGCGCACTCTACCAGCTAGGTTGCACCAACTAAATGCATGGTACATGCATACTACGAAAAGTCAAGAAGGAGACTGGCTCTATGGGAAAATTCCAACGGATTTTTATGGCCCAGGTGATGATGAGATTCAAATTGAGTATTGTGAATTATGGCAGTTATTCAATTTTGACGCGCTCGACAAATCTATCATCAGTGCCTTTTGCATGTAAGTAATTAAATTATGTATATATGTCAGTAATTCTCTAGCTCAACTTATTTTTCATTGCTTGTGATTATAGTTATCACTATATTACTTTTGTACTCTTTTATGCAGGCTGAAAATTATACAATCTCGAAAGCTGGGACTCAATCACAAGATTGGATTCATTGACCCTAATCGAGTTCATCATCATGGTTTGTTACATTACCCAGAGAGTACGGAGGAGCTTTTGCTTACTTATTTGATGGCACAACATAATTTTCCCGTTCAACTTCGAGTGAGTTGTTTACTTTCTTATACATACTCGATGTTAAGTATATGTAATTGATGATTTAGTTATTAACAAATATAAACATATGGCAGATTTCACTGGGTATTATTTGAGATTTATGTTGAAAAGGCAATCGTTGATGTCTTTGACCCATTATCGAAACCTGAAGAAAAGTTCGACGACACGAAACAGATGCTCCAGAGGTAATTTCGTTCATTATCACAATCGACCTCGTCTTTTCTCATAATATATAGTAATTAGTAAACTTCTTTACTAATTTTCCATACCATAAACTTCAGGGTTTGGGACAAGTTCACCTCTTTCCACAAGGACGTCGGTATAGCCCGGAACCTCACTTTTAAATGGCGAGAGGTAAGCCATACTAGCTAGGTTCCACGTATGCATATTCTTAATTTCAGTCTTACAATACCATTTTTTCAATATTTTCGATTATTTTTTATTGGTTTCTTATCTTATTCTATCATAAAGTGCGCGAAGCAGCAACAAGGCACCAATTTGTGTGGATTCTATGTCTGCGAGTTCATCCGAATTCACTTCAATGAGGGTGCAGACTGGAATAGGGTACGTTAACAATTTATTCAAACTTGTTCACATTTTAAATTGAATTATTTTCATAATGGTTGATATATTGGTGTTGATCTCTCCTTTTTAGTTTGAGACGATCCGGAACAGGCTTGATGCAAAAGACCGCCTACTACCAATTGCGGGCTTTCTGCTTGACTATGTCATAAAGCCAGGCGCAGAATGCAGTATAATCTACCCGCGAAAAAAGACCATCCCGAGGAAAAAATAGGGTCTAATGACTCTTTGTCATGTAATGATCTCTGTTTGTAAATATTTAGACATGATCTCTGTTTGAAAATATTTGTTGTAAATATTTGTTTGGGAGAACTCGTGTACTAGTAGTATTGATGACTATATCCCGAGGAAAAAATCGTGTATTCATGATATATATTATATAGTAACGTATAATATGCAACTCGATATTGTTTGAAATGAAATATAAATGAAAAAACAGAAACATAAAAGAATCAGTAACATAAATATAAAAAACAGAAACACAAATAGAAAACAGGAAACAAAATAAAAAACAAAAAAAGAAAACAAAAAATCATATATACTGTCTCGGTTCGTATTACGAACCGGGACAAATGAGTGGCAGCCAGAGGCTGGCTTCTTAGGCCATGTGACCCCCCTATTGGTCCTGGGCCGTGGCGTGCCCGGGACAAATAGGGGAGACTATTTGTCCTGAACACGCTGTCCCGGGCGCGTGACCGGGACAAAAAGCCCTGCCGGCCCAGGACCAGTGGCTTGTTTTGCTCTAGTGGCAGGAATAAGCGCAGTAGGGCAGCCGCTGAGATAGATCAAGGTTGATGATTTGTATCAAACCCAACGGCTAAAGAAGTAAACCTCCGAGATTAACTGAACTCGAACATAAAGTTCAGCTTTCAGTTTCATCTGCAGAACGACGACGAATGGACGGAAACGACGATGTCCAGTGCAGTGCCGCACGAAGGCTGGCCCAGAGCAAGGGGAAAGGGGATAGCAGGAGGTGCGGCTCACGTAGGGCTGGCTGTAGGCGTAGGGAGCGGCTCGGGGAAGACACGAGCCTTCCATGGCGGAAGGAAGAAGCAACGTCGGGGAGGTTGATCTTGACGCTGAATCAGGGCGGCTCCTGCTCAGGGAAGGCGGCGTGGAAGTCCGAGGTGAGGAGGCGATTCCATTCCCGCGCCTAGGAGACCCTCGTGGTGACAATGCCAACGGCTCGGTGAGCTTCATGCTTTGGCCATGGAGGTTTTGGGGGGGGGGGGGGGAGAAAGATCAGGGAGAGGGAGGAGGAGATGGTGGCGGTGGCACAGAGAGGGAGAGAGGAGGCTAGGGTTTCTAGGGTTGGGGGAGTGGCTTTAAGGGACAGGGGAGCAGGCAGCGAGTGGGTGGAGGTGTGGGGGCACCATGGCAGGGAGATCACGTTCCCTGTGTGTTTCTCTCATACGGAAGAAGAAGAAGGGAGGAGATGGGCCAAAGAGTTGGGCCAGAAGAGTTTCGGCCCTTAACCCAGATTTCTCTCCATTTCCTGAAAAAATAGAAAGAGAGGATAATTAAAAAAAGAATTAGGAAGAGAGAAAAAAATGAGAGATAAAGTTTTACAAAATAATTGACAACACTTTAATTTGAAATAGTTTTGCAATTATTTCCAAATAGTATTTTAGGTTATTTAGTAAAACTTGCACGGTGAAAATGATGCATGATGATACAAAAAAGAAAACAAACAATTATCTAATTGGGGAAAAATCCCGAGGCGTTACAGTGTGGGTCATGTTGCCTCGTGCCGGCTTGAACTGTCCCACCATGTCCAAACACCATACAAAAAATAGCCAAGTGATGGGAATAGTTTCTAATGCAGAAGCCGGCATATGTATCTTGTGAGCGAATCTCTGGCATCCTCCAAACTTCCGGACAATGTCTTCTGCTTGCTGCAAAGCTGTGAGCCAATAGAACCCATGTCGGAACACCTTAGCAACCAATACCCGAAACTAAGCATGGTGCCCACATTCTCATTGATGTATTTCCAGTAGTATTTCTTGTCATTCTTCTGGTTCAACGCATTTCTTGCCCAAACTCTAGGTTGATGTAACACCCCGGAATTTCTCCAATTAGTTTGTTTGTTTTTCTTTTTGCATCATCATGTCATCATGCATTTGTCATCTCATTAATTTAATTTGTTGTATTTAAATTCTTTTCCCACTTATAAATTCAAATGCATTTCAAACTAATTAAAAATGTGTTTTTTTCAAATCTTTTGCAAATGTTAATAACTTGTTTCTTGAATAGCCTATTTGAAACTAAAACTATATTGTAAAGTTTGCTTATTCAAATTCATTTCCTACTTTGTTTTAAAAATTTATAACAGAAAAAAAACAGAGAACAAAAAAAACTATTACCTAGCGAGTTGGGCCACCTCCAGGACCGAAGCCAAGCCCATCTCCTTCTCTTCCTCCTCCGTACGGTCAGCAAAGCGCAGAGGAGAAAAGCGCCACGGCCTCCCCCACCACGTGCCCTGCTCCCTTCTCCCCCTCTCCCTTTTAGCCGCCCCTGCTCTCTCCTCCCGAACCCTAGCGCCACTCCACCCTCTCTCCTCCCTGCTGCGCTGCCGCCACCTCCCATTTCTTCCCCTTCTTTTTCCTCTGCTTCTTCTCCATCGAGAATCACCAGAGATCCACCTCACATCGCGCCGCCGCTCTGGCGCAGACGAGGGGACACCGAGAAGCACCGGCGCTCCGCATCGACGTCGTCGTCCTCTCCGTGCACGGAACGCTCCGAGAGCGACCGAGTCCGCAGCCCTCGTCTCCGTCTCTGCCACGGCCGGCGACCTCCGCCGTCTCAAATTCTGTGCCTGCGGACCTCCCCGGCAAGAACAAATACATCGAGCCCCCTCCCGGTGAGGTTCTCTTCCGATCCCCCCTCTCCCCCACTCGTTTTTGCTGCCGGGAGCCATGATTCCTTCCTCGACCTCCTCCGTATTCCGCCATGGCCGAAGCGTTAAGCTCCGATGTTCTCTCTGTCACTCGCCGCTGCACACGCACCACACACCATGCCAGCACACCGCGCGCACACACACACGCCACACCCAGACGTTGTGGCGCCGCCCCGATTTATGTCGCCGCCGGCGAGAATCGCTCCGTCGCTGCTCGCTGTTTCTTCAGTATTCAGTTTTCGTCAGATAGCGTTAGTGTTTAGGGTTAAAACAACTCGAATGCGTAGTCTCTCAACATCACCACCCCTCCCTACTGGCTAGCGCAGCGCTGGATCCGTGCGCTCCGGGTCGCGAGTTCGAACCCCTGTGGCGCGTTGACAAAAGCCACACTTTTTACTCCTGCCACGCGCACTGAACCGCTGGGACCCACCGGTCAGTGACCGTGGGAGCCCGCAGCACCCAGTTAGCACAGCCACACACCAGCGTGGCGCCTGGCCCGCACGGCAGTCCCTCGGGGTAGCCCGACCTTGGTGAGAAAAGTACAGGAGGGAGATCTGCGTTGTAAATTCGCACCGAGCCCCCTGGTTCTCTGCTTTTCGCACAGAAGCACTCAGAGATAGTTTTTCCATCACGAACAAGTCCCTGTGATTTATAGAAACAGCCCTAAAACTAATATGTTAATAACTTTTAATCTATAACGTCAAATTAAATAATCTTTATATGTTTTTATATAAGAAAAATGCAATGAACATTACAATGTCATTTGTATGCCATTTTGGATCTTTTTTTAATTTCTTAGTGTAATTTTTTAATTGCAACTAAATAATTAAATATGGAATGTGTGGGGTATTAGATCTCCCATGCCATGTGTTACCATGTTAACCAACATTTAATATTGTTGAGTTGATAAATAACTTGCACCTAAAGAATAATTGTCGGGGTTGCTCTCCCGCTTAATTTGGATTAAGTGCATTGTTTTGCATCTTGCCATGTCATGCATCATTCTCGTATGATCAAGCTGGATCTTTCGCCGTAGTTGTAAAATGCATCTTTTACTCTTTCCAGTGTTTGTTACTTCTTCGCGAATACGACGTTGAGATGTGTGAGCAACGACAAGATCTTCTTCGAAGCGGGATTCCCCGCTAGCAAAGTTTGGTTGTTTACCTATACATTGTCTTTCATTCCTGCCGTTGATCTTTGCTACCCTAGTATTCGATTGTTGTGTCACGATCCCATCGCATGTTTAACGTGCAGCCTATACAACTTTATCCCCACATCCCATCACCTGTTGTATGTTTATCTGTTGGCCTTGCGAGTCGTAGTGCATGCTTAGAGTTGATTGTGCGAGTCGTACATCTGCCTTTTATTCCACATGCTTAGTATGATGATTGTTCTACTTTAATGAAATGATATCTTCTGTTGGGTAATATAATTAAAAGATAAGGCACCGGCGGAAGGCCTTGCGAGGTGCTTTGTTCTGCTAAGTGTCGACCTAGGAACTGACATTTTGTCCTTGGATCCAATTTTGAGTGAAATAACCGCTTGTGGGAGGCCCTATGGACCCCCTCGTGGCTTCGATCTAATCAGCTTCTTATCCAGGGCGCCGCAGTTAGTTCGGGCTTTCCATTTGATGCATGCATATGGTTACATAACGATCTCATGGTGATGGAGTAGTCGATTCTCATATAGGGTGGCACGTTCTTAGAGTGTTACGAAGCTCCGCGTATGGGGTTGAGTAACCGTGCGCACAATCATGCGGTTCCCTTGATGGGTTGTAGAGAAGAGATTTGCCGTGTTGAGATACCCTACCTTCTGGCTTTGCTTTTTGGTGTTGATCGAACGAGTACGGGTCCAGTAGTGCACCCCTGCAGGGTATAATCTTATCGATGAGCCGTGTCCACGGTTGATGATGCTGGCTAACAAGATCTAGACAACTTACACCTAATCATTGTTAATTAACTTGACTAGTAATAGAGAATTACTTTCACAATAAATGGTAACTAAAACTGTTCAATGTGTGAGTTTCCCGAATTGTTTCATCATACTTGGTTGAGTGGGTTAGTCCGAGAATGGGTTATGATTGGTGTTAGTTGTAGTTGGTTACTTATGCGCTCTCTTATCCCTCTCTAATTAGACGGAAGTTGTTGTTGGGTTGTGACTCCCACGAAACAGGGGTGGTCACTCCCTGAAGAGTAGTTCTTAAAGGGATTGAACACGGAGGTAAAGACCCTCGAGAGGCACAACGACGGTGCTTGCCGGGCCTGGAGAGGAGCACCGACGACAGAGATGGACACCGGCTCGTACCCAGGTTCACGGCCCTCAGGAGGAGGTAAACCGCTACTCCTGCTTGTCTGTATTGCGCTGTGGAGGATTACAGTACAACTGAGCTTGCCGAAGGCTCTCTTGAGGCAGTTCGTGCCTGGGGAGGGAAGTAATGGTCTTCTTCCTCCTCCAGCCGAAGGCTATTCTACTTGGCTGAGCTAGGGTTTACAAGTGTTCTCTAAGCAATTGGCCGACCTTCTCTACGGTGGAGGTCTAGTTCCTTTTATAGGCGCCGCAGGCGTCTTCCCTGCGCTAGGCGTCCTAGGTGGGCTCCAACACGGCCGTGGCGTGGAGGAGTTGGAGTCCATCGCTGCAGAATCCTCCATGGACGCGGTCTATCAGCGATAAAGTTGGGCGCCGGTGGCCGACAAGCTGCAGACCGCGTAGAACGACTCGCAGGGACTACAGTCTTCGGAGTGGAGCACATGATGACGATCCTCTTGGAGTGTTGCGCCGTCCAGCCGCTTTATCATCGGAGAGGAAGGTACCAGCTGTCCTGGCGCAGGCGGCGCAACTTTATTGACTCCTTTATCACCAAAACGGCAAAAGGAGCGCCTGCATTACTCTGCGGATACGGCAGAGGCCATGTGCGCCCTGCCGTACTTCCTTGGCCGTGAAGTTTCCCCGCAGGCCCGTGGCGGCCTGTGGTGGGATTTCTGTTGACTTCTCTCCGGGCGCACGGCGCCTCGGTAGGGTCCCTTGAAGCACGGGTCCTCTTCAGGCCCTCGCTTCCTCTTCAGGCCCTCGAGGGGATTTGCCTCTCTAGGGTCTCTCCAAGCGATGGCTTGGTCCTTAGTCGTTTCGTCTGATCAGCCCGCGTGCGAGGCCTGGGGAGAGTGGGCTCTTCATATCCCTGTCTCCACTGGGCCGATAGTAGCCCTCGGGCCCGCGATGGGCGCAAGTGAGCCCATGGGCGCAGGCGGAGGTTAGCTGGCCCAAAGTGCCCGGCCGACCTGAGGAGGGGACCGCCTCAGCCGAGACCGAGGAGGGCGTCGTGGAGGACGTGCAGGACGGTGCCGACTCAGCCTAAGCTGCTGTTATCGCGCCTGTGTGCGCTTGTATCTGAAACAATTTATGTTTCGACATTTGCGACTTTTGTGCATGTAATATACTCTCATTTGCAATTTGCTTCTAGCTTTCTTGCCCCTCGAGAGGTTCCTTTGGACTTATCTTCATGTCTATTTGTTCTCTGCGTCGGTAGGACCCATCTCTTCGTGCCATGAGTCCGCCACTTCGGTATGCTAGAGCAATGACTCTGCAAGGGCATGGAGAGTTTAGGCCTAGGAGAGGTAAGAGCCCTGAGTCGCGATGCTCAAGTGCCCCCCTTAGACGTACGAGTAGTCCACGAAGCGTAAGGGAAAGCGAAATCGCTTGAGGGGCAAACGTGCGCTTGCGGGGAAAAAAGCTCTCGAGGCACCAGTGCGAGACATAGCTTCTCGAGGTTTTTGCCCTGTAGAGGTTTTTTCCTGGCGAGGAGTTCCTCTCTAGGGGCCTTTCCTGGATGCCTCCTCGGGATTGTGGGGGCATTTCTTCCATGTAAATGTTAGAGGGGCGAACCCAAACGCTTGTGCACAGTACAGAGGACTCGTGCGCGCTTATAGGTCCCCTCAGGCGTTAATCGCTAGGAGAGTAAGTACAAAGATCCTTTCTAGAGATGGCGTGTTTGTGGGAGCTTGCCCTCCAGCCAGAGCTCGGATCCTTGGATTTTGCAGTGCTGCTGGTGTGTCATTTGAGGTACTGGCACCGTACTCAGCCCCTGCTCGTGAGGTGCGCATGTGGAGAGATATAAGCGCACATTTTCAAAGAAGTAATGCATAAATAAAACTCACCACCAAATATTACATAGCGGTGCCGTAACGCTAAGTTCACTTAGGAACGAAATTGTCTCATTATGCTTGGAGTTGCCAAGCTAATGTTTTGACCATGTCGAGGCATGGGGACCACCCATTAGTGGCAGAGACTCTCGACGGCCTGAGGTGGCTCGTTACATGGAGAGAAGCCTTTGGAGCTTGAAGGTTTAAGCCATGAGCTTTTAACCACTAGAGACAATAAATGCTTGGAGGTTGAGTTGTAAGCTGCCTCTTTCACTAGATGTCTTGACGTGACAATGATCACGGGCGTGACAATGATCACGTTTTTCCTTTTATCCATTTGGAGACAAAAAATGCTTGGAGGTTGAGCCGTAAGCTGTCTTGACGTGACAATGATCACAAGCGTGACAATGATCACGGGTAGAACTTGCGTAGGTGCATGATGTTCCATGGATTCTTGACGGGGATGCCGTCATCAGTTTCGAGGCAAACCGCGCCAGGCCTGTCGATGTGGGTGACCCTGTATGGGCCTTCCCCCATCGGTGACAGCTTGTGGAGGCCTTCCCTATAGAGGATTCGCCAAAGGACAAGATCACCTGTCTCTAGTGTACGTGAGCGCACGTTGCGGCTGTGGTAGCATCGCAGGTCCTGCTGGTATTTTGCCGCTCGGAGGGCGGCACGACGGCGTAGGCCCTCGAGAAGCAGCTGGTCGTCGTTGTGGAGATCCTCTTGCTCGTCCTTGTTAAAGGCAAGGACCTGTGAGGATCCATGCTTTATCTCTTTGGGGAGGACTGCTTCGGCTCCATAGACGAGGGCGAACGGTGTTTCCCCTGTAGGCTTTGGTGGCGTTGTGCGGATGGACCAGAGCACCGAGGGGAGCTCACCGATCCAGCCCTTGTCGTGCCCCTTGAGGATGTCGAAGGTCCTGGTGTTTAGGCCCTTGAGGACTTCTGCGTTTGCTCGCTCGGCCTGCCCATTGCTCTGTGGATGAGCGACTGAGGCGAAGCAAAGCTTGATGCCCATCTTTTCGCAGTAAGCCCTGAAGATACCACTGGCGAATTGTGAGCCATTGTTGGTGATGATGCGGTTAGGCACTCCGAAGCGGCAGACCAGACCTCTGATGAATTTCACCGCCGCGCCTGCTGGAATTGTGCGCGCCGCCTCCACTTCAGGCCATTTAGTGAACCTGTCGATGGCCACAAAGAGGTAGCGATATCCCCCTTGCGCTGTTAGGAACGGTCCCAGGATGTCCAGCCCCCAGACCGTGAACGGCCAGGAGAGCGGAATGGTCTGTAGCCCAGCGTAGGTTGGTGGATTTGCTTGGCGTGGAATTAGCAAGCTTCACATGATTGAACGATGTCAACTGCATCCTGAAGTGCTTGAGGCCAGTAGAAGCCGCTCCTGAAGACTTTGCCTGCGAGGGTGCGGGCGCACGAGTGGTGGCCGCACTCCCCGCTGTAGATGTCTCTGATCAGCATTTTGCCTTCTTCAGGAGGGACGCATTTGAGCGCGATGCCGTTTGGGCGCTTGCGGTAGAGATTCCCTTCAAGGATGTGGTAGGATTTTGCCTGGTGGGCGATTTGCTCCTCTTCAACATCTTCCTCGGGAAGGATCCCTTTGGCGAGGTAGTCTTTGATCTTGTCAATCCATCATGTTTCTTGATGCGCCGCTATGAGCAACAGACGTTCCCCTGTAGGGGGCCCGCAATCGGGAGCCTCGACTGTAGGTGGTGGCGGGAGCGCTTCGTCTATGCTTGCGGGCATGGCCTCTTGCGACTGTTTTATGGATGCCTTGACAAGTCTTTCTTCAAAGACGCCTGGTAGCTGAGCTTGCTTCTTTGACGCGCGTTTGGCGATGTCATCAACCTCTTGATTTTCCTTTCTTGGGATCTGCATGAGCTTCATTCCCTTGAAGTGCTTCTCAAGCCTGACCTGTTCAAGGTATGCAGCCATGTTGTCGTCCTTAGGCTTGTAGCTCTTGTTGGAGAATTGATGAGCAGCTGGGAGTCGCCCTTGATGAGTAGGTGCTTGATGCATAGAGCGATTGCGGCACGTAGGCCAGTGAGCAGGCCTTCGTACTCAGCAATGTTGTTGGAGATCTTGTCGATTCCGAAGCACAGCTGAACCGCGTAATAGAGCTTGTTGCCCGTTGGTGAGATCAGGACCACGCCAGCCCCACTGTGGCGACAAGCGAAAGCTTCATCGAACTTCATGGTCCAGTGGCTGGGCATTTTGTCTGCAGAGTGCTCTTGTTCTTCGCCTAGAGGCTGTTCAGGTGTTGGTTCAGTCCATTCGGCGACGAAGTCTGCCAGCGCTCTTCCTTTGATTACCCTTGTGGTATCGAAACGTAAATTGAATGGTTGTAGCTCTATGTTCCATCCTGCGACATGATCTGTGGCGTTGGGGTTACGCAGGATCTGCACCAAGGGAAAAGAGGTGACCACAGTGACGGGGTGTCCCTGGAAGTAGTGTCGCAGCTCTCTTGAGGCGATGAGGAGCGCGACGAGGAGCTTCTGCTGCATTGTGTATCGCTCGCGAGCATCGCACAGTACTGTACTGACGAAGTAGATTGGATGCTCGACAAGGGTTGTCAGTTTAGGCTCGGCGTTGTCTGCCTGGAGAGGCTCTACAGGGCCCTCGAGGGGGTTGGCATGTGGAGGCTCTTTAGGGCCTTCAAGGGGGTTGGCCTGTGGAGGCTCTTCAGTTTCTCTAGCAAGATCATCCTATAGCAGTTGATTCGGGGCAGGCTCCGCTTGTGGCTTTTGGCCTTGCGGTGGGTTTGTGGGGCCTTCTCCTTTGTCGAGCTCTTCGTCAGGGGTTTTTGGCTTTGGAGTGGTTGCACTCTTCTTGTGGAGGACTGGCTCCTCTCTTGATACCACCAGGACGGCACTGGCAGCTTGTGGAGTGGCTAATAGGTACAGCTTTAGATGCTCGCCTATCCTTGCGGCAACCATGACTGGTGGGCTGGCCAGGTACCTCTTCAAATCCTCAAAGGCTTTTTCCGCTTCAGGCGTCCACTTGAAGGTGTCGGTTCACTTCATGATCTTGAAGAATGGCAGAGCTCTCTCGCCAAACTTGGAGATGTATCTACCCAAGCTGGCCATGCAGCCTGCTAGGCATTGCATATCCTTGAGCCGGTGTGGAGGTTGCATCTCCTCTATGGCCTTGATTTTGTCAGGGTTTGCCTCTATGCCTCGGTGAGACACGAGGAAACCGAGCAATTTGCCTGAAGGCACTCCGAAGACGCACTTGGCGGGTTTGAGATTGATGTTCACCTTGGGCAAGCTGGCGAAAGTCTCTTCAATGTCCCTGAGGAGAGTATCTCCCTCTCCAGACTTGACGACGATGTCATCGATGTAAGCCTCGGCGTTTCTGCCCATTTGCTCGCCAAGTGCTATCCTCATGAGCCTCTGGAAGGTGGCACCGGCGTTTTTCAGACCGAAAGGCATGCAGTTAGCAATACACACCGCAAGGGGTGAGGAAAGCTGTCTTCTCTTCGTCTTCCTTAGCCATTTTTATCTGGTGATAACCAAAGAAAACATCGAGGAAGAGAGGAGGTCGTAGCCTGCCGTCGTGTCCACAATCTGGTCGATTCTTGGCATGGGATAAGGGTCCTTGGGGCAAGCCTTGTTGACATCAGTGTAGTCGATGCAGAGGCGGCCTCCTCCGGCGGGCTTTGGGACAACCACGCCATTGGAGAGCCAAGTGGGGTGCGCGACTTCGCGGACGACATTTGCCGCTTTTAGCTTCTCGACCTCTTTGACGATGAATGCTTGCTTCTCGGGGGCTTGTTTTCTCGTTTTTTGCTTGACGGGGCGTGCGCTTGGACACACAGCTAAGTGGTGCTCGATCACCTCACTCGGTACACCGGACATATCTGACGGAGTCCACGCAAACATGTCCGAATTTGCCCGTAGGAAGACGACGAGCGCGCTTTCCTATTTGGGAGGCAGCGCAGCGCCAATGGTGACGCTAGCCCCCGAGCCTTCAGCCCCCGAGCTGCTGGAGCTTAGAGAGACTTTCACTAGAGCAAAACAGGCCACTGGTCCCGGGCCGTGAGGGCTTTTTGCCCCGGTCACGCGCCCGGGACAGCGTGTTCGGGACAAATAGCCTCCCCTATTTGTCCCGGGCACGCCACGACCCGGGACCAATAGGGGGGCCACGTGGCCAATCAAGGCAGGCTCTGCCTGCGACTCATTTGTCCCGGTTCGTAAAACGAACCGGGACAGTATATATGTTTTTTTTTGTTTCTTTTATTTTGTTTCCTGTTTTCTATTTTTGTTTCTGTTTTCTATTTATGTTACTGATTCTTTTGTGTTTGTGTTTTTTCATTTATGTTTCATTTCAAACAATATCGAGTTGCATATTATACGTTACTATGTAATATATATCATGAATACACGATTTTTATCGGGATATAGTCATGAATACTACTAGTACACGAGTTCTCCCAAACAAATATTTACAACCGGAAGATCATGTCTGTACCGGGGACACGGCTAAGTACAAATATTTTTTTACATGACAAAGAAGCATTAGACCCTATTTTTTCCTCGGGATGGTCTTTTTTGGCGGCCGGATTATACTGCATTCTGCGCCTGGCTTTATGACATAGTCAAGCAGAAAGCCCGCAATTTCCTCCGCGATTGGTAGTAGGCGGTCTTTTGCTTCTAGCCTGTTCCGGATCGTCTCAAACTAAAAAGGAGAGATCAACACCATATATCAACCATTATGAAAATAATTCAATTTGAGAAGTGAATAAGTTTGAATGAATTGTTAACGTACCCTATTCCAGTCTGCACCCTCATTGAAGTGAATTCGGATGAACTCGCAGACATAGAATCCACACAAATTGGTGCCTTGTTGCTGCTTCGCGCACTTTATGATAGAATAAGATAAGAAATTAATAAAAAATAATCATAAATATTGAAAAAATGGTATTGTGAGACTGAAATTAAGAATATGCGTATGTGGAACCTAGCTAGTATACGTCTTTACCTCTCGCCATTTAAAAGTGAGGTTCTTAGCTATACCGACATCCTTGTGGAAACCGGTGAACTTGTCCCAAACCCTGAAGTTTACGGTATGAAAAATTAGTAAAGAAGTTAACTAATTACTATATATTATTAGAAAAGACGAGGTCGATTGTGATAATGAACGAAATTACCTCTGGAGCATCTGTTTCGTGTCGTCGAACTTTTCTTCAGGTTTCGATAATGGGTCCAAGACCTCAACGATTGCCTTTTCAACATCAATCTCTAATAATACCCAGTGAAATCTGCCATATGTTTATATTTGTTAATAACTAAATCATCAATTACATATACTTAATTAACATCGAGTATGTATAAGAAAGTAAACAACTCACTCGAAGTTGAACGGGAAAATTATGGTGCTTTTGTAATGTTGCGGCATCAAATAAGTAAGCAAAAGCTCCTCCGTTTCATCTGGGTAATGTAACAAACCATGATGATGAACTCGATTAGGGTCAATGAATCCAATCTTGTGATTGAGTCCCAGCTTTCGAGATTGTATAATTTTCAGCCTGCATAATAGAGTACAAAAGTAATATAGTGATAAGGATAATTACAAGCAATGAAATATAAGTAGAGCTAGAGAATTACTGACATATATACATAATTTAATTACTTACATGCAAAAGGCACTGATGATAGATTTGTCGAGCGCGTCAAAATTGAATAACTGCCATAATTCGTAATACTCGATTTGAACCTCATCATCACCTGGGCCAAAAAAATCCTTTGGAATTTTCCCATAGAGCCAGTCTCCTTCTTGACTTTTCGTGGTACGCAAGTACCATGCATTTAGTTGGTGCAACCTAGCTGGTAGAGTGCGCACCATTGCAGGGTCGACAAGATCTTGTCCTCTCACATATGTCCGCACCACCTCATGTATGGTGACACTCTCGCCAGCTTGCAATGCCTTCAGCTCTGCCAGAGTTATACCCATGTCTCTAGCTTGCTGCGAAAGTACATCATCGATCGGGTTCCGGTTGTAAGGCGCCAATATGAGTGGAGGGGCCGATTGTCCCGCCTGCATTCCGAGCTGTGGAACATCTCTCTTCTGGGTGGCAGCAGATTTTTGTTCTTCCCGCACTCTCTTAGATGTACGCACCAGAACGCGTGTGTAGTCATCGTCCATATTTAGTTCATATTGCGACGGATGCGTAAGAAATTCTATGGCCCACCGTATCGCTTCCGGAGAATAAACCGGAACAGTCAAAGACATCTTTTTTGCCTTCTTTCTCTGGGAAGTCTGGATCTCCTCGACCCATGTATCGACATCTTTGTGAGAGTTCACAAAGCGAGACTTCCCGGCCGTTTCGCTTTTCTGAGTACTAGTCGATGCAGCGGTGCACTTCCGCTTCTTTTGCGGAGGCGATGGAGTCCGTTGACGCGGCGGAGTACGCTCACGCGGCGGAGTACGCTCATGCGACGGCGGAGATGGACTAGCGCCTTGGTTGTCGTTGTGGGGGGTGTCTGGACTAGCGCATTGGTTGTCGTTGTTGTAGTTATGTGGACTGGCTTGTGGACTGGGAGGGCGATTTAGCTGCATGTGTGGGAACACGATGTATTCTTTTTTCCATAAGCAGGTACTCTTGAGGGCAAATCTCAACTCAACCTCGTCTTCACCCGTAGGGAAGTCCAGCTTAATTCCCTCATATGTCTTGATAACCTCATCAACCCCGACAACAGCATAGCCATCTGGAATAGGGCGACAATGGTAAGTTCCATTTGGGCTAGGCGGTAGGGCAAAGTCGTGCGCCACCTTCACGGTTATGTTCAAGCATGGCACATGTAGGTCGCACAGTTCCCGCTGCACGATATTATCCACGGGGTGACGAGGACCCGGCATATCATTGTGGCGATCGAGCTCCGTCGAAGCCACGCTGGTTCTCCGCATTGATTTTGGATCAGGAGAAGGATTTTCGGGCGTCTCAGATTCGCAGGGCATCCGTCGAGTCTGCGCTGCCTTCAGCTCTGCTATCTCCTTCTCATGCTGTAGTAATTTATTTTCCATCCACTGGGCCCGGTCGGCAATCTCTTTCTTCTTTCTCGATCGGCTTCTATAAGTGCCAACATCTTTGGGAAACCCAAGTATCCACGGTACAGAGCCGACGGTTCCTCTTGTTCGTCCACTGTGTTCAGGATTCTTAAGGGCTCGCGATAGCTCGTCCTTCTCTCTGTTAGGGTGGAACCTGCCTTCCGTGACCTCCTTCCATACCTCTCTGAGAGCTTTAATAGGGTCAGGTCTGTGCTCCTTGGTAAAAAGACAGTCACCTGTTTCAGGGTCTAACTTTCCACCATGCCCATAGAACCAAGCCTTAAGCCGGTCTGGCCAGTCAAATGTCTCGATCTGTATACCTTTAGCCAAAAACTCTTCCTCCATTTTCAGAAACTTAGGCAGGGCAGTCAGGTAGCCACCTGACCCCATGTTATGGTGATATATCTTTTTGTCTGCATTTTTCTTATTTCTCTCTGACATGGCCTTAGCGGCTTCCGATTGCTTGTACGCCTTAAATTCGGGCCACTCATCTTTTATCTTTTCATAGACTCCGACAAATTCTGGAGTTTTACCTTCTTTTATGAACTTGTGAAGCCTTTTCTTCCAGCTGCGGAACAATTCACCCATCTCAATATAAGTCCAGGCCTTGCATCGATTCTCTATAACCGGCTCCTCTACATCCTCCTCTTCCGGTAAAGTGAAATTCTGCATGAGCTCGTCCCAAAGGAGTTGTTTGTCTGCATTCGAGACATAAATAACCCCCTCCTTTGGCACCTTTGGCTTATACCATTCTTGAGCCCTGATGGACAGTCTGTCCCGAACGATGACTCCGCACTGAGCTACAAATTTCCTTGCGTGGTTAGGGGGAGCAATCGGTTTTCCTTTTTCATTGATCTCCTCGATGTGGTACTTCTGTTTCCCTTGGAGCTTTTTGGTCCCGGTCCGTGGCCCGCCTCGTTTCACCGCTGCTTTTTTGCTTGGTCCCGGTTCATGGCCCGCCGACGGCTAAACACAAGAAAAAGTGATAGTTAATATATGTATACACACAAATCTTTTCAACGGAGACAAAAACCTGAGGGCATATATCTACCTCGGTGGCCGACTTTCCAACAGTAGAGTCGATGAACTGTCGGTGAGCTGAACTATCGGTGACGTCTATTCCGTCACCGGACTCGTTCAGAAATTGCCCGGTGAAATCGTCTACGTGTTCCTCTTCTTGTTCATGGTTTCTGCCGGGGTCCAATTCATCACCTTCGCGAATGATGCCGAACATGTCCTCTTCTTGTTGAAGATTTCTACGGGTGTCCATAGTTTCTGCAAGAGATTTAAATCCATTTAAATAATTTTAATAACTCAACATCTAAATAACTTTACCGATATGTCATACAACTAAATCTAACTCAACATCTTTTATCATTTATTTGTACAAACACATTTCAATTTCAACCTGAAGCAAAGTTATTTGAATAGTACAAATACATTAAGACATTTCAATTTTACAAACACATTTCAATCATATCGAGTATCTCATTTCTATTTACATTTCTCTTTTGAAGTCTCTCGAACTTTACTAGGGCTCCGAGAGGGCGGCGGCTACGACGAGGTGACAAATCCGAGTACCTGCACGCAAAATCCAAGTAAGAAAAAATAGATATGAATCCAGTTGATATGAATTAATATGAACATTTTTATGATACAACATTATAGATTATATTTTTCTGAACATTTTGATATAAAGTTTGCATTTGTATAAGTTTTTCTGAACATCAATCTCCGCCGGAAACCCTAACAATGGCCAAACTCCGCCGGAAACCCTAATTTGCATACACAGGTTTTTGCACATTACACATTACACATTACAACAATTTTTTGCATTTGCACATTACACATTACAATAATTCAACACATTACACTAGTTCAACAAAATAATATCACATTTGCATTTGCAACGATATTCCCACAATTATTTTGTTTATTCAAACTTAATCAAACACACAAAATAATGACACAACAACATGTATTTTATTTTTATGAACATTTTTGGCATCCTTGGTTCAAAGACAAAACTCATTTGACATGACAAAGTACACACTCATTTGACTAATGACCTAGTTAAAACATGTAAAGTGATTAGGTAACAATTACATCCGTAAAACATGTATACTAAACACATCAACTAAACACATGAGTGATATACATTTAGGAAAAAAAGGAAAATGGGACGATGACGTCATCGTGGAGTCATCAATGGAGTAATCCTCACTGCCGAGCACAATTCCTTGGAATTCGAGCGTGAAGAGTCCTGCGAGTGTGTGCACGAAACGTGCACAGTCGCACTGGACCAGAGAGGGCTAGGTACGGTGGATTTCTCGCCGAAGCGGAGGCCGGCGACGGACAAGGCAACGCGAGGCTAGGGTTTGCGATTAACGACGGGCAACGCAACGAGGCTAGGGTTTGGGGCACGCGCAGAGAGAGGGGAGAGGCTCACCTAGTCGCCGGAGTCGAGGAGGAAGGTGGCGGCGCTCGAGGATGGAGCGAAGCCCGGCCGGAGTCGAGGAAGGAGGCGGCGGCGCTCGAGGGGAATTTTGGCAGCCTGACGGCGTCGTTCTGATTTGGCTCCGGGTTGAGACACCACCCGTGGCTAAGTGTTGCTTATATAGCAACACTCAACTGTCCCGGGTGGTGGCTCAGCCCGGGACAGATAGCACTAAACTGTCCCGGGTGGTGGCTGCACCCGGGACAGATAGCCAACCCAACTGTCCCGGGTGGTGGCTCAGCCCGGGATAGATAGCCACCCCATCTGTCCCGGGCTGAGCCACCACCCGGGATAGATGGGGTTTTTTCTTTTTCTTTTCCCTTTTTCTTTTCTTTTTCTGTTTTCTGTTTTCTGTTTTAAATAACTTTGGAATTTGAAAAAACTTTCAATATGAAAAGTGTTTGAATTTGACTAACTAATACAAAAACATTTTCTCTTTTCTATAACCATTATTTTAATTAGTTTAAAACTATTTTGAATGTGAATTTGTATAACTTTTGCAAACTTTGGAATTTGAAAAAACTTTCAATATGAAAAGTGTTTGAATTTGACTAATAACTAATACAAAAACATTTTCTCTTTTCTATAACCATTATTTTAATTAGTTTAAAACTATTTTGAATGTGAATTTGTATAACTTTTGCAAACTTTGGAATTTGAAAAAACTTTCAATATGAAAAGTGTTTGAATTTGACTAATAACTAATACAAAAACATTTTCTCTTTTCTATAACCATTATTTTAATTAGTTTAAAACTATTTTGAATGTGAATTTGTATAACTTTTGCAAACTTTGGAATTTGAAAAAACTTTCAATATGAAAAGTGTTTGAATTTGACTAATAACTAATACAAAAACATTTTCTCTTTTCTATAACCATTATTTTAATTAGTTTAAAACTATTTTGAATGTGAATTTGTATAACTTTTGCAAACTTTGGAATTTGAAAAAACTTTCAATATGAAAAGTGTTTGAATTTGACTAATAACTAATACAAAAACATTTTCTCTTTTCTATAACCATTATTTTAATTAGTTTAAAACTATTTTGAATGTGAATTTGTATAACTTTTGCAAACTTTGGAATTTGAAAAAACTTTCAATATGAAAAGTGTTTGAATTCGACTAATAACTAATACAAAAACATTTTCTCTTTTCTATAACCATTATTTTAATTAGTTTAAAACTATTTTGAATGTGAATTTGTATAACTTTTGCAAACTTTGGAATTTGAAAAAACTTTCAATATGAAAAGTGTTTGAATTTGACTAATAACTAATACAAAAACATTTTCTCTTTTCTATAACCATTATTTTAATTAGTTTAAAACTATTTTGAATGTGAATTTGTATAACTTTTGCAAACTTTGGAATTTGAAAAAACTTTCAATATGAAAAGTGTTTGAATTTGACTAACTAATACAAAAACCAGGACTAAAGAAGCACACGGATCGTGTGTTTCTTTCAAGCACTTGTAAGCCGTTTGATCAGGTGTGTGTTTCTTTTGATTGCTTCTGAGCTGTTCGATTAACGCTTTCAGTTTCAAACCGGGACTATAGAAGCACACGGATCGTGTGTTTCTTTGAAACACTTGTTAGTCGTTGGATCAGGGGTGTGCTTCTTTTGAGCACTTGATAGCTGTTGGATCAACACTATCAGTACCACTGGTTGAGCCCGTGACCCTATATATAGCCCCCTCTCGGACGAGGTGAGCACTCAGTGTTTCCTCCTTCTAGTGCCTAGCCGGGTGGTGTGTGGTATACAAATCACTCGGATTCCCTGCATACGCCCCACGGTGCATTTGATATGCAGGCACTCAGGAGCCACCGTGGGGCTGTATGCAGGTGAAACCGTGTGTTTTGTTCTATCAAAAGAATAGTTCAATTCATCTACTGAGGAATATATACAAATTACTCGGATTCCCTGCATACGCCCCACGGTGCATTTGATATGCAGGCACTCATCAAGAGCCACCGTGGGGCTGTATGCAGGTGAAATCGTGTGTTTTGTTCTATCAACGCCGACGGATCCATTTGATATGAAGGTAAAAATGGAGCATCTTCTTCATATCAAAAGTTTAATATATTAATTATTACATATCGCCATCACACAACACCGCCAGTTCTTCTGCGTCGGAACCATGGAGCATCTTCTTCAATCAACTTGATGATTGGGTCAATGTTCACTACGAAAGGCGGAATTTCATCAAAATTATTATAATCATCTGACATGTCTGTCTTGTCCTCCACTCCCACGATGTTTCTTTTTCCTGAAAGAACTATGTGACGCCTAGGCTCCTCCACTCCCAGGATGTTTATTTTTTTGGGTCTGCTAGACATGTCTTTCACATAGAAAACCTGAGCCACATCATTGGCTAGCACGAATGGTTCATCTCTGTACGCAAGATTGTTTAGATCCACTGTTGTCATTCCGTACATCTTGTCTACCTCAACCCCGCCTTTCAGATTGACCCATTTGCACCGAAACAAAGGGATCTTAAAAGAAGGTCCATAGTCAAGTTCCCATATCTCCTCTATGCAACCATAATATGTGTTCTTCTGCCCATTGTTGTTTGTTGCATCAATGCGAACACCACTGTTTTGGTTCGTGCTCTTTTTATCTTGGACACTCGTGTAAAATGTATTTCCATTTATCTCGTACCCTTGGAAAGTACATATAGTTGTAGATGGTGCCCTGGCCAACAAGTGTAACTCTTCATCAACCTTGTCTTTATTTTCAAGATGTGCTCGCAACCAACCGCCGAACGTGGCCATGTGTGTACGTACAATCCAGTTGTCAGACTTCCCCGCGTGACGAGAGCGTACAAAATTCTTGTGTTCATCGATATACGGGGCCACCAAGGTAGAACTTTGTAGAACTGTATAGTGTGCTTCAGTGAAAGAATGTCCATCCATACAAATTTTTGTTTTCTTTCCTAGTGTGCCTTTTCCACTAAGTCTACCCTCATGTCGTGATTGTGGAACACCTATCGGCTTAAGGTCATGAATAAAGTCAACACAGAACTCAATGACCTCCTCGTTACCGTAGCCGTTGGAGATGCTTCCTTCTGGCCTAGCACGGTTATGCACATATTTCTTTAAGACTGCCATGAACCTCTCAAATGGGAACATATTGTGCAGAAATACAGGACCGAGAACTTGAATCTCTTCGACTAGGTGAACCAGGAGATGCGTCATAACATCGAAGAAGGATGGAGGGAACACCAACTCAAAACTGACAAGACACTGGACCACATCATTTTGCAAGCCTGGTAGAATCGCCGGATCGATTACCTTTTGAGATATTGCATTGAGGAATGCACAAAGCTTCACAATGGGTACTCGAACATTTTCCGGTAGTAGCCCCCTCAGTGCAATCGGAAGCAATTGCGTCATAATCATGTGGCAATCATGAGACTTTAGGTTCTGAAATTTTTGGAGTCTCACATTTACTATCCTCTTTATATTCGACGAGAACCCAGCCGTGACCTTGATACTGCTCAGGCATTCAAAGAATATTACTTTCTCTTGTTTGGTAAGAGCGTAGTTGGCAGGACCTTCGTAGTGTTCGGGACTTAGGCCGTCTAGTTCTTTCACACGTTTCTGGTCCTCCCGTGCTTCCTCTGTATCTTTTTTCTTCCCGTACACGCCCAAGAAGCCTAGCAGGTTCACGCAAACATTCTTCGTCACGTGCATCACGTCGATAGCAGATCTAACCTCTAGGACCTTCCAATATGGTAGCTCCCAAAATATAGATTTTTTCTTCCACATGGGTGCGTGCCCGTTAGCGTCTTTCGGAACCTGTTGACCTCCAGGACCCTTTCCAAAGATTACTTTTAGATCCTTGACCATATCAAATATTTCTTCACCAGTACGGTTGACAGGCCTCCTACTGTGATCAGCCTCACCTTTAAAATGCTTGCCTTTCTTCCTTGCGGTATGCCTGATCGGAAGAAATCGACGATGCCCCAGATACACACACTTCTTACATTTATCCAAATATAAACATTCAGTCTCACCCAAACAGTGTGTGCATGCATTGTACCCCTTGGTCGACTGCCCTGAGAGGTTAGCAAGAGCAGGCCAATCGTTAATTGTTACAAAAAGCAGAGCTCGTAGGTCAAATTCCTCATGTTTGTGCTCATCCCACACCTGTACACCTTCTTCCCGCCACAACTGTAAAAGTTCTTCAAATAATGGCCTGAGGTACACATCAAGGTCGTCGCCGGGTTGCTTCGGGCCTTGGATGAGCAATGGCATCATAATGAACTTTCGCTTCATGCACAACCAAGGAGGAAGGTTATAAATACATAGAGTCACAGGCCATGTGCTATGACTGCTGCTCTGCTCCCCAAACGGATTGAAACCGTCTGTACTTAGACCAAACCTTAAGTTCCTTGCGTCATCTTCAAATTCCGGGAACTCTCTCTCAATTTTTCTCCACTGCGACCCATCAGCGGGGTGTCTACACATCGCGTCTTTCTTACGGTCCTCTTTGTGCCATCGCAACAACTTGGCATGCTCTTTATTCGCGAACAGGCGTTTCAACCGTGGTATTATAGGAGCATACCACATCACCTTGGCAGGAACCCTCTTCCGGGGACGCTCACCCTCAACTTCACCAGGGTCATCTCGTCTGATCTTATACCGCAATGCAGTGCATACTGGACATGCATCCAAATTCTCATACTCACCGCGGTAGAGGATGCAGTCATTAGGGCAGGCATGTATCTTATGCACGTCTAATCCTAGAGGGCACACAACCTTCTTTGCTTCATACGTGTTGTCGGGCAACTCGTTGACCTTTGGAAGCATCTTTCTAATTATCTGCAGCAACTTTCCAAATCCCTTGTCAGTCACACCACACTCTGCCTTCCACTGCAGTAATTCCAGTGTGGTACCCAGCTTTTTCTGACCATCTTCGCAACTTGGATACAACAATTTCTTGTGATCCTCTAACATCTGGTCGAACTTCAACCTCTCCTTTTCAGTTACGCACTCTCTCTTTGCATCAGCAATGGCCCTACCAAGATCGTCAGTGGGCTCATCTGGTGCCTCTTCAGCTTCAGCTTCCCCCGTTGCAGAATCTCCGTACTCCGGGAACATAGGATAGTTGTCATAATCTTCCTCTTCTTCATTGTCTTCCATCATAACACCTTTTTCTCCGTGCTTCGTCCAACAATTATAGTTGGGCATGAAACCATGCCGAATAAGATGACTTTGAAGGGTTCTCACGTTTGGGTGATCTGTCTTATTCTGACAGTTGACACATGGACAACACATGAAACCATTCGTACTGTGGGCCTGGGCTTTCTCTAAAAATTTCCTCAAACCTGTCATGTACTCGGCAGTGCGTCGGTCACCATACATCCATTGTCGGTCCATCTGCATTATATAATGAACTACATCAATAACCATTACAGAACATCGACAAATAAACACTGAACATGCACGGTATCAATTAATTACAAATGAAATGAGATAAAAATTAACCTTGATCGAAAAGAAGAATAAACTTCTTTAAGTGTACATCAAATCAATTCGTGAACTCTCTCGGGCATTTCATCAAACACCTTGCATGCATACAAAAAAAACAGACTAGCACACACCCCCTCCTTCCATTTCAAACAAAAAATGCCTCCAATGGTTTTGGGAGGGGGCTGCTGATCAGTATATATAAGCACCCCCCCATTGGTCCCGGTTTCAGTCACAAACCGGGACAAAAAGGAGCCCATTTGTCCCGGTTTGAGACTGAAACCGGGACAGATGGAGGTTTTTTTCATTTTTTTTATTTTCTTTTTCTGTTTTCTGTTTTAAATAACTTTTGCAAACTTTGGATTTTGGAACAACTATGAATATGAAAAATGTTTGAATACATAGATAGTCTACACATCAACGACATTAAGAGGATCATTTTCCGTATTATAGCCGCGTAGACTATCCCACTTCCGTGCAATCTCGAAGCCAAGGCGAGCGTCTAAAGCAGCATATACGATTTGATCGTAGCTTAATGGAACGTTGCCCCATCCGAAAATTAGGTCTTTTTGTAACGTGTCTTCCTTGTCGTCGTCCGTGTACTTCCTCTTCTTGTATTTCTTCTTCTTCTCTAGATTTGTCCCAATGACCGCATTAGAGAGATCATATAGACTAGGAGTAAAATTGCCGGTAGGGTTTCGGCGATCCCTCTGCAGGTCGACCGCGGACCGAATAATAATTCCGTAGTAGGGTAGCATCTTCATGTCATTATGGATTGCCACGCCGTAGAATTTGATTGTCTCGTCACCTAAGAAATCCACGAGGACCTGTGGCACCCGATCAGCTTTGCAAATTTGGAAGACAAGAGTCTCGGTCGCCACCGAGAGTTGAAGGACGGCGGCGCGCTGCGGAGTATCCTTCCGTCAAGGGTCGGTGAACTCGCAATCGAGTCCAACGGCTTTGATCGGAGCGGCGTCGAGGAAGTTCTTCTTCACGTCGCCGATCCACTTCTCCACGCGCCATGCACGAAGGGTGACCCACACCTTCAACCGCATGCCTTCCTTCTCGTAGCCGTAAAACTCATCGGACCGAGGCACAAGTGGCTCCATAGGAAATGGTGTACGTGGACGGAGAAAAGAGAGGAGATATGGCCGGAGAAATGGTGTACGTGGACGGAGAAAAGAGAGGAGAGATGGCCGGAGAAATGGTGTGGGAAGAGTCGTACTGTGCAGTGCATTTTATAGCGCCGGAGAGGAAGATGAATCGCCGGCGGAGGGCAGAGGAATCGCCGGAGGGCAAAGGAATCACCGGCGCCGCTCGTCTTCCGTGCACGTCGAAAAAACGCGGCGGTGGCGCGTAACTGAAACCATGCCATTTGTCCCGGTTCGTGACTGGAACCGGGACAAATGGGTGTCGCCTGCGGGTGCTACCTCATTTGTCCCGGTTCCAGCCACGAACCGGGACAAATGAGTGTCGCCTGAACTAGTTGTAGCGTTTTATGCCCCATCTGTCCCGGTTTGCAGTACGACCGGGACAGATGGGGTTTTGGAGTTTGGTCCTTTAGCCTGTTTTCTACTAGTGTTTCTTTGTAGCGGCTGACTCCTGGGAGAACAACTGCTTCTTCTTCTTGGGTCTCTCGAGAGGCTCCATGTCCTCGTCTACGGGGAACTCCATGTCGGCTGCCTTGTAGGTTGTCTCGACGGCGCGCGTAGCATCCAGGACATGACCACGGATTGTGATTGTGCCAGCGCTGCCGGGGATCTTGACCATGTTGTAGGCATGATGCGTGACGGCCATGAATTTTGCGAGGGCGGGGTAGCCGAGGATGGCGTTGTAGGGCAGGCCGATGTGCGCGACATCGAAGTCAATGTGCTCGGTGCGGTAGTTTTCCTAGCTGCCGATGGTGACGGCAAGCCTGACCTGCCCCAGAGGCTCGATCGAGCCGCTAGTGACTCCCGTGAAGGGCCTAGAGGGCATAAGCCTCTCGTAGGGCACTTGAAGCGCTTCGAACGTCTCAACGGAGATGACATTCAGGCCTGCTCCACCATCAATGAGCGTCCTGGAGATGGCGATGTTGTCGATGGTGGGGCTGCAGACCAGCGGGAGGGTTCCAACTGTCTTGGTGGACTTGGGGTGCTCCTGAGCGTTGAAGGCGATGGTGTACTGCGACCACTTGAGGGGCCTAGAGGTCTCGAGGCTGGGGAGGGCGGCGTTTAGCTCGCGAGCGAACTGTTTGAACTGATTGTTCGACTTGGGCGCCTGTGCCCCACCGAGGATGCAGTAATGGCGCCTCTTGGAGCTTGATAGACCCCATCTTCCTCGTCAGGGAGGTTGCCATTTTTCTCTGCAACGTTTGCATGATGGCCAGATGGCTTCTAGTAGCCACCCTTGCGCCCGTTTCCGCGGTAGCCACGGCCTCGACCGCGGCTGCCGCTGCCCTCTGCCTGTTCGCGCTCTTTGCTCAGCCTCTTGAGGTCGAAGCAAGTCTCTGTGGAGTGACCGCGCATGTTCTGGTAGATGCAGAATGGGCGGTGGTCGTCTTTTCTCTCCCCAGGCTCGGGAGAGTCCCTGCGGGTGCCCTTCACATCAGGCTCTTCCGCGAGGACCGTGATGGCCTTGCGCTTGGGCTCCTCCTTCTTCTTCTGGCTCCTGGACCCCTCAGCGTGCTCGTCCCCTCTCGAGGACATCTTGACGAAGAGGAGTCCCTATTCAGCCTCGGCGCACTTGTCCGCCAGGTCGAACAGCTTCACCATAGAGGTGAGCTTGTCGTGGATACCCAAATTCTCGAGCATCCTGCTCTTGGTGACGCCCTCACGGAAGGCGGCAATGACTTTGGTGTCAGGGATGTTCGGGATCTTGTTGCGCACTTGGCTAAAGCGCTGGATGTACTTGCGGAGGGTCTCATCCTTCCTCTGCACCACAACGCGCAGGTCGTTGTGGGTGAGCGCGCGTTCGTACGTCCCCTTGAAGTTGGAGACGAACTGCTTGCAGAGCTCCTCCCAATAGTTCACAGAATCCTCGGGGAGGTTCAGGAGCCACGACAGCCCAGAGTCGTGAAGCGCGTGGGAGAACCAGTTGTCCATGACCTTGTCGTCTGCGCCTGCCGCCTGGATGGAGGTGGTGTAGAGCTGCAGGAACTCGATGGGGTTGCTGGAGCCGTCGTAGCCCTTGGGGAGAGCCGGCCTGAACTTCGGGGCCCAAACCACGCGACGCAGGGAGCGGGTGAACGCCATGCAGCCGGTGGCGTACGTGGCGACCCTGTGCTGCCGCGCGTTGCGGTTCTGCTGGCCCGCCTGGACGATTTCTTCCACGAGCAGGTTCGGGCGGTTGCGCTAGAGCTCCATCCCCACGCGAGCGTCTGGCGCGGTGCGCTGGACGATCAAGCAGTCGTGAGGCGACGATGCGTGGGAGGCAGCCCTCTACGTCGCAGCCGGTGCAGGCCCTGGTGGAGGCGGGGGCGCGTCAGGCGCAGCCATGCCGGCGAGGGAGGGGTGCACGGCGGACTGCGACGGAGCGGGCGAGTCGTAGCGATGCCCACAAGGTGGTTGAGGCACTCCAGCCACTGCTCGTGGGCCTCAGCGGTGGGCTGATAGCGAAGAAGTTCTTGCGCCATTAACTTCCACGAGCAGGTTCTTGCTCCATAAGCAGACCGGAGCCGCTTGGGCGCTGCCTCGGGTGCGACGACTGCGCGTGCCCCTGGTGCTCGGAGCTGTGCTCGGGCTCCTCCGCATGAAGGCCTGAGTTGGCGTGCTCCTCACGGCGGGGTCGTCCCCGTCGTCCGCGCGTGGCCGTGTCGCCGGGCGTGACGCGTGCTCCTTCAGGTGCGCGCCTGTTGGCGCGGGCGGCGCGGGTAGCGCGGGTGTTCGCCATGGTGCGGAGGCGGATCGAAGGTCGTTGACGCCCCTCAATCCCCTACCTGGCGAGCCAAATGTCGGGGTGTGACTCCCACGAAACAGGGGTGGTCACTCCCTGAAGAGTAGTTCGTAAAGGAGATTGAACACGGAGGTCAAGACCCTCGAGAGGCACGACGACGGTGCTCGCCGGGCCTAGAAAGGAACACCCACGACTGTGAGGGACACCGGCTGTACCCAGGTTCACAGCCCTCAAGAGGAGGTAAAACCGCTACTCCTGCTTGTCTGTATTGCGATGTGGAGGATTTCAGTACAACTGAGCTTGCCGAAGGCTCTGTTGAGGTAGTTCGTGCCTGGGAAGGGTAGTAATGGTCTTCTTCCTCCTCCAGGCGAAGGCTATTCTACCTGGCTGAGCTAGGGTTTACAAGTGTTCTCCAAGCAATTGGCCGACCTTCTCTATGGTGGAGGTCTAGTTCCTTTTATAGGTGCCGCAGGCGTATTCCCTGCGCTAGGCGTCCAAGGTGGGATCCCACACGGCAGTGGCATGGAGGAGTTGGAGTCCACCGCGGCGGAATCCTCCATGGACGCGGTCTATCAGCGATAAAGATGGGCGCGGTGGCCGACAAGCTGCAGACCGCGCAGAACGGCTCACAGGGACTGCAGTCTTCAGAGTGGAGACCATGATGACGATCCTCTTGGAATGTTGCGCCGTCCAGCCGCTTTATCATCGGAGAGGAAGGTACCAGCTGTCCTGGCATAGGAGGCGCAACTTTATTGACTCCTTTATCACCAAAACGGCAAAGGGAGCTCCTGCGTTACTCTACAGATACGGCAGAGGCCATGTGCGCCCTGTCGTACTTCCTTGGCCGCGAAGTTTCCCTGCAGGCCCGTGGCGGCCTGTGGTGGGATTTTTGTTCACTTCTCTCCGGGCGCACGACGCCTTGGGAGGGTCCCTTGAAGCGCGGGTCCTCTTCAGGCTCTCGCTTCCTCTTCAGGCCCTCGAGGGGATTTGCCTCTCGAGCGTCTCTCCAAGCGATGGCTTGGTCCTTAGTCGTTTCGTCTGATAAGCCCGCGTGCGAGGCCTAGGGAGAGTGGGCTCTTCATACCCAAGTCTCCACTGGGCCGACAGTTGTAACGTGTCTCTTTACGTTGCGAGTGCTACTGCCGCTAAGTCCACCTAACCCCATATTTTGGGAGATGGTGTAGAAAGTAGGCAAGTCGTTTTACTTGCCAGGGAGTGCCCTGGCCCTCTTTTGGGCTGTGCTTTATGTGCAGTTAACAAGTTTGAAGTACGACGACGTTAGCTTGGGAATCCCTCCAGCTTGGCTGGGCAGGGATATGGCGTCATTGCTTATCTTCAGGACTCTTAGTACAATTTGTATCTTATCCGTAGTCAGATACTATTTTGCTTCCGCTGTCATTTGTATATTTGTATAGTATCATTTGTATCTTGACTCATTCGAGTCGTTGTTGTATATTATTTATCTTCTGTTGTATTTGTGGATGTATCGGAACTGTTGTAATGTTATCACAATTCCACCCATATATTGCGCATGTTTCGGCGTGCACATTATGTCTGCTGGGCGACCTAAAATCGTTATTATGCGGATTTTGGCGGGATCGCTTCAATCTACATAGTAACAATTTTGGGGCGTCACAGTTGATGACGGTGAAAGTCTTGTATCTTCGTAGCACTTGCCTGGTTTCAACTTCATTTTCCGGCAAGGTGCCATCCGTTATGTACGCCATGATGGGTTGTGCCCAACCCGGCACCGGTCGCACGGGAAATATGGGGGCATCTATGTCCATTGGCTCACCCGACATCACTTCTACTCGTATGCCCTGCCCAGTCCCCGAGTTCAGTTGTGTAGTCCCCGGGTTCCCTGAGATGTTCCCGACTTCCACATCCGTAGGCGCAACCTCGGACTCGGGGTCCTTTGGAATAAAGAGGGACTCCGACTCGGGTGATGGCTGGATAGATGGCATTCTCAGGTGCTCCAAAGCGATGCCGGGTCGATAGCATTCCAAGATGACCCTAGCTTGGACAACACATTCGCGGCTTCATTTTCTGCACATGAAACCGGTATGACGCCATGCTGGCATCAATCGCATCCCAGTTTCCCGACACCTGCTGCACCACCAAGTCGGAGTCACCAAAGCACTCTGTCCGGCGGATACCAAATTCCTTGGCGACATTGAGCCCATGAACCAGTGCTTCGTACTCGGCCACATTATTAGATGTCCGAAAGTGAATTTGCAGCACATACTTCAGTACATCCTGCTTTGGCGAGGTGAGGACAACTCCGGCACCCAATCCGTTCTTTGCCTTGGAACCATCGAAATGCATCTTCCAAAAATTGAAGTCGGGAAGTGGGAGTTCAGACTGCATCTCGACCTATTTGGTCATGCAAACATCTTTGCATACACCTATGGTATGTAGCACCAGCATTTCTACACCCAAAAGTCATGACACGATAGCAATAAGCCACATACGGGGTAATAAAAGCAGTTTTCAATTGATCAGCCGGGTTCAAACGTATCTGGTGGAAGCCATGATAAGCATATAAAAAAGTCAAAAGCTCACACCCGGCAGTAAAATCAATCACTTGATCTACCCGGGGGAGCGGAAATTGATCATTCGGGCATGCCTTGTTGAGGTTGGTGAAGTCGATGCACATGCGCCACACCTTGACCAGGAGGGGATCATCTTTCTTCTTCTCAACCAGGACTGGGTTAGATATCCAATCCGGATGGAGCACTTCCATTAAAAACCCGGCAGCGAGTAGCACCGCGAGATGATCCATGATTGCCGCTCTTCTCTCGTCCGAGAGGCGCCTAGTCGGTTGCTTCACCGGCTTCGCATCCGGCCTGACGAATAATGAGTGCTCAACCAACTCCCTAGGAACACCTTTTAGTTCATCATTCGACCAAGCAAAGGCATCCTAATTCTCACGGAGGAAGTCGACGAGCTTGCCGTTCTATTCGCTGTCCAGGTTGTTGCCAATGATAACCCGGTGCTCCGGTTTAGCCGGGTCAGTCCCGACTTTCTTGGTCTCCTTGGGCGCCTGGAATGAGGCAGCCTGCTCCGGGTTCACCATCACGGGCATGCCAAGCTGTGACGTCTGGGCCAATGCCACCACTTGCTGGATCCTCTTCTTTTCTTCAGCAATGACAAGTGACTCGGCTAAGCACGAGCCGGCAGATGCGCACTCAATGGAGCGCTTATGGTCACCCGAGATGTTGATCACGCCGTTTGGACCCGGCATATTCATATTCAAATACCCCATGTGAGTGGAGATCAGGAACTTGGCCAGAGCTGGTCTGCCGATCAGAGCATGATACGGGCTTTCGAGGTCCACCACCTCGAACTCCAAGCTCTCGGTTCTACAGTTTTCCCGAGATCCGAACAACACTTTGATCCATATCTTTCCCATAGGAGAACAAGAGACCCCTGACACAATGCCATGGAATGTCGTGTCGGTTGGCAACAGTGTGTTCAGGGACACCCCTAGCTTCACCATGGTGTCCTTGTACATGATGTTAATGGCACTGCCATTGTCAATCAGAGCCCGACTGAACCGGATGTTGACGCTTGGTCCCACAAAGGTCGGGTCCATCACCTATGCATATCCTCCGGGCTTGGGCATAAATCGGGGTGATCCTTCCGACTCCAGGTGATCTCCATCTCGGACCAGTGCAGGAACTTCGGCACAGTCGGGATGATTGCGTTAACTTCCAGTGCGCGCATGCTTATACTCTTCATGTCGTTGGGCTCTGCCACGAAAACAACGTAGCTCTGGTGAGCTTCTTGGTAGCTGCACTAATGGTATCCGGCTTGATTGCTCGCTCCGGCACTGTTGTCGTTTCCGACATTCACCACATTTACTGGTCTTGGAGCCGGTGGCCTCTGAGCAGGCTGGTTAACACGGACATCATTGGCTCCCGACATCGGTACGGGAGGTCTCGGGATTGGAGGCCTAGCCGGAGCGTTTGGCCGAGTTGCTCCAACTCCACCTTCCCTCAGCGTGTGCTGGTACCAGTTGCACTGTCGGGTGGAGTGATTCGCCGGCTTGTTGGACACCATAGTGGGATAACAGCAAGGTGATGCACACGGTGGGTGTGTTGTTGGGAGACCCCAAGAGGAAGGTGTGAAGTAGTGCAGCAGCAAGTTTCCCTCAGTATGAAACCGAGGTTATCGAACCAGTAGGAGATGAAGGATTCCCTTGAGGTGTCAAGGCGCCAGAAAAGTGCTTCCTACTGGTTTACGTGGAGCCTGCACACAAACAATCAAGATACTTTGCCCCAACTTAACAGTGAGGTTGTCAATCTCACCGGTTTGCTGTACCAAAGGATTAAACGTATGTGTGTAAGAAAGAGTGATGTTTGCAGAAAGTAACAGGTTTGCAGTTGTGGTTTTACCAGATTAATGAGAAGGACCGAGGTCCACAGTTCACTAGTGGTGTCTCTCCATAAATAATAATAACATTCATCCCTTGCGTGGTAAACAAATTACAGCTAGGAAATTGACAGAATAATAATGAGCAACCCAATGCATCTCCTAATGATATGGTGTCTAGTGTGAGATTCATTCGGGCATTACAACAATATACATAGACCGTTCCAACCGCATCTATGACTAATAATCCACCTTCCGGTTAGCGTTCGCACCCCTTTCAGTATTAAGTTGCATGCAACGAATTATCGCCTTAAGCATTGTGTGTCAAGTAAGTAAGTAACATCATCCTTAGACAAAGTACTACTGTTTTATCCCTAGTAGCAATAGCACATCTACAACCTTAGAGCTTTTTGTCACTGCCCCAGATTAAACAGAGACATGAACCTATTATCTGTAGTGACCCTGCACTTAAAATATGGCAAGGTAACTGTGTATAGTGCAAATCCCTGGATCGATTCGTTTGCACACACAGTTTACGATGTAATATCACAACAAAGTATCAATATTATTACATCGATGATCCAGACTTGGAAAATATTCTTTTACAACTTGCATAGCATAAAGCTAGCACAGAAAGAGTAAACAGCGGAAATAAATAGCAGTGAGTCTCCATCATCTTCATGTTGCCACAGGCGAAAACATGTTGGTTGCAGATTCGAAACCTTTAAATGAAACCTCTCGCCTCATCTGAACAATCTGCAATAAGAAACATATTGCAACAACGTTGGTCAGATTCCATTAAAAATGGAGTTTGGCAAGTGACACTATGGTGGACACTTAGTGGAATAACTCTAATAACCTATATGCATATTTGGCTGGTGGAGTTCGTGGCTATTTTGCATAAAGCTAATTTTTCCTAACTCTTGGGAAAACACTTTTCTTCTATTCCAGACATCTGTGGCATGAAATCCACTGTCTCATTCTACCCTTGTTCACCTATCAAGTTTTATCTTAGAAATTGGAATGGTGGAATCCTCCGTTGACGTCCGCAGCTGTTCAAATTGTCCGTACCGGGGACACGGCTAAGTACTTAGTTCTACACTCTGCAGAGGATGTGCACGTTCACCATTGTACCCATTCAACCCAAACTATCCTTTATACTCTGAAGTGATAAGGAAAAGGAGAAGAATGAGACGAGATCTTTCAGAAGCTTTTTCCCTCCCACTCTAGCTTGACCCGTTCCACCAAACATCTGCTTTTCAAGCCAGGGCGAGTCCACGCAACTTATTTATCAAGCCAGAGCCCATTGGCAATGGCTGCACGGGAAGCAATCTTCACTCGGAGTTCTTTAGATCCCTTTGTTCCCTGGGTGGCCATCCACAAGTGCACGTACTCCAGGAACCATAAACATGGGCCTGAGTAGCCACTCAACTTCGCCACCAGATACAACCAATCCACCCAGGAGGTTCTTTATTAACTTAGTAGAATTTAAATTTTCACACAACAACATTTGCATAGCATCAAATACTTCTACTAAGTACTGCATAGGAACCTAGACACATGAGTAAGGAATTTCTACACAGGTCTAGCATAGCAATACTATCCTACACATGCTTATATAAAAATACACTAAGTAATGCATATAGAAAATAGTAGGAGGTTTATGAATGTGCCACTTGCCTTTGGATGATGTCTTTCCTCACAAACTCTTTTCAACGTAACTTGAGGCTCTCCGTTCAATCTAAACAATATTAACAAACAACAATACAATAATCAACATAAAGCACAACACAAAACATACAAACAACTTTCACAAAAATTTCTAAGGAAAATATGTCATGTATGATGCGCAAAATATTTCTAAGGACTACAGATGCATGTTATGCCATGAAAATCTTCTAAGTTAATGCAAGGCAAATATGTTGGTCAAAAATGACTAAGGACTAAGGTCATAGGTTGGACCAAATACTTTTCTATAAATCATCTTGAATAAGCACTCTAATGGCTTAGTCATGAAGTGCAAAATACTTAGAGAAAATACTAAGTCTATTTTTCAAGGTGATCAACAATTATTAACAACTCTTTGTAAATTGGATATTCACTATAGTGAGAGAGACAGAGACCCGACCAACCAATTATGTTGTGGAACAGGTCTCATGTACGTGGACATGTAAGGTTAGTCTCTTGGCCGCTTCATCTCACTATGCCGTTAAGATCCAACATACTTCAATGGTGATAATATCATGATCAAAAATGGATTATGTATAAAGTAAAGACAAGATTAAGAAAGAGGGAAAAGATATAAAGAAGGATGTAGTTGGTCTTCCAGGCTTAATCTCCAGACTTGTAACTTTCTCCTTGGTGATGTCTTGATTGAATTTTTGGTAGACTTGATGAATCTTCAGACTTGATGATTCTTGTATCATCAAGGCTGGTCATGGATTTAACTTAGTCATCATGAGGACTCAGAGAAGAAGAAAAGAAATAGAGAAAGACTTAGAGAATAAAGGGGGTTGTTCTTCTTGAACTTCCTCTTGATTTTTCTCCTAAGTGCTTCAACTTCTTGGAGATGCTTCTAGAGTTTGTTTTCCTTTAAGTCCTTCATTGGCCTTCAAGCTCCATGTTGAAAATCCTAAGTGTCTAAGTGCATAGCACTTTACCAAAATACAAATTTTTATGATATTTATAAAGTATGCATGAGGATATAAATGCAATTTAATTAATTTCTATTTTTGCAAAATATAATAAAAGGAATAAATATAAGATTGAAGTTTTCTGTGATTAAATTTTTATAACAAAATTTATAAATAGTGTTAATAGACATAGGGGATTTAAATAAATTTATAGCAATTGGAATTACTCAAAAATAATCTTTCTATCAAAAGTTATGTCAAAATTAGTCAAATTATTCAAATTAAGGGTATGATTATTAAATCGCTTAATCTATTCTCAAAAATATTTTCTAACGGAAGCATAATATAACACATATTTTAAGGATTCCAAAAAAACTTTATTTGCAATTTTTGGAATTATAGATTTAAAGTTATGACAAATATACTCAAATCATCCATTTGAGATTTGAATAATTTAAACTAAGTCAAATTTGAATTCTAACCGATCTAAAATATTCTACATGTCAAGAGCTTTTAAAAAATATAAAGTTTGCTTAATTTGGCCAAATCAGTGAAAAATTATGGTAATTCTAAGATGTAGGGATCTTTCTGCAAAATTGCCACAACAAATTAAAAGGAATATTCGTTTTCCACGTGGATCTGACGTGGCTGCTGACTGGACCGCTGACGTGGTTAAGTGACCAGATCTGATCCGTTGGATACAGATTTGAGGGGTCAGAGCGAGGCATACCCGTTCGCTCCAACGATCTAATCCTGGCCGTAGGTGAGGAATCGAATGGCTCACCGCGGTTTACCAAAGGGTGGCGGCGCCGGTGGCCGGAACTAGAAGTGGTGGCGGCGCTGCGCCTCGGGAGTTGACGAAGACGGCGATCCGGTGGTCCTCGGGGCATGGGCAGGTGACGGCGACGTTCTGCACGATGCGGCGAAGACGAGGTAGGTTATGGCGTCGAGCAACACCTCCCGGAACGGCGTGGAGGCGCGGCCGTAGTCGCGGCGGCGCGGGAATCGTTGGTTTCCGCACGGACTCGTCGATTTTGCTGCGGGGAAGAAACAAGGGAGGGGCTGAGGGGTGCAAAAAGGATAGTAGAGGCAGAGGGAGGCGTCTCGGCTCGGGCGGGGGCTTACCTCGCCGGGAATTGAAGAAATGGCGGAGGCGACAATGGCGGCTCCGGCGAGCGAATACGGTGGCCTGGCGGCGTCTTAGATGCTAGGGTTTGGGGCAAAATACTGCAGGGGTTGCGGGCTTTAATATGAGAGGGTCTAGGGCGACCGGGCTTGTGCGAGGGCGAGGAAACCGTGCGAAATTTGCGGCCGGACGTTTTCTGGAGGAAAATCCGGCAAGACGTTTAAGACGACCTCTTCTGCCAGGTGGGGCCCGCGTGTCGGTGAGAGAGAAGGATGCGTGGGCTGTGTCGTTGGGCTGCCTTTGGGCCGCGCGCGCGGTAGGTAAGGTTGGGCCTGTTGGGGATATACCAACTGGGGGTATCTCAAACATGGATAAATCCGGCTAGTCCAGGGTGGCCCAAGGGTGGTAAGGCTGAAGCCTGCCGGGCGGCCGAGATAGCTGACGTACAAGGAAGTAGGCGGACTGTTCAAGGAAGGCGGAAGGCCGAAGCCCATCAAGCTACCAAGCCCAAGACGGATGGCAGCAACTAAGCCGGCTAGATCTGGGACTCTGTTTACTTACCGGACAAGTACTTGCCTTGTATCCTGGGGTCTGGCCGCCTATATAAGCCGGCCACCAGGAAGCCTTTAGGGCATGCACATGATCGCTCAATACGCATCATACCCATTGTAACCTGTTCACGGCTATTTGCCTCATAGTGAATTATAGAAGCACGTAGGATCACGCCACCGCCGCGGGATCTGAAGCTGGGTAAACTCGCCGTGTTCAATCCCGTCCTCGACGATACCAACCTTCTTCCCACAATCCATATGCAGGCTAGAGGACCCCCATATATGCCGATACTACCACAGTTGGCGCCCACCGTGGGGCTTAAGGTTCCTGGCGTCACGTTCCAGGCGGGAACACTTGGCGGCATGGGCAAGCAGATCGTCGTCGGCCGCGTCACAAGGTATGCCGGCCACAACTACGTCAACTCAGATGAGTCCCGGCTCCCGCGGACGACTACCTTATCGGGTGCGCAATAGTACCGATTGGAGGGATTGATGTCTTCATCGGATACACGCCAGAGGCGTAAGGCCTACCGCGCTTCTACGACACCACCCACCAACCCTTCGACCAAGCAGTCGACCGTCAAGATGGATCTGAATCCGCCTTCTCCCAGGAGTCGGCCGGATCTGACTTCCACTTCGTCGGAGTTGTCGGACTGGGATCTGACTCCCAGCCGGAAAACAACGATCCTGAGTCAATCCTTCCTGCTCTCCAGGAGGATGCGATGTCAGATGCCGGATCCAGGTCTACTGTTCAAGTCAACGTAGATTCTTATTTTGATGATGATGCTAGTCTCTTCGAAGAGAAAATCAAAAGCCGCTTTTCCAGTGATAATCCGGTTCCTTCAGAGAACACAGCGGATACAGCATGCCTGATAAGCTGGCTATGATGGTTTTCATCGGTCGCGAGTCAACCTCAATTGCTTCTGAAACGCAAGATAAACCGGCAGAAGATGCCAGCGACACCGTTGCCGGGTCAACTCATTGACGGTTCCGACAAGGTGCGCACAAAGAAGAAAACTGGTCTCGAAAAAGGTGGCAGCAGCAAACCCACGGATTTGCTCTCCGCCATCAAAGAAGTGGAGGAGATCATGCACACTCCGGTGAACAAAGACACCCCACTCGACGAAGTGGAGGAACTTAGGATTAATATGCTTAAGCACTCTGACTTCCTGCGCAAAAGAGAGGAGCATGTTGAGAGCCTTGCATAAAAAAGATCGAGAAAGAGCAAGAAAACATGTCGGCAAAAACAAGCCGGCAGCTCTTCGAGGAAAAAAGTCCATCAAAAAACCGCCGTGATAAGGAGCCGCCAATTCGTGCAACAACAGCAGCTCAAGATCTTGGGTTCGACTGGCGCACATCACCACAGCGTGTGGACAAAAGGGGGGATGTTGTCTTCTGCACTCCCATCCTTAACGCTGCTGCTGCGCTAGACACCCTAGATGACAAGACTTACACAGCGGAGGAAAAGCTGGCCAACGCAAGACACTTTGTGAGCAAAGCCCTTGAACAGCAAACCCGCGCTGACTCCTATGGCCACATGGCGGACGCCCGCGGGGGAGATCTAAATCCAAGTCAGGAAAGTGCAAAGCCGCACCTGGAGCTGACCCCGAAGGTCCGCCCGGCTCCAGCAACCATGGCGACAAAAGGAAAGCAACGCCACCTCCAAAAAAGACGCCACCGCCAAAACCAAGGCGGGACGAGAACTCGCGGACAGGAAGCATGAAGGGGTTCCGGTGCAGAAAACAATAATTTTTCTAGCGTATGAAACCCTAACTAGCCAGGATATATCTATCTAGTACATGTGATAACGGTGGCGGAACGGGTTACATTACCTCCATGTAGACCGATAGCGGGGATTACGCTTCCGCACAAGCATTGACGATGAAGTCGTACGTAGCCGACCTCGAGGTCACGGCGAACTTGCCGCGATGATGTAGACGATGACGCCGGGTTGTCGATGATGACCTGCGTCGATGGGCGTCGGGCGGAAGATGGCGTGGCGCCGGCGGCTGGGGGTACACCGGCGGCAGGGGGAACAACGGCTGGGCTGCAGGTGGGCGAGACGACGTCACCCAGGCTCCTCAAAAGAGTCACCTCCGAGCACTCGCAAACATATGGAGCTTAACAACAACCCCCGGTCATTCAGATCCAGCTGAAATCGCAGGGGTAGAACTTTTCTGGAATCCCGCTGGATAACGTCGCCCGACGCTATAGCTTAGGTGGAGAGAGGAGGCAAAACGGGCGGAGATGCAACTCGGCCGGCCTGCTATACAATTAATTGTATTTTTCTGTGAATTAATCCAATTAATATGCCTTGCTATATAAAGTGGGGAGGGGGTGTGCAAACTCCCTAGCTCCCCCATGTGGGACTAAACTAAGGAGAGGTGGGGGGGTTGGAGCCGCACCCACCATGGGCTCCAAAGCCTCCATGGTGCGGCTCCCCCCCCCCTCTCGGGCCTTCTTGGCCTATTTAGGTGGGCTGCCCCTTTTTCTCCTTTTTTAATTAATATTAAATTAATATAAAATAATATTAATTCATAATTAATATATTTATATATAATTTAATCTCCCATGACTCCGAAACATTTTCCGGACCACCCGAACATCTTTCGGACATTCCTGGAACCATTCCAGACCTTCCCGGAACTCCTTCCGGACCACCGAAACTCTTTCCGGATCATTTCTCTCTCTCCAACAAAATCCTATATTATTCTAGAACCTATCTCCTAGTGTCGTTAAGACCTTAAGTTTGTTACGCTACGGTTCGAGAACACTCCAAACATGGTCGAGACACTCCGCTCATCAATGATCGTCAAGGATACCTGGATGTATATGACGGCCCCTGTGCATTCCACGAATATCGTCGTTGAACCATAAATATGATATTCATTCCCTTTGTTTCTGCGATACTACCTTGTCCGAGATATGATGGTAGACGTCTGATGTCTTTGTTGTATCTCGTTAACGACAAGGTTATTAACTCATCTGTGATATTACATCTCCATGACCTAGTCACAACCTGTGCAGCTATATAGATGCAATCTCACCGAGTGGGCCCAGAGTATCTTTCCATTACAAGAATGAACAAATCCCGCTCTTGATCCTTACGTCTCGATACTCTTTCGGGATACCCAAGATGGACACCGTTATTGTCATGCTATATAATACAAAACGTTTGATGCTCTCAAAGTACCCCTACGAAGCATCAATAAGTACGGTCTCACGATCCAAGGAATAAGCTATCATAATCTTATCTATTGCAAATGACAACATCGTAATACGATCTTATTGCAATACTTTGCGTATGTCCATCACCTTATTCAACTAATAAGATGACCCCATTGTCAACCGACGTCATTGTCCTTGATCGGGAATCTCGATCAACTGTTGCCCAATGGACTAATTCATACAGAGACTTACTAGGGACCTGGTTGTCTATGTATCACACGTGTATTAATAATTCCGATTAATACAATTATAGCATAATACACAAACCTATTATAAACTTATGAGATAATGCAATAAATACTACTTATTTATTTGCCTCTAGGGCAAATCTCCTTCAGTCTCCCACTTGCACTAGAGTACAAATAAACTAGCTGCATTTTACTTTATAAAAATCCCTTATCAAATAAGTGTCATATGATAATGCTTGCGTGTGGAAGAGTGTTACTCTGACAATCTGTACAATACATAATTGTGCGTTCTTTTACGATTCATTGATATCAACTTGCTTGATATCACCATGTTATACAATAACATAAATCCAAATACCGTAACTAAGTGAGACTTCTGTTTCCCAGCACTTACTCTGATTCTGCTAACCAGATAACTACCTTGAAAACACACTCAGTCATAGAGTGCCCTTGTAACAATTACAAACTCGCGATATCTACTTCACAACGATGTAGAAAACTGGACATTCCAATGTCAATCTAATAACTAATGCACTTCTACCTCCAGTAAATTCTAAATTTACTTTACAACTGTTCTTCTTCCAAGAACATTGGTCATATTTCATCGAGCAGATAATATGGTTTCTGTATGATGTCTAGTATTACATGATCAATTGGATTTCCAAGGACCATCCTTTTGATTCTATTTTGACTCCTTAGATATAATCCAAAACAACTCGACTAACTATTTAAAATTCTCGTTCTATTCCAAATAGACACTAACTTTCAAATAGTTTCACACTTCATCCTTCTTATCAATTCTACTCGTACAATTTCACAATGTGTCATTTACACAAGATGAATTCGGCTACCACTCAAATTATGTCTCCACATATTTGAGAACACGAGCTCCCACTCAAAAACATGTCATCTACATATTTGAGGTTCTAAGCTCCCACTCAAAAATATGTCCTTTACATATTTTACCCGAGTGAACTAACTTTGACTCCCACTTAAATTCATAATTTATTTCGACATTTTGGTCAAACCAAAATCATTGATCTCTTATCAATTCGAATTCAATACAAACTATAGTATTACATTAATACAAATCCCACAGACTTCAAGCATGTCTACATAAATGTAGTCAACAAATTTGATCTTGTCCAAGACACATTTCTTGACAAAGCATGCTTCCACGTCTTTCTTATAGTTACATTTCTCATATAACACTTTATATGATGGTTAAACAATCTTATTCCTCTAATAAGAATTGTAGCAACAATTACTATTTTAATCCTTTCAAATGTAAATTGGATTTTCAGGCTGAAAAGCCTTTGTTCGTATTCTGATATTTTCTCAACTTTCTTTGTATTCATAAAGTGCACCTTGATCTGTCAACAAGATCTGAAACAATTTATATTGTGATGTGACCTGACAGCAATATTAAATATAACAATACTTCATTCAAAAGCTTCTTTCATGAAAATACTATTAATTCATAATTAATATATTTATATATAATTTAATCTCCCATGACTCCGAAACATTTTCCGGACCACCCGAACATCTTTCGGACATTCCTGGAACCATTCCAGACCTTCCCGGAACTCCTTCCGGACCACCGGAACTCTTTCCGGATCATTTCTCTCTGTCCAACAAAATCCTATATTATTCCAGAATCTATTTCCTGGTGTCGTTAAGACCTTAAGTTTGTTACGCTACGGTTCGAGAACACTCCAGACATGGTCGAGACACTCCGCTCACCAATGACCGTCAGGGATACCTGGATGTATATGACGGCCCCTGTGCATTCCACGAATATCGTCGTTGAACCATAAATATGATATCCATTCCCTTTGTTTCTGCGATACTTCCTTGTCTGAGATATGATCGTATACATCCGATGTCTTTGTTGTATCTCTTTACCGACATGGTTATTAACTCGTCTGTGATATTACATCTCCATGACCTAGTCATAAGCTGCGCAGCTATAAAGACGCAATCTCACCGAGTGGGCCCAGAGTATCTTTCCATTACAAGAATGAACAAATCCCGCTCTTGATCCTTACGTCTCGATACTCTTTCGGGATACCCAAGATGGACACCGTTATTGTCATGCTATATAAGACACAGCGTTTGATTCTCTCAAAGTACCCCTACGAAGCATCAATAAGTACGGTCTCACGGTCTAAGGAATAAGCTATCATATTCTTATCTATTTCAAATGACAACATCGTAATACGATCTTATTGCAATACTTTGCGTATGTCCATCACCTTATTCAACTAATAAGATGACCCCATTGTCAACCGACGTCATTGTCCTTGATCGGGAATCCCGATCAACTGTTGCCCAATGGACTAGTTCATATAGAGGCTCACACATGTATTAATAATTCCGATTAATATAGTTATAGCATAATACACAAACCTTATGGGATAATGCAATAAATACTACTTATTAATTTGCCTCTAGGGCATATCTCCTTCAAAGCAGAGGAGACCTGCCACCTCCAACCCAGCCAAGGCGCGGTAACGGCGGTAGCCGGGACAACGGCCAGCTGCCTAAAAAAGATGCCGGCAACGACCATCCCAGGAGAAGTCGAAGCCGGTCTCCGCAGCGCAGCACTGGTAGCAAAAGGAAGGAGGCGGCAGAAGGGCCCAGGCACAACGTAAGCCGGGCAGCGCAGGACGAGCCAAACGCCAGCAGAGGCGACATCAATTCGATCCAAAAGACGCACGACATCGCCTACAAGACACAGCAAGAGGAAGAGAGCCGCTATACACTGGCCCAAAGTGCTTTGGTAACGCCATCCGCAGAGAGCCGTTCCCCAAGGACATGACATCAGTGTCTAAAAATTTTCGTAGGTACTACGGCCTCGTTAAGCCGGATTCGTGTCTAGCCGATTATGCCATGGCCATAGAAATTGCCGGCGGAAGCAATCATATTGCCGTCCGCTACCTACCGCTCATGTTAGAAGGCACGGCAAGGGCTTGGATCGACAACCTTACTGAAAAGTCTATCCATAGCTGGTACGACATGGAAAAGGTTTTCTCCCAGCACTTCCAAGGAAATTACAAGCGTCCAAATACCTACACAGATTTGCAACGCTGTGTTCAGAAGCCGGACGAAACCATGACAGATTTTGTCAGCCGTTGGATCTCCGAAAAGGCCAACTGTCATGGTGTTTCGGTCGCATAGGCTATCCATGCCTTCTACACAGGCCTACAGAAAAAGTGCCTGCTCCGTCACCGGCTCGTCCGCGAGCAAGTCACGGATCTTGGCGAGATGCTCAACCTAGCCGCCCAATACGCAGCACCAGATGATGCCACACGTGACGATGATCTAGACGTCAGCACCGCGCCAAGACGGAACAACAAACGCAAGGAAGCAATGGAAGACAAAGCCGGACCTTCTAACGTGGTAGCCGTCGCGTTCCAAGTGAATGCCGACAAAAAGAAGTGGAAGAACAAGAAAGATAACCGTGACGCTGGCTCAGGCCCTAAGGCGGCACGTATCACTTACGACCAGGCAAAACTTTTGCCATGTCCCATCCACGCCTCACTCGGCAAGGTCAACCATATGCTCAACGAGTGCCGTTTCATGGACGACTTCAAAAAGGATCCCACAGTTGGCTGGAAGTCAAAGAAGTACGACAAGAAAGACAACAAGGATGACGACGACATGTCAATCTCAAGCAATGACGACGCTACCGCCAAGAAAAAGAAGTCATACCCGAAGGTCAAAGAATCACTCGTGTGCTTTGTCGGCATGCCTTCGGCTAAGGTGGACAAGGCGGAGATGCGCGAACTCAACGCGACAATGCCGGACGTCCCTCATTACTTGAACTGGTCCGAGGCGGCAATCACTTGGGATCGGTCCGACCACCCTGATCACGTCCCTCACCCAGGCAAATACGCCCTTGTTGTCGACCCCATTGTCGACAACTTCAGGCTCACAAAAGTACTCATGGATGGTGGCAGCAGCCTCAACATCATGTACTATGATACACTAAGCCGCATGAACTTGTCAGAGGATCAGCTTGATCACAACAACCTCACTTTTCATGGCATAGTGCCCGGCAGACAAGCAAAGTCAATGGGGAGCATTAGGCTGAAGGTAACTTTTGGACCAAAGGAGAACTATCGCTCAAAGTATCTCCGGTTCGAAGTTGTCCCCTTCAAAAGCGCCTACCAAGATATCTTCGGACGACCGGCTTTCACCAAGTTCATGGCAAGGCCGTGCTACATATACAGCAAGCTTAAAATGCCAGGGGAAAATGGAACCATCACTGTTTCCGGCAACTTCAAGAAAGCTAAGGAGTACGAGCGTGGCATGGTCGCCTTCGTAGAAGCCGTCATCCACAAAGAAGAGCTCGCACTACTTGAGGCGGACCAAGACAACTCCATGCCCAAGCCAAATATTGATGTCAAGAAGACCTTTGAAGCTTCAGAAGACACCAAAAAGGCAGACCTCATCCCAGGTGACAAGTCTAAGCAAGTTGTGATCGGATCCAACCTTGACAGCAAATAGAAAGGCGCGCTCGTCGATTTCCTCCGTGAGAATCGTGACATCTTTGCATGGTCGCCATCCGACATGCCTGGTGTACCGAGGGAACTTGCCGAGCACTCACTCAACGTCATAAAAGGATCCAAGACGGTGAAGCAAGCAACAAGACGCTTTGGTGATGAGAGACGCAAGGCTATCGGAAAGGAGATAAATAGGCTAAAGGCCACCAATTTCATACAAGAAGTTGTACACACCGATTGGGTGGCAAATCCTGTACTTGTCCCAAAGAAGAATAAGGAGCTGAGGATGTGTATCGACTATACCGGTGTTAACAAGTGTTGCCCAAAGGATCCCTTTGCGCTGCCTAGAATTGACCAAGTCGTAGACTCCACAGCAGGCTCCGAGCTACTTTGTTTTTTGGACGCCTACTCAGGATACCACCAAATCAAGATGAGGGAGTCAAATCAACTGAAAACATCTTTCACCACTCCATACGGGACATTCTGCTAAATCACGATGTCTTTTGGCCTGAAGAATGCAGGGGTAACATACCAGCGTTGTATGCAAAATTACCTGCACGAACATATCGACCGCAATGTTCACGTCTACATAGACGACATTGCGGTGATGTCGAAAAAGAAGGCGGATCTCCTAGAGGATTTGGAAGAAACTTTTCGGAATCTCCGAAAATACCAGATGAAGCTCAATCCCGCCAAGTGTGTTTTCGGCGTTCCAGCCGGCAAAGTACTCGGATTTATCGTCTCAGAACGACGGATCGAAGTTAATCCGGAGAAGACCAAGGCTATCGAAAACATATCCAGACCCACTTGTCTGAAGGACGTGCAGCGCTTAGCCGGATCGGCGGCAGCCATCAGTCGTTTCATAAGCCGCCTCGGGGAAAAGGCAATGCCCCTCTACCGGCGAAGAAATCCGACAGCTTTGAGTGGACAGTAGAAGCAGATGCCGCCTTGCAACAACTTAAGGAGGCTCTCGTATCTGCTCCAATATTGGCAGCATCTCGATCGCAGGAACCAATGCTGCTCTACATCGCGGCAACTGAAACAGTTGTCAGCGTTGTCCTGGTTGTGGAAAGAAAGGTAAGCAAAGCCGCGACATCTGAGCAACGTCCGGTTTACTTCATCAGTGAAGTATTTTCCGCCTCCAAGCAGAGGTATCCACATTACCAAACGCTGGATTATGGTGTATTCTTGTAACATCCCAACATTTTATAATGTTCAAAAATCACAAAAATTTAAATTTTTTTGATTAAAACAAAACATTAAATGCATAATAAAACCAACTATAAAAGACTTCAATCATATTGAAAAAGTTTATTAATTTAAATATCTCAGTTTATTATTATTTTCAAAGTTGTTTCAAGTTAAAACTTTTATTATCCATTGTATTTCTTAAAACCTCAATATCTAATTTGACAAATGTTTTACCAACTTCAAACCATTTTATTGTAATAGTTTCTTTATAAGTATTTGATTTCAACCACATAACCATAGCTATTCATAAATTAAAATAATATTTACAAGTGTTCTTTGAAACTAATTAAACATAATATATTTTGCCGAATGGTTTTCATTCTTTTAACTAAGTTAAAAATATAGTTTGGAAATTATAAGCCTATGGTTTATAACTTTAAAACTTCATAAATTAAAATTAATGAATTATCCAAATAAACATTTCATTTGCTTAAATGAATGTCATTTATTTTCAAAGCATGAAATGATTAATATATTCTAAATAAGAAATGAATTAAAACTAAAATCTTTTCCAAATTTGTTATGAAGTCCCAATTGAATTATCTTAATATAAAATATAATGGTGCACAAAACATTTAGAATTAAAAATGGAATTTATTAAATTTCCCATTTCCTTAAAAATATTTATATTTAGTTATTTTACTATTATACCAAAACAAAGAATGATGGTTATTAAAAATCAGATTTAAATAAACTTAATATCAACCATATATGATTGTGTTATTGTCATAAATTTAATTTAGCCACAAATAAATATTTTAATAATCTAAATTTAATTTGGACATGAGGTGTCCATTTTTCAAATAGTCAATATTTCAAAAATAATATTTTTGAAAAGTATTCAAAACATAACCACGAATATTTTAAAGCAAAGATATGATTTTTACAAAATTATAGAAACTAATTTGAGGTTATTTGGATTCATACTTTAAAAGATATTTAAAATCCAGAAAACAGAAAAGAAAAACGGCACAAAAATAAAAAAGAGAACTAAATGGGCCGAGCCGAGCGCCTAACGTGCGCGCGCGCGCAGCCAGCAACAGCCCAGCAGCAGCCCAGCCCGGCTCCCTCTACCACTCCCGCTTACATGTGGGGCCCACATGTCAGCATCTCCTTCAACCTCGCTCCCCAGATCATGCCCCGAGTCAAGAAACGGCCGGTGATTTCAATTTCTTCAATCCGCGTGTTTAAAGACCTAAATCAATGCCCCGCTTCCCTCTACTTAATCCCCACCTCGCCCTCTCTCAAATTCCCAGAAAATCCTCCCCGAGAGCCCCAAGGCTGCCCACACTCGACCTCGCCATCCCGCCGCTGCCGCCGGCGAAAATCAGTCCGTACGACGAACTCCGGCCACCCCGGACCATCTCACTTTCCCCCTTCGTTTTGTCTAGTTGTTGCGCACCGTTGTGACAAGGTTTAGTAATTTTTCTCGCAGCCATTCGTCGCGTTCGTCCTCGCCCGAAGCTTGCCGCCGCCACGCGCAACTCCGGCGAGGCATTGCGGGAAGCAGAGGATGCTCCGGCCGCCGTCACCTCGCCATCGCCTCCATCTTGATGCCCTGCACCCTCGGGTATGTTATGTTCATCTCCGTAGGTCGTAGAACGCCGAGAACTCGCGACGCCGGCAATGGCACGGCCACGGTTAGGTCACCGGAGACGACTCCGGCGGGCCGCGCCGCTCTGTTTTGTTCTCAGCCGTTGGATCTCGATCATACGGCCAGGATTAGATCGCAGTAACGAATCAGTATGATTTGCTCTGGACCGCCAGATCCAGATCTGACGATCCAGATCTGATGACTTAACCACGTCAGCAGCCCAGTCATCGTCCCAGTCAGCAGCCCAGTCAGCGCACAGTCAGCGCTGACGTGTAAATCATTTTCGAATTTTAATTAATTGGAAGTTTTGCAGAAAAGCCCCTATCTATTCAAACTATCATATATTTTTCTCTGTTTATCCAAATTCAAATATTTTTATATAATTGGAAAGCCCTCGACATGTAGAATATTATGGATCTGCGAAAATTAAAATTTGACTTAGTTTAAAATATTAAAATTTGAAATTTGACATCCGATGTCTTTGTTGTATCTCTTTACGGACATGGTTATTAACTCGTCTGCGATATTACATCTCCATGACCTAGTCATAAGCTGCGCAGCTATAAAGATGCAATCTCACCGAGTGGGCACAGAGTATCTTTCCATTACAAGAATGAACAAATCCCGCTCTTGATCCTTACGTCTCGATACTCTTTCGGGATACCCAAGATGGACACCGTTATTGTCATGTTATATAAGACATAGCGTTTGATTCTCTCAAAGTACCCCTACGAAGCATCAATAAGTACGGTCTCACGGTCTAAGGAATAAGCTATCATATTCTTATCTATTTCAAATGACAACATCGTAATACGATCTTATTGCAATACTTTGCGTATGTCCATCACCTTATTCAACTAATAAGATGACCCCATTGTCAACCGACGTCATTGTCCTTGATCGGGAATCCCGATCAACTGTTGCCCAATGGACTAGTTCATATAGAGGCTCACACATGTATTAATAATTCCGATTAATATAGTTATAGCATAATACACAAACCTTATGGGATAATGCAATAAATACTACTTATTAATTTGCCTCTAGGGCATATCTCCTTCAAAGCAGAGGAGACCTGCCACCTCCAACCCAGCCAAGGCGCGGTAACGGCGGTAGCCGGGACAACGGCCAGCTGCCTAAAAAAGATGCCGGCAACGACCATCCCAGGAGAGGTCGAAGCCGGTCTCCGCAGCGCAGCACTGGTAGCAAAAGGAAGGAGGCGGCAGAAGGGCCCAGGCACAACGTAAGCCGGGCAGCGCAGGACGAGCCAAACGCCAGCAGAGGCGACATCAATTCGATCCAAAAGACGCACGACATCGCCTACAAGACATAGCAAGAGGAAGAGAGCCGCTATACACTGTCCCAAAGTGCTTTGGTGACGCCATCCGCAGAGAGCCGTTCCCCAAGGACATGACATCAGTGTCTAAAAATTTTCGTAGGTACAACGGCCTTGTTAAGCCGGATTCGTGGCTAGCCGATTATGCCATGGCCATAGAAATTGCCGGCGGAAGCAATCATATTGCCGTCCGCTACCTACCGCTCATGTTAGAAGGCACGGCAAGGGCTTGGATCGACAACCTTACTGAAAAGTCTATCCATAGCTGGAACGACATGGAAAAGGTTTTCTCCCAGCACTTCCAAGGAAATTACAAGCGTCCAAATACCTACACAGATTTGCAACGCTCTGTTCAGAAGCCGGACGAAACCATGACAGATTTTGTCAGCCGTTGGATCTCCGAAAAGGCCAACTGTCATGGTGTTTCGGTCGCATAGGCTATCCATGCCTTCTACACAGGCCTATAGAAAAAGTCCCTGCTCCGTCACCGGCTCGTCCGCGAGCAAGTCACGGATCTTGGCGAGATGCTCAACCTAGCCGCCCAATTCGCGGCACCAGATGATGCCACACGTGACGATGATCCAGACGTCAGCACCGCGCCAAGACGGAACAACAAACGCAAGCAAGCAATGGAAGACAAAGTCGGACCTTCTAACGTGGTAGCCGTCGCGTTCCAAGGGAATGCCGACAAAAAGAAGTGGAAGAACAAGAAAGATAACCGTGACGCTGGCTCAGGCCCTAAGGCGGCACGTATCACTTACGACCAGGAAAAACTTTTGCCATGTCCCATCCACGCCTCACTCGGCAAGGTCAACCATATGCTCAACGAGTGCCGTTTCATGGACGACTTCAAAAAGGATCCCACAGTTGGCTGGAAGTCAAAAAAGTCAAAGAAGTACGACAAGAAAGACAACAAGGATGACGACGACATGTCAATCTCAAGCAATGACGACGCTACCGCCAAGAAAAAGAAGTCATACCCGAAGGTCAAAGAATCACTCGTGTGCTTTGTCGGCATGCCTTCGGCTAAGGTGGACAAGGCGGAGATGCGCGAACTCAACGCGACAATGCCGGACGTCCCTCATTACTTGAACTGGTACGAGGCGGCAATCACTTGGGATCGGTCCGACCACCCTGATCACGTCCCTCACCCAGGCAAATACGCCCTTGTTGTCGACCCCATTGTCGACAACTTCAGGCTCACAAAAGTACTCATGGATGGTGGCAGCAGCCTCAACATCATGTACTATGATACACTAAGCCGCATGAACTTGTCAGAGGATCAGCTTGATCACAACAACCTCACTTTTCATGGCATAGTGCCCGGCAGACAAGCAAAGTCAATGGGGAGCATTAGGCTGAAGGTAACTTTTGGACCAAAGGAGAACTATCGCTCAAAGTATCTCCGGTTCGAAGTTGTCCCCTTCAAAAGCGCCTACCAAGATATCTTCGGACGACCGGCTTTCACCAAGTTCATGGCAAGGCCGTGCTACATATACAGCAAGCTTAAAATGCCAGGGGAAAATGGAACCATCACTGTTTCCGGCAACTTCAAGAAAGCTAAGGAGTACGAGCGTGGCATGGTCGCCTTCGTAGAAGCCGTCATCCACAAAGAAGAGCTCGCACTACTTGAGGCGGACCAAGACAACTCCATGCCCAAGCCAAATATTGATGTCAAGAAGACCTTTGAAGCTTCAGAAGACACCAAAAAGGCAGACCTCATCCCAGGTGACAAGTCTAAGCAAGTTGTGATCGGATCCAACCTTGACAGCAAATAGGAAGGCGCGCTCGTCGAGTTCCTCCGTGAGAATCGCGACATCTTTGCATGGTCGCCATCCGACATGCCTGGTGTACCGAGGGAACTTGCCGAGCACTCACCCAACGTCATAAAAGGATCCAAGCCGGTGAAGCAAGCAACAAGACGCTTTGGTGATGAGAGACGCAAGGCTATCAGAAAGGAGATAAATAGGCTAAAGGCCGCCAATTTCATACAAGAAGTTGTACACACCGATTGGGTGGCAAATCCTGTACTTGTCCCAAAGAAGAATAAGGAGCTGAGGATGTGTATCGACTATACCGGTGTTAACAAGTGTTGCCCAAAGGATCCCTTTGCGCTGCCTAGAATTGACCAAGTCGTAGACTCCACAGCAGGCTCCGAGCTACTTTGTTTTTTGGACGCCTACTCAGGATACCACCAAATCAAGATGAGGGAGTCAAATCAACTGAAAACATCTTTCACCACTCCATACGGGACATTCTGCTACATCACGATGTCTTTTGGCTTGAAGAATGCAGGGGTAACATACCAGCGTTGTATGCAAAATTACCTGCACGAACATATCGGCCGCAATGTTCACGTCTACATAGACGACATTGCGGTGATGTCGAAAAAGAAGGCGGATCTCCTAGAGGATTTGGAATAAACTTTTCAGAATCTCCGAAAATACCAGATGAAGCTCAATCCCGCCAAGTGTGTTTTCGGCGTTCCAGCCGGCAAAGTACTCGGATTTATCGTCTCAGAACGACGGATCGAAGTTAATCCGGAGAAGATCAAGGCTATCCAAAACATATCCAGACCCACTTGTCTGAAGGACGTGCAGCGCTTAGCCGGATCGGCGGCAGCCATCAGTCGTTTCATAAGCCGCCTCAGGGAAAAGGCAATGCCCCTCTACCGGCGAAGAAATCCGACAGCTTTGAGTGGACAGTAGAAGCAGATGCCGCCTTGCAACAACTTAAGGAGGCTCTCGTATCTGCTCCAATATTGGCAGCATCTCGATCGCAGGAACCAATGCTGCTCTACATCGCGGCAACTGGAACAGTTGTCAGCGTTGTCCTGGTTGTGGAAAGAAAGGAAAGCGAAGCCGCGACATCTGAGCAACGTCCGATTTACTTCATCAGTGAATTCTTTTCCGCCTCCAAGCAGAGGTATCCACATTACCAAACGCTGGCTTATGGTGTATTCTTGTAACATCCCAACATTTTATAATGTTCAAAAATCACAAAAATTTAAAACTTTTTTTTATTAAAATAAAACATTAAATGCATAAGAAAACCAACTATAAAAGACTTCAATCATATTGAAAAAGTTTATTAATTTAAATATCTCAGTTTATTATTATTTTCAAAGTTGTTTCAAGTTAAAACTTTTATTATCCATTGTATTTCTTAAAACCTCAATATCTAATTTGACAAAATTTTTACCAACTTCAAACCATTTTATTGTAATAGTTTCTTTATAAGTATTTGATTTCAGCCACATAACCATAGCTATTCATAAATTAAAATAATATTTACAAGTGTTCTTTGAAACTAATTAAACATAATATATTTTGCCGAATGGTTTTCATTCTTTTAACTAAGTTCAAAATATAGTTTGGAAATTATAAGCCTATGGTTTATAACTTTAAAACTTCATAAATTAAAATTAATGAATTATTCAAATAAACATTTCATTTGCTTAAATGAATGTCATTTATTTTCAAAGCATGAAATGATTAATATATTCTAAATAAGAAATGAATAAAAACTAAAATCTTTTCCAATTAATTATGAAGTCCCAATTGAAATATCTTAATATAAAATATAATGGTGCACAAAACATTTAGAATTAAAAATGGAATTTATTAAATTTCCCATTTCCTTAAAAATATTTATATTTAGTTATTTTACTATTATACCAAAACAAAGAATGATGGTTATTAAAAATCAGATTTAAATAAACTTAATATCAACCATATATGATTGTGTTATTGTCATAAATTTAATTTAGCCACAAATAAATATTTTAATACTCTAAATTTAATTTGGACATGAGGTGTCCATTTTTCAAATAGTCAATATTTCAAAAATAATATTTTTGAAAAGTATTCAAAACATAACCACAAATGTTTTAAAGCAAATATATGATTTTTACAAAATTATAGAAACTAATTTGAGGTTATTTGGATTCATACTTTAAAAGATATTTAAAATCCAGAAAACAGAAAAGAAAAACGGCACAAAAATAAAAAAGAGAACTAAATGGGCCGAGCCGAGCGCCTAACGTGCGCGCGCGCGCAGCCAGCAACAGCCCAGCCCGGCTCCCTCTACCACTCCCGCTTACATGTGGGGCCCACATGTCAGCATCTCCTTCAACCTCGTTCCCCAGATCATGCCCCGAGTCAAGAAACGGCCGGTGATTTCAATTTCTTCAATCCGCGTGTTTAAAGACCTAAATCAATGCCCCGCTTCCCTCTACTTAATCCCCACCTCGCCCTCTCTCAAATGCCCAGAAAATCCTCCCCGAGAGCCCCAAGGCTGCCCACACTCGACCTCGCCATCCCGCCGCTGCCGCCGGCGAAAATCAGTCCGTACGACGAACTCCGGCCACCCCGGACCATCTCACTTTCCCCCTTCGTTTTGTCTAGTTGTTGCGCACCGTTGTGACAAGGTTTAGTAATTTTTCTCGCAGCCATTCATCGCGTTCATCCTCGCCCGAAGCTTGCCGCCGCCACGCGCAACTCCGGCGAGGCATTGCGGGAAGCAGAGGATGCTCCGGCCGCCGTCACCTCGCCATCGCCTCCATCTTGATGCCCTGCACCCTCGGGTATGTTCTGTTCATCTCCGTAGGTCGTAGAACGCCGAGAACTCGCGACGCCGGCAATGGCACGGCCACGGTTAGGTCACCGGAGACGACTCCGGCGGGCCGCGCCGCTCTGTTTTGTTCTCAGCCGTTGGATCTCGATCATACGGCCAGGATTAGATCGCAGTAACGAATCAGTATGATTTGCTCTGGACCGCCAGATCCAGATCTGACGATCCAGATCTGATGACTTAACCACGTCAGCAGCCCAGTCATCGTCCCAGTCAGCAGCCCAGTCAGCGCACAGTCAGCGCTGACGTGTAAATCATTTTCGAATTTTAATTAATTGGCAGTTTTGCAGAAAAGCCCCTATCTATTCAAACTATCATATCTTTTTCTCTGTTTATCCAAATTCAAATATTTTTATATATTTGGAAAGCCCTCGACATGTAGAATATTATGGATCTGCGAAAATTAAAATTTGACTTAGTTTAAAATATTAAAATTTCAAATGGAATATTTGAGTATATTTGTCATAACTTTAAATCTGTAAATTCAAAAATTGCAAATAAAAGAATTTTAGAGACTTTGGAATATTTTAAATTGATGCCACTGCTATAAAATATTTTTGAGTAATATTTGAATGAATTCATAGTTATATATTTAATTTGAATAAGTTTGAGTATATTCAACATAACTATTAATAGAAATATTATTTTGATTAAATCAAATTGCTATAAATTTAATTAAATGCTCCTTGTCTATTAACACTAATTATAATTTTTTTTATAAAATTTAGTTAACGAAAACTTTAATCTTTTAATTATTCCTTTTATTATATTTTCCAAAAATAGAAATTAATTAAATTGCATTTCTAGCCTAATGCATACTTTATAAATATCACAAATTTTGTATGATATATTTCTTAGGATTTAAAAGTGCATTGCATGCATAACTTATTTCTCATATAGATATATTTCCCATAGGAAATCTCTTCATTATTTTTCTCTAAGTTAGGAATATTTCCAAACTTAGTATTTTGGTAAAAGTGCTATGCACTAGACACTTAGTATTTTAGCATGGAGCTAGCAGGCCAAGGAAGAACTTAGCCAAACAAGACTTCAGAAGAATCTTCAAGGAGTAGAAGCACTTAGAAGAAATTCAAGAAGAAGTTCATGAAGACTAACCGACAAACATTTTCTAAGTCTTGCTTCCCCTTTCCTTCTTTTCTCCCTCCTTCTCCTAGACTTCATGAAGACTAAGTAAATCCAAGACCAGCCTAGGTGATACAAAAATCATCAAGTCCGAAGATTATTCAAGTCTACCAAGAATTCAATCAAGACATCACCAAGGAGAATATTACAAGTCTGGAGATGAAGCCTGGAGGACAACTACATCTTTCTTCTATCTTTTCCCTCTTTTCTAATCTTGTCTTTCACATTTGACTTAAACAATTTTGATCATATTATTACCATCTTGAAGTTTGTTGGATCCTAGCGGCATAGTGAGATGAAGCGGCCTGGAAACAAACCTTACATGTCCACATACATGAGACCTGTTCCAAATTAAGTGGCTGGTCTGGTGTCTGTCTCTCTCACTATAGTGAATGTCCAATTTACAAAGAGTTGATAATAATTGTTGATCATCTTGAAGAAATGACTTAGTATTTTCTCTAAATATTTCTACACATCAAGACTAAGCCATTAGAGGGCTTATTCAAGATGATATAAAACAAAATATTTTATTCAACTTATGACTTTAGTCCTTAGTCATTTTTGACCAACACATTTCCTTGCATTAACTTAAAAGATTTTCATGGCATGACATGCATTTCTAGTCCTTAGAAATAAATTGCATAACATGCATGACATGTTTTCCTTAGAAGTTTTACAAAACTTGTTTGTTCACTAGATATGAGCATGTATGTTTGATGATTGCTGTTTGTTGATTGTTGTATTGTTGTTTGCTTATATTGTTTACATTAAACGGAGAGCAAACGTTCGTTGTTGAAAAGAGTTTGTGAGTAAAGACTTCATTCAAAGGCAAGTGGCACACCTCATAAACTTCCTATTATTTTCTATATGCATTACTCAGTGTATTTTTATATGCATGAGTAGGATAGTATTGCTATGCTAAATCTGTGTAGAATTCCCTTACTCCTGTGTCTAGGTTCCTATATAATACTTAGTAGATGTATTGATGCTATGCAAATAATGAAAAGTTTTACAAAATGTTAAGTGACTACTCAGGGTTGTGCTCATGGTTGTCGTTGCCTAGGATGAATGTCTATTCTACTTAGGGCCGTGAGCATGGTGATTTTTACCTGAGAGTGCACATCCACTAAGTTAATGAAACCCCTGGGTGGATTGGTTGTTAATGGTGGCGAAGTTGAGTGGCTACTCCGGTCCATGTCTATGGTTCCTGGAGTACGTGCACTTGTGGATGGCCACCCAGGGAACAGAGGAATCTGAAGAACTCCGAGTGACGATTGCTTCCAGTGTAGCCATTGCCATATGGGCTCTGGCTTGATCAATTATGTTGCATGGACTCTCTCCGGCTTAACAAGCAGATGTAGGGGGATGTTAGGTGGAACGGGTCAAGCCAGAGTGGGACGGAAAATGCTTCTGAAAGATCTCGTCTCATTCTTCTCCTTTCCTTATCACAAATGGTGTGTAAAGGATAATTTGGGTTGAATGGGTACAATGGTGAACGTGCACAACCTCTGCAGAGTGTAAAACTAAGTACTTAGCCGTGTCCCCGGTACGGACAATTTGAGCAGCTGATCACGGACGTCAACGGAGGATTCCACCATTCCAACTTCAGAAATAAAACTTGATGGGTGAACAAGGGAAGATGAGATTTATGGTTTTTATGCCATACTTGTCTTGATTTGAAGAAAGAGTTTTCCAAAGAGATAGGAAAAATTGGCTTTATGCAAAATAGCCTTGAACTCCACCAGCCAAATATGCATATAGGCTATAGAGTTATTCCTTTAAGTGTCCACCATAGTGTCACTTGCCAGACTCCATTTTTAATGGAATCTGACCCACGTTGTTGCAATATTTTTCTTATTGCAGATTGTTAAGATGACGAGTGAGGTTTCGTTTATAGGTTTCGAGTCTACAACCAACAAGTTTTCGCCCGTGGCAACATGAAGTTGTTGGAGACCCACTGCTATTGTATTTCCGTTGTGTACTTTTTCAATGCTAGCTTTATGCTATGGAACTTGTATCGAATATGTTGTAAGACTGGATCATCGACGTAATAAAATTGATACTTTGTTGTGATATTACATCGTAAACTGTGTGTGCAAACGAATCGATCCAGGGATTTGCACTATACACAGGTATCTGCCTTATTTAAAGTGGAGGTACGCTACAATTCTTCGTCGCTAGAAAGCTTAGGCATTATTTCCAGGAGCACACAGTGACAGTAGTCAGCAGGGCACCGGTTGGAGACATAATCAACAACGTAGAGGCAACAGGCCGAGTTGCCAAATGGGGAATCAAGTTTGCCGCCTTCGATATAGTCTATAAACAACAGACCGCCATTAAGACTCAAGCACTTGCAGACTTTGTTGCCGATTGGACCGAAGCCATGGAGGAAACAGTACTCCCCGAGTCAGAATATTGGGTCATGCACTTTGACGGATCAAAGATGCTCAAAGGCTCGGGGGCCGGAGTTGTTCTGCGCACACCCAAAGGCGACAAGCTCAGCTACGTGTTGCAGATTCATTTCACAGCAACCAATAACGTCGCAGAGTATGAAGCTTTGCTTCACGGGTTACACGTGGCAAACGACCTCGGCGTCAAGAGAATCCTCTGTTATGGCGACTCCGATTTAGTCGCGCAGCAAGTAAGCGGCACATGGGACACGAAGAGTAAAACAATGGCGGCATACAGGGCCAAAGTTGACGAATTCGCCAAAAATTTCATGGGCTACGAAGTCCGGCATGTTCCAAGAGCTGAGAACGAGGCGACAGACACCCTCGCCAGACTCGGGTCAGAACGCAAAAAAGTGCCAAAGGATATTTTCCTGGAACATTTGCATAAGCTGTCCATTAAGGGCGCCGACTTGTTGGACCCCGATGCAGAAGAACCAGTAGAAGCGGCAAGTTTCTCCGTCTACTCGGTACAGCCGGATTGGACTGTCCCATACCTCGATTTCTTAATCGACAAGAAGTTGTCGGAGGATGATGAGGTGTTAATAAGGCAAATCATAAGGCGAGCCAAGACATTCACAATAATCAAAGGCGAGCTATATAATCGAAGCACGTGCGGTATCTATCAGCGGTGCATACTGCCAGAAGAGGGCCGAGAGATTCTGAAGGACATACACATTGGCACTTGCGCACATCACGCCTCCGCCAGGTCCATTGTATCCAAAGCTTTCCGCCATGGTTTCTACTGGCTAACCGCCAAAGAAGATGCCGAGCACATCGTGAAAACATGCAAAGGCTGCCAGTTGTATGCCAACAACCTCACATGCCGGCACAAGAGCTCAGGACAATTCCAATCACTTGGCCGTTCGCGGTCTGGGGCTTAGACATGGTTGGTCCCTTCAAGAAGGCACGTGATGGGTACACCCACCTATTGGTCGTTGTCGACAAGTTCACTAAATGGGTCGAGGCCAAGCCGATAAGCAAACTTGACGCACGAACAACCACCAATTTCCTCTGGGGAATTATCTCTCGGTTCGGAGTTCCACACAGCATTATCACTGATAATGGCAGCAACCTGTCTCGAGCCGACATAGAAGAATACTGCAGTGATCTAGGCATCCGGCTTGATTTGGCATCCGTGTCACACCCTCTATCAAATGGACAAGTAGAGCGTACAAACGGCTTGGTCCTCTCAGGACTTAAGCCCCGTCTCGAAGCTCCGTTACATATGGCAGCCGACGCTTGGGCAGAAGAGCTACAGTCCGTACTCTGGATTATGCGCACAACGCCAAACAGATCTACCGGCTACACCCCTTTCTTCTTAGTATATGGCGCAGAGGCGGTGCTACCTACCGACATGAAATACGATTCCCCAAGAGTTCAAGCCTACATCGAGCAAGACGTAGAAGGTGCAAGACAGGATGGCCTAGACCTGTTAGATGAAGAAGGAGACGTCGCTCTACATCACTCCGCCTTGTACCAGCAACAACTTCGCCGGTATCATAGCCGGAGAGTGCGGAAGCGAGGCTTCAGAACAGGTGACCTGGTTCTCCGCCTAATTCAAGACAGAAAAGGCTTGCACAAGCTATCCCTGCCATGGGAAGGACCGTTTATAGTCACAAAGGCGTTGCTCAATGGTTCCTACTACCTAGCCGACATCCGCGACAAAGAAGAAAAGAAAAGGCGCAAGAAGGCGGCAGGAAGAAGAGGAACCAAGCGCAAAAGAGGCATTGACGACCCGTTTTAACAAACAAGACGGCCTTGGAACATTGAGCAGCTACGTCCTTTCTACACTTAGCAATTTAAAATTGTAATAAGTTATATATGATTATGAAATAAAAGTCTATGGTTCCTCATCTATGTTGAGAAGCATGCCATCTTTTGTCTTTTCTTGCAATCATATATCCCCTATGTATCTAAGTTACCTCTTTTCTATCTCCATGCAAAGGTTCAAACTGATAGATACTTGCAGCTTTCGAGCCAAACCAAAGCAAAAATCAACTTTTTGCGCCGCCTAATTCCTTTACGTCTGATTACTTATATGTGGTACGCCTAGTAGTATGTCTTTGGCGCCAACATGTTGGCTTTGGTTTTCTATTCTAAACATATGGTTTAGCCCTGGTTGTCTCAGCTAGAGTTTCCGGCTGAGGTTTGCCAACATACAAACAGTCAAGCATATAAGTTAGAGTAAAATTAAGGCGGGCCAAATAAAAACAAGGCAAAAGCCTGCTTAAGTAGCCAAAATGAAACAAGTTAGCTGGCTTCCCGCCTAGCAGTACATCTCCAAATATATTTACAAATATTACATGTTGAGATTTGATTGTTTCAGGGGCAGAAAAAGGCTAGCCGTCAAGACCTTAACGAAGCCGGCAACAGAAACTTCGGCTCGGGGGCCGCCTACATTAGGCTTTGGGGCTGACAACCTCAGCCCCAGAGCTGTCGCTCCCCTCCGCCTCGGCTGTGTCGGGAGCTCCAGCTTCTCCAGCAACAGGCACATGATGGCGCCGATAGAAGACCGTCGTATCAACCATATCGGCAACTCGCGTGGCATAGCCGGCTAAGCTGTTCAGTACAGCAGCCGGCTGGACCTCGCTGACGTCTTCATAAGTAGACGGCATGCCCTCGGTGACGGCTTCAATCTTCGCCTCGTGGTAGTGCGCCATGAATAAGCCTAGCGCAGTCTTGGCACCACCCCGCGCTGCCGACTTCAGCGATCTCTTGTGTAGCTTCGTGGCTTGCTCCAGCATGCTGGGCACATCGCTGAACTCGGCTGGCTCCTGGCTGCCGGAGGAGATGAAGAACTTGGCGGCAAACCACTTGGATGCCGCCAAAGTCCCGGTGATCAGCTCACTCAGACGCGCAAGGCGATCTAGGCGGGGGCTGACAACCTTGTCATCGCCTAAGCCGGCGGCAACTATATCAAAAAATAAAAGTGTCAGTTTGGCTCAGGCTAACAAACTGACGGAAAAAGATGAAGAGTGAGGAAGAGCTTACCAAGGACCGAGTTATGGAAGGCGGATAGCTCAATCATGTGAGCTGCCACCGCATCCTCCGCAGCCTGCTTGGATATTTCCTCAGCAGCCGCCTTCTCCGGCTTTGCCAATTTTTTGCGCAAGCTATCCAGCTCTCCGGTAAGCTGGCTAGACTCCTACACAAACTTCAACTGCTGGTCCTCCATCTCCTTCCGATGCTCCTCCTTCATTGACAAATTGGCGGCCGCCAGATCGGAAGCTTCATTCACAATAGCTTGCATATCAGTAGACGCCTTCCGTATATCCTAGGCGTGATCTAGCAATTCTATAATATGGATATGCTATCTTAATGATTGGCGGCAGCAAACACAAAAATGACGAAAGGCAAAAATCTTAGCGATCTTACCTTCATCCTCTTTGCGGGCCGTTTCCAATTTGGCAATCCGCAGATCCTTGGCTTCGCAATCTTTTTTCAGATCGCGACACCGCTTGTTTATCTCCAACCTGGAGGAGATAAGCTCCACGTTGGCGGACAGGATGCCCTACAGACAAATAAAAAGGCATATAACATATTGTCAAAAAACCACTAAGCTGGCAACCACTGTTATTGGTCTGCCATCTAAGTGCTTGGGGGGAAGGACTATGTGTATGCCACCTAGTTAGACAACTTACAGAAATATCGCCCTCCAAGTCGGCAAAGGTCTGGGTCGCGAAGTCGGCAAAAGCCAGGGTGGATTCCTTGGCCTCCTTAAAGGTTGACCAAGGATCTCTAACCTTGCCGCCTTCAGCAACTGGGGCTGCCCTTCGTGTTCCACCGGTACCAGCAACTCCTCCTTGGCGGCGAGCGATCGGAGGGCTTCATTGGCCGTAGCCTCAGCCGATGGAAAGGAAGTGTTGGTGCGCGGCCAGCAGAGGAGGCCCTTGGCGGCGGGCTAGAAGCCGGAACCTGGGGCTGGCGGCGAGCATCGCTCATAAAGCCGCTGGCCCGGGGCTGAGGAGTTGGCGGCACGGTAGCTGGCGATCTACCTTGGAGCCGCTTTCCCCTGGACAGAAGGGACTTGGACGGCAACTTGGAAGTTGCCACCCGCTCCCTGGCGACAAGGCAAAGTCAGCCAGATGAACACCAGTAATAGAGAAATTCGACAACTATTAAGGGCAGAAATGGGTACCTTCAGGGGATGTTAATCCCCACGTTCTCGTCGAGGTCGACGAGCACCGGCTCTGTAGCCATTGCGGTCCGTTTTTTCCTCTCGGCATTAGCCGTAGAGGAAGCAGCGTCGGTCGCCTTGCGCTTCTTGGTTTTCCCGGCTTCCGACTCGTAAAAGTCGGCAGCCAGGTCATTCCCCCTAGAGCAGAGAGCTGCCAACCAAGAAAAAAGCAAGTGTTAACAGGACTCCATTAAGCCGGCAAAGTCGTCAAAAAAGGGCAACAAGAGAAATATCTACCTCAAGGGGAGGGTTGTCGTGGGTGTGCATGGGCACACCCTCCACCGCCTTCAACAGACCTGATTTGACAAGGCTGTTAAGTCGGGCCGCCAATTCGGCAGCTGGTAACCCCTCTTCGCTTATGCGAAGAGAGGCCGAGGCAGTAGGCGAATACTAACACATCTTATGCGGGCTATACCATAGAGGCAGTATTTGCCGGCTAGGCCAGCAGATGACGGTGTCCACCCCATCCAGCAATCGGGGAACCATCGTGCGAGTGAGGAACTCGATCCTCCTTTGATTAAGGTGGAGCTCCTCCGTCAACTTGGGGACCGCCTCGTCCCAGCACGGCCTAGGCATAGGCGGCGCGTTGACAAAGTCCGGACGCCAAATTGGCGCCCCGGCGCTGCCATATCTTGGCAGTAAAAGAAGGTGGACGTCCAGCCCTTGACGGACTTGATGTATGGTATCTTGGGTTACCATTGGCGTCCTTGGCGGCAGTTGAAAGTAATGATGCCGCAGGTTGCCAGTCCGCCGTCCGGCACAGTCTAGCACCGGCAACGGAAGCAATATCTGAAGAAGTCTAAACTAGGCCTAAAACCTAGATAGCCCTCAAACAGAGCTGTGAAGCCGGCTAGGACTAATATGCTATTGGGCGCTATATTGTGGGGCTGGAGCCCATAGTGATCTAACACCTCGCTAAAGAAGGCGGAAGGCGGCAGGGCCATTCCCCTAACTAGGTGGGAGGTGAGGATTTCCCGCTTGCCGGCTTTCGGAGGCGGGACGACATCCCCAAAGGCGGGCCGCCAGCTGCAGTCCTCCTGAGTCGGAAGATAGCCGGCAGCCTCCAGGTCCTTGAGCGCCTCTTCGTTGACAATGCAGGGAAGCCAGTAGCGCGACCCGAGGTCGGCTGGCTCCTCCCCCTCGTCGACAGGCACACCGCCAGTCGCCGCCGGCGTGGTGGAAGACGAAGGCACTGAGGCCGCCGCCGCGCGAACGTGCGCGGTGGAGGCCGAAGATGGGGTGGTGGCGGGATTACCCGTGCACGTCGCCACAAGGCGTGACAACGCGCCGCCCATCGCAGCTGCCGCGGTGGTCTCGGTCGCTGGCCCGCTGGACGCCGCCGGGGGAATGTTCTGTTCGGTGGACATCGCCGTGTGTGGAGGTCGCCGGAGGGGAAAGCTCGCCGGAGTTCGCTCAGTAGGGTGAGAAAGATTGGAAGAATAAGAGCGCGGGAGAGCAAAGGACGAAGGAGAGCGAGAGTGGAGAAGGAAAATGGACAGCTCGGCTCCCTATTTATAGGACCGGGCGTTGCTCCCTGTGCAACGGTACAGTTAGTCGGACACGTGTCGGACATCCGTTGCCGTAGAGCAATGCACAACCGCACGATCTCCACGCCTCCTCTTTTCCCACGATTTGCAATCATGGCGTGATTTTTTCTCCATTTGGTTTCAAACTGACGTGAGCCAACTGGCATCATCCGCCAAAAGTATGTTTGGCTTGCCGCTAAGGATCAGGTTTTCTTGTGAAGCTATCCGACAAGTTTCATTAAGCCGTCTTTCCCATGTTGGATAAAGGCGGCCGTGTGCCAACATTGAGGTACACGTTTCCCCCATTATTTTCAGAATGGTTCAAGTCCTCCAGCCGCCAACATTGAAGAATGAAGGATCAAGAAGAAGTCGGCACCTGGAGAACTTCAACCTTTCTGGGGGCTAATGTTGGGGATATACCAACTGGGGGTATCTCAAACATGGATCAATCCGGCTAGTCCAGAGTGGCCCAAGGGTGGTAAGGCGTAAGCCTGCCGGGCGGCCCAGATAGCTGACGTACAAGGAAGTAGGCGGACGGTCCAAGGAAGGCGGAAGGCCGAAGCCCATTAAGCTACCAAGTCCAAGACGGATGGCGGCAACTAAGCCGGCTAGGTCTGGGACTCTGTTTACTTGCCGGACAAGTACTTGCCTTGTATCCTGGGGTCTAGCCGGCTATATAAGCCGGCCACCAGAAAGCCTTTAGGGCACGCACATCATCGCTCAATACGCATCATACCCATTGTAACCTGTTCACGGCTATTTGCCTCGTAGTGAATTATAGCAGCATGTAGGATCTCTCCACGCCGCGGGATCTGAAGCTGGGTAAACTCGCCGTGTTCAATCCCGTCCTCGACGACACCAACCTTCTTCCCCACAATCCATACGCAGGCTAGAGGACCCCCGTCTCCTATCAAATATGTCGATACTACGACAGGGCCTGCTCGGCTGTTTGAGTCCTTTTTATTTATTATTTTTTTGTTTTGTTTATCAAATAACTTTTAAATTATGACTCCAAATGGATTCAAACCAGTTTGTAAAACTTTGAAAAATTCATAGCTTTGTTTTAAAACATTCATGGGCATGTTTTGAACAGTTTTGAAAAATAATATTTTGAAATATTGGTTAAATACAAATTTGACACTTTAGGTTAAATTTGAAATTAGGGAGTTAATAAATTCATTTGTGGTTAAATAAAATTTATGTAATTACCACAATCATATATGGTTGATATTGAGTTATTTAAAACTCATTTTCAAATATTAAAACATTTTGGGTTTTAGTACAATATTAAATAACATAATACATCTATTTGAAATGTAATGAATTCATTTTTATTTCAAAATATTTTGTGCACCATTAAGTTTTATATTATGATAAATCATTTGAAAACTCCATAAAGTACCTTTGGAAAAGATTCTAGATTTATTCCATTTCTTATATTGAATATATTCATGAAAATCAATTTTTTTATGTTTTGAAAATTAATGAAATGCCTATTTGGATAATTCATTAATTATAAATCTATGAAGTTTCAAAGTTATAAACTATAGACTTGAAATTTACAAAACTATGTTTTGAATTCAGGTAAAAGGATGAAAACCATTTGGCAAATATACCATGTTTAAATAGTTTAAAAGAACACTCGTAAATATTATTTTAATTCATGAATAGCAATGGCTAAGTGGTTGAAATCAAATACTTACAAAGAAACTTTTTATTAGATGAAAATGGTTTGAAGGTTGGTAAATCATTTGTCAAATTATATATTGAGGTTTCAGAAATACAATGGATAAAATAATATTTAACTTGAAACAACTTTTGAAAATAATAATTTTTTGAGATATTTGTATTAAACTTTCTCAATATGCTTTAAGTCTTTTATAGTTGGTTTTCTTATGCATTTTAATATTTTATTTTAATCAAACAAAAGTTTAAATTTTTTGTGATTTTTTCAAACATTACAAAATATTGGGATGTTACAACGCACGCGCGGGCGGCAAGCGGCAAATGCTGGCGCGCACCGTATACGGCTCGTGGTGCCTCGATGCCGGCAAGGCAACGGCTTCCCGGGATTCCGACCCCTTCCCGAGGTACGGGGTCTCCTTAGTGCACGGCTGCCGGTGCTAGATGGAGGACGCTGTCTCCGTCAGGTCAGATTTCTTGTCCGGCTCCAGCAAGCCCCACTTCTTCGGCGTCTTCGACGGCCACAGCTGCTTACAAGTACTTTCGTCCGTCGTCAAAATGAGACCGCTGCTGCTCCGACGAGGCCGCTACATCTCCGAGGAGGTCGGAGACACGGAGTTCCTCTAACCGGCTCCACGAGAGGAACGGGATTGGGGAACAAGGAGGGAAAAAAGGAAAAATGTGCCACTGATATGTGGGACCCACCCTCCAAGTCAGCCAAAATATTTTTTATTTTTACATCTAGAGATATTTAATTTTTTTATGAATCTGACAGGTGGGCCCATGTCGACGTGTGCTGCCACCTCAGCAAACAATACACGTGTGCTGCCAACTCATATCTGGCGGGTGGGTCCATTATGTCAAATTCGCTGTCAATCCGTCTAGATTTTGAATTTGCGCACATTGCAAGAAATCAACCGTATAGTTGTAGTTTTTTGCGATTTTGTCGTAAAGTGCTAGTTTTCTGGAATTTTGTGCACAATGTCGTAGTTCTATGCAATTAACTCAGATCCAGGGGAATTTATCAGTTGATTACCGATTCGATTTGGGGACGATCTGTCCGACAATTGTTTTACCGCAAAATACGGTGGTAATCTGAACCGTGTGTTATGATATCTAATGGTCTATATTGTTTGGATCCCCACACTCTGCATCTTTTTATTTTAGGGGTGATATAGCTAGGCTTTGTACTTGATAGTGTCGCAGCAGTGGAATATGGGGTTCACCTAGCGCTGCCTAAGTGGGTCCACCGCCTGACAAGGTTATACCAAACGGGTACCCCTTCGTGTGGGTACCTGGTGCACGTAATGACTAAAGCCCAAATGTCAATAGGCTAAAGAAGCCCAACAAGCGAAGCCCAAGTCGAAGACATATACCATAGATAGCATAGTCGGTAGTACTTTCCATATATGTAGTCCTAGTCGGTTACGACCCGAGACCTGTACCCCTATTTAAAGGACTGGAGGGAGACCGACCAGGGACACGCCCAACCAGAACCACCAAACCCTAGCAAGATCGACATCTTGCTAGACCCCTGTGCTCGCCGCATATACACAATCAATAATAGACAAGCAGGAGTAAGGGTTTTACCTCACTCGAGGGCCCCGAACCTGGGTAATTCCCGCTTGTCAGCCGATCAATCTATCAACACCACACGTTCTCTACCTCATAACTCTTACCCTAGGCTAGTAACCATGGTATTGATGGGGACATCCCTCGTCAATTGGCACCGTTTGTGGGAATAGGTGGTGTTGGATCTACGGATTTTTTGGTCCAAATTTCAAACGGCGAGCCACCGACTCCTTCAAAGAGATACACATCATCAACATCAGATCGTATCCAGATCACAGGCGGCCACTCGCCAAAAACTGCGTCGCCGACAAGGATTAGGTCATACTCACCCCAAGCTCAGGAGATCTACTCTAGTCTCAATTCAGTTTTTGATCTAACTGTTGGGGAACATAACTTCTTTGTTGATCAGCTTGGTGTGCTGGATTTAGTCGAACAAATTGTGACTCAGCCGCTTCAGAAGAGATCGACTAAGATCACATCCGCAGCAGACAAGGAAGATACACTGGCGCAGATCGATTTGATCCCGCCACCACAGTCTCCAACAGATTCATGGCGGATGAGTTCCCTTAAGAGGAAAAGTTGTCGACTACCTCTGTCTACGACATGATCATATCGACGGCTTCGGCTGGAAGCACTGGAGCACCAACATCACAGATCGATTCCATCTCATCCATAGCAGGATCCATGTCCACAAGGGAATTCAATGAATTCATAAAGCAAAACGAGATAGAAGAAGAAGTGCAGTCGACCCTCCATATCGACCCACCCGAAGACCATATGCAAATCAATGCTCCAGAAGAAAGCTTTCACCTACACGAGTATGATGAGCCTGCAGAAGACAGCATACGTCAAGCCGACTTCACTGGCGCAGAGATCCAAACTCCACATCATGTTGCCATCAACTATGATGCATATGCACAGCAAATAGAAGACGTCGAAAACAACAAAAGTGTAGAGCGGGATAGAGATAGAGAAGCAGCATATGAAGAGTACTCAGACTACACATATCCTTACCATATACCCCAGCAGGTATACGTGGCAACAGTCGCGGAAACATTGGAAAACGCAGCCAATCGACAACCAGTCGAGTATCCACGAACGGTCACTCTACCAGATGGTACCACCACTCTGGACATCACGGCAGATAAGGCTGCAAAGGTGAAAAAATTCATTGTATAGGGCATAATGATGCCAGGAGACGCAACTCCAGATGAGTTGGCAACATACAACTACTTCAACTGGCAGGAGTCGCAGCGCTTGAAACAATACAGAGCAACACTCGAAGAGCGGAGAAGGCAAGCAAGCATATCAAGCGCACGTAGACGACAACTATCCATGAGTTCTACAGGGCAACCGAGGGACGACGCAGATCTAGATTTGACAGAATCCCCGAACACGAAAGAGCAGACGTCACTCGAAATTTGAGCAACTCGTTCCTAACCGTCAACTTTGACGGTATAATCCAACCTAAAACAGAAGAGGGAGCACTAATATCCATAGGAGCATACCTCCAAGCAGGAAAACCACCGGAAGGTGATCCGGCCGAGGCAAGATAACTGCAGCAAATGAAGGCCCTGGAAATCACAGCAAAAGAACTGGTCGGTGGAGGAAGAAGAAGACGTAGCAGAAGCCGCTCGAGAGAGCGCTCCAGTCGCAGTCCTCAGCGAAGCAGCCGCAGGAAAAGTTCAAACCGTCGCAGATCAAGAAGCCGCTGAAGAAGCAGGTCCAGGAGATCAGGCAGTCGCGAATCACCCGACAATCGCAACGCATGACCATGCGGAGCACAATGCTTCACTCGATGGATCCAAGAAACAAAACTCCCAAAGAAATTTGGCATACCAACCATGCCAAAATTCAACTCGAAACAGGAACCCTCGGGATGGCTGGAAGAATACAAACTGGCAGTTATATGCCAACGAGGAACAACAACGACGACACTGCAATACATACAGCTGATGCTCGAAGGCACGGCCCGCGACTGGCTCAAGTCTTTACCCAAAGGAGCCTACGATTCTTGGGATCACTTCAAGGAGGACTTCATAAATTATTTCGACCCCTTTTGCAAAAGGTCGAAAACATTCGAGGAGTTAAGAGCATGCCGGCAGAAGACAGACGAGAAACTTAGGTCTTACATCAGAAGATGGGCCTCCATCAGGAACTCGGTGGGGGCAATATCAAAAGATAGAGCAATGGAAGCCTTCACGAATGGAGTCTACAGAAAAGACTTTAGAGAAGCACTCGGACGGCAAAAACCAAAAGAGATGGTGGAGCTCATGAACTTAGCAACCGAGTGGGCAGATGGCGAAGATGCAGTTGAGGGCAAAACCCCACACTCACCACAACGACACCGCGATAGGCGAGACAGTCGCGACCACCACGACAGCCGAGATCAGTGAGATAGAGATGACAAACAAAGAAGGCGTGACTACGATCACTATGGCAAGGACAAGGTCAAATTTGTCGCAGCTGGGTTCTCGCATGATGACCGGAATCACGATGATAGAAAGCAAGATGACCGGCAAAGTAACCGGCAAGACGATCGCCGGGGCACACGAAGTGATAACTACAGACGAGATAGGCCAATCGACAGACGAGATGACCGAGATCGAGACCAGCACGGAAGACTCCATATGTTCAAAGACCCGATGACTGGACGATTAATATCACATCACACAATGGGAAGCTGCCGTGAATTCGGGCAAATGGCGATGGATTACATAAATCAGATGAAGCGGGAACAACCACAAGCTATGCCGGCGGCATACATAGCACCTCCGCAGATCGTTGCAGCATTACCGCCTCCACCATAGCACGATGCGAATAACCAGATGGCAGGAGACATACACCACATACCACACAACATGGACACCCAATATCCACTGCCGAAAGGGCAGATGTACATGATACAGAAAGGATGCACCTCCAACAGAAGGCAAAAGCGCCACACAAGAAACGTCGATATGGCAGTATTAGCTCTACCCCCAGTAACAGAATTTTTGCAAGGGTCAGATGTAACAATCGCTTTTGATCAGGAGGATCACCCGCCAGCCATCTATCGACCGGGACACGCTGCTCTAGTACTATAAGGACAGATCGGAGGATACACTATGACCAAAATATTCATGGACCGAGGAAGTGGGGTCAACATAATATTCACAGACACGCTCCGGAGGATGAATAGGTCAGTCGAGAACCTCCCGAAATCTACAAATACCTTTCACGGTATTGTGCCGGGCAAAGCCGTGCATCCATAAGGGAAAATCCAACTAGACGTCACATTCGGGGATGCAACCCACTTCAGAAGCGAACTCATCGACTTCGACGTCGTCGACTGGAAATCACAATACCACGCCATATTGGGACGGCCAGCATTTGCAAGATTCATGGCAGTACCCCACTACGCATACCTCAAGCTCAGAATGCCAGGTCCAAAAGTAGTCATCACAGTCAACAGAAATTTCCAAAAGTCAGACGACTGCGACAAAGACTTTTGCAGGATCTCAGAGACATACGGAGTCGAAGAAACCTCAGACAAGTCACAAGCCGGAAGGGGAGTAGCAACAGAGCCAGAACGCAAGAAAAGGGCAACTGTAGCTGCAGTACATGAAGTAAACGCCATATGGACGGTCGAACCCACAGAAGAAGAAGAAAGCGCACAAGCCAAACGATGGACAATACACTTCGACGGGACCAAAAACGGCAGAGGCACATGCGCGGGTATGATACTCATAAACCTCAAAAAGGAGCGAGTACTGTATGTACTACAGATAAACTTCCCGGCACCATCAAAAGTCGAAATCGACTACGAAGGCCTTTTACAAGGCATGCAACTGGCAAGAGCTTTAGGAGCACAAAACAACATCATCCGAGGAAGCTCATGTGCAATCACGCAAAACGTGGCAGGTGCAAACAGAATGAACGTGGACAAGCTGGCTAGATAGCAAGATTACTTCGATATGTAGCAAAGAAGATTTCACAGCTGCGAGCTATAGCATATAACACCCACGCGGAAAAGACAAGCCAACAGGCTAGCAAACATTGGAGCAGCAAAGGCGGAGGTACCGCCAGGCATCCTCTTCAAGCACATAAACCACAGGTCAATCAGAAGGTGGCACCCACTTGCCTATCGAGAAGCAAGCATCTTCGAGCGGACATTAAACCAAGCGGATCTCCCAAGCAAAACAAGTCAAGTCACGACTGATCAGGGACAGTCAAGCACAAGCAGATTGGCGAACTCAAACTGCATCACTACAATCTTCAGCCAAGGAGTGCCAAACTGTGTCATCATAAGTGACAGTCGCAAAATGAGAAAGCAAGACACAGCAGGGGCAATGCCGCTTGAGGCTTTTACTTCTATGCACATCACACTGCCAGGGAAAGACACGTCCCATGGGGAACACTTAGTGTTGCGACTGCAAATACCAAAGAGGTCATACGAAAGGAGGAAAAGGCTACAGAGGCCACAACACCAAGAAGAAGCACACAACTCGGGGAGTAAGGCCAATTAGGGTCGTAATCACTTAGCAAAAACATCAAGTCGGGGTAGCAACAGACTCATGTATCAAAAGGCCAGCAGGTTCCAGACGCGCTCTTTTCCATACCAGGGTACCTAAGGGGACTTGAAGGTTTTTAATGAGGCGGCTTGCTGGTCAACATTTATAAAGAAAAAATATTATCCATATCTTTCCTGCATATTTTTTTTGTCAAAAGGAAAAAAGAAGCCACTCGATATGCACGAGGTCTGCACATAAATCACAAAGCAAAAAGCAGCCAATCGACGTGCTCGGGGGCTGCACATATGTCGGGGACCACCCCCGGCTAGGGTAAAGGCCCGGATAAGGCGGCCCCAATGGTTGACATATTAACCCTTTGGCTAGCGTCAAGAGCCACTCGATTCTTCAGGTTACAGTAAGTTGGCTTTTGGGGAAGAGCAAAAGGTGACCTTTGAGGTGCTGGACCTACCCTTTGGTGAAGGAAAGAGGCAGGGACATGCACTATAAATATACCCCCAGCCCTTCATCCTTACCTAGAGAGCAGCAGGGAGTTCTCCTACGCACCAACTTCTCGAAGATGTCTTCAGTAGCAAAACTAAGAAATCTTCGAGTAGCTGGGCTTAGGGATACTCTCTTGAGGCACACCAAATTTGCAAAAGGGATAAAGGCTAGAACACGGAGTTCTCCAGAGAACCAGTTTCTCGAAGATGTCTTTGAGAGCGAGCCTAAGACATCTTTGAGGAACTGGGCCCGGGATTACTCTCTAGGAGACCCTCGGGAGCCACGCATAAAGCAGCCACTCGACGTGCTCGGGGGCTGCGCATAAAGCAAACAATCGGCGTGTTCGGAGCCGCGCATAAAGCAGCCACTCGACGTGCTTGGGGGCTGCGCATAAAGCAAACACTTGCCGTGTTCGGAGCCGCGCATAAAGCAGCCACTCAACATGCTTGGAGGTTGCGCATAAAGCAAACACTCGACATGCTCGGGAACTGCGCATAAAGAAAACCACTCAACGTGTTCGGGAGCTTCGCATAAAGCAGCCACTCGACGTGCTCAAGGGATGCGTCTGTATCAAAAGACAAAAACATAAACATACTCAAATACTCTTAAGAACATCCAGCGCAGGCGGGCAAAGGATTCTTAGGGCATAACAAAAAAAAACCACTTACTTTACTTGGGGGCTAGATCTCTGTATTTTATTTACAGTATAAAACATACAAACATATAAACTAAGCATCTTCATCCTTCAGCGGGTAGATTGGAGTCGATCAATTGCTTCAACGCTCGGCTTATCAACTTCTCAGCGGGGGCAAGAGTTCGCTCCATACCTTTGCTAGACAGGCGAATCTCCGACCGGGATGACGAACAAGAAGGATGCAACGAATCTTGGCGCTTCATATAGGCGAATACAACATTGGCTCCAAGACCAACCCGTCGGGTCAAAGCCTCTCGAATGGGCTCTTGAGAGCGAAACATGTCGACTAGAGCGTGTATGCCTCGAGGCTGTGGACCTTCAGGAAACAAAAAGTGATTCACCCGCGCAAGTGCCGCTCGACAGCGCTCCAGTAGAATAGCGCCACGCCACACTCGATCCTTCAGAGGGGAAGAATTTGTACATGATACGTGTCAAGCAAAAAATGTTGAGGACCGGTGACAGCCACCTGAGTAGAAGCTGTCAGACGTTCAGCCACACGAGCGGCCTCATCATGGGAGTCATCCACAAAAACTACAGATAGAGCAAGGTGATCAGACACCGGATGCAGCTCACACACGCAAAAGAAACAAAGCCAAAGCAAATACCTTCATGTTGCCTGTTCGAATCCTCCATCTCATAGAGAACATATTTTTCCCTCTCAGTGGAAAGAGAAGGCCTTCCTCAAAGAATTTCCATATCAGCTTGGGCCGTCTTGAGCTGCAGCTCTAGCTTAACAACCTTTTTCTTCGCATAATCAAGCACGCGAGCATCATTCGTCAGCTACGCGGTCGAGCGCCACTCCCCTCCCACTCGAGCATTCCTCGGAGTGGTCGAGCAGTTCGACTGAGAAACAACCATAAACACTTCAGGCAAGAAACAAATCAAAGCCAAAGGAGACACAAGGCAAGCATGCAAGGATCAGCAAAAAATATATCTGCTAAATATCAACATTAGGTGGCACAATGTACATCAGGAATTACAGCAAAAGAACTAATACTAAAGCTGCCTAAGACTGGGCAGCAGACTCTGACCCAGCCTTGCGGGCAGCATCAATAGCTGTCTTGCGGCGCTCCATAGTCGTAATGCTAGATTTAGCAAGGCTAGAAGTGCGGGCGCTAAACTTCCCCAGAGACGAAGGTCTCCCATCTAGCTTCTTTTGAAAGTCAGACAGGAGAGACTCATACTCAACATCCGCGCCCTGACTAAGAAGGAGCTTGACGGTGGAGTCGGAGCCGCGTACCATCAGCTCCTGAGCGTAAGACTTCAAGGTCTTCGACTTGGGGCCCAGTCGCGCAGCAAATCCCGCAATGGTGGAGGGGACCTCAGCTGCTGGCAACACTTCCTTAAAAACAACACCGAGTGTCTGGAACGACGTCTCCAGAGACTTCTTGGCGTGCTTCACGATGGCTTGGTAAAGTGACAAGACATCACTCTCCGCGCTAACAGAGCTGGAGGAAGGGCCTGCATAGCAAGAGAAAATATATATCAAAGATTCGGAAAAAAAGGCAAAACAAGCAAATCAGCACACAAAAATCATTATTATCACCATCAAGAGAGTGAGCATAGCCGAGCAGTCGCCTAGCCCGCTCCCCTTCAGAAGCAAGAAGAGCGTCTAACTCTTCTTGGGCAGTCGATTGCTGGGAGAGGGTCTTCTCGACATCAGCCAGTCGAGATTTCAAAATTTCTGGCTCCTTTGAAACAAAAGGAGAAAGCAATTCAGTCACATAAAAGAAGAAGGGAAGCATGTGCAAAACAAAGGAAGAAACATACGGCTGAGCTGATCCAGTTGAGAGCGAAGAGCGATTCGCTCATCATCCGAATGCGCAAGAGCTTCCCCAAAATAAGAAATGCCGCTTGCGGCCGGCTGCAAACATAACTCACACATCATATACACATTAAAAAGAAAAAAGATACCATATTGACAGAGACAAGAAGGTTTACATGATTCAGCCAGGAGAGCAGTGAAGGAGTCGTAAGCATAGCAGTCGAGGCAGTAGCGGTAGGCGCTGCGGCCGCCAACGCATGAGCAGAAGGTGGCAAAGGAGCGACCTTCGCCTTTGCAGCTAGAGAGGAGGTGGCAGTCGTGGCTTGGGCAGCCAGAGGACTAGTGACCCGATCATCGCTAGAAGATGAAAGAAAAAGGAAAAGGACGTTCAGAAATTTAAAGCATAGTGAGCAATCAAAAAGAAGGTGCACACAGTCACACGACAAAGAAAGTACCTTCGCTCATCTTCATCGGACGTGAGGTCGAGGTCGTACCGAGGCCCACCGAAGCCAGAGTGGCAAGTACAAGGCGAAGGCGAGCGCTGAGCCAAGGGTGGCACGTCCCGCGTAGGTGAAGAAGCACCAGAGTCCGCGACATCCTCACCTTCACCTGAGTGCACCTGGCGGAGACGCTTAGGAGTGGGCTCATCATTCACCTCGGTGCCGGGTTGCTCTACACGTTTTCCATCGACTTCAGACTTCTCCGAAGAAGAGGATTTGTCCCCAGGCAGAGAGTCTGTCGACTTCTCTCGCTCCTTCAGAACAGTTGTCTCCTCAACATGCCCAGCTTCGGGAAGGGGAGGGAGCGAAGACTTTGTTGAATGCCCCTACACAAAGCAAAGCAAAAGAAAAATCAAAATTGAGGGAGAAGACGATAGCAAAGTACAGTCGACAACAAGGGAGCAAATAACTGACTTTGGGAAGGGGATTCTCCGAGCTGAAGGGAGCTATCTTGAAGTCATATTTGATGGTGTCCTCAGCTTTGTAGCTAGTCACCGACTTCACGAGTGTGTCAAGCTCATTCGCTGACAGCTCCACAGCACTGATCCTGGTAGCGTCGAGTGCACCCCCATACGCCCACATCGGGTGTGCGCGCTGCTGGAGGGGACACACCGGAGCTTTGAGGAATGTGTAGATCAACTGAACACCGGAGACGCTGGTGTTCAGCAGTCCAGCGACTCTCTCCAGCAGCAGAGCAACCTCGAGTTCTTCGCTGGAGAAAGAGAGTGCTCCCAGGCCTTCGTCTTCTCAGCAACGCCAGTCGAGAAGGCGGGGCGGACATCTTGGCCTAGTTGAACGTAGAACCATTTGGTCCTCCATCCCTGAGCAGACTCGACTGCCTTCAAAGTGAAGTACTTACAGCCGGCCTTGACTTGGAACTCGACGCCTCCGACGGGGTTGACCCGGCCGTTGCGGGCCATGGGGCGCACTTTGACGATCGACCTCCATAATGACCAGCTAGGGGATATCCCCAAGAAGCATTCGCACATTACCATAAAACAGGCAATGTGCAAAACTCCATTCGGGACCAGCTCATGGATCTATATCCTGTAAGCAAAAAGGAGGTCGCGCACAAAGTCGTGGAAAACATACCTGTTCTCCGAGAAGAGACGCGGGGAAGTTGTCCTTGCCGGGAGCCCGAACGGTGAGCTCTGTGGGAGGAGGTAGAAGCCCCTCCTTGCAAAAAGCCGCCAGCCATTTTTCCGTCACGGTGGACGAAGTCCAGCCACCTGACTCCTTGTTCAGAGTGGCACGGACGGAGGTGGCAGTCGCTTCATTCCTCTTCTTGCCGGCGGAAGTAGTAGGCGCAAAGGACGCTGAGCTCTTCTTTGGGGCCATGGTAGGCTGTGGGAATGCAGGAGCGAGGAGGGCACGAAAACAGAGGAAAACAACAAAAGCAGTGCGATGGCGGGCGCGAGGAGGAAGGTGAAGCAGAGGAAGCAAAGAGGCAAACGGCAGGGTAAAAATATAATAACGGAGAAACTCATACTTATGGTAAAAAACAGAGGCTCATCGTGGCCGACCAAACAAAAACGCGGCGTCACGTGGCATAATCGGAGGTGAACCGTCAGAGACCACGCCGCCCACTACGCGCACAAAACGAGGAGACCATCATCACGTTTGCAGAAACCTCGCCACGTTAGGTCAAATCAGAACTGAACCAACGTCCACAACGGACAAAGAGAAGGGGCCCACTATGCGACGTCCCATCAGAGTTCTACTCGCACGCCTAGGATGTCACACATGACATCATTCTAGACGAATAATAAACGGGCGTTGTACCGCGACTGACAAAAAGGAAAAACTCCTTACAACTCAAAAGCACAATCGCAAGAATAAAAGTACAAAGAGTCGAGTGGGAAACTCCCATCGGGAGTAGGCAAAATGCAATCGACTGACGAAATGAAAATTGAGATTATCCTCTACTACAAGCAATAAAGCACAATCTTGGGGGCTACTCCCATCGGGAGCACTATCGTGCACCCGATAGAATCAAAAGACATTCAAAACATATGGATTCCTGAAGTGAAAATCAGTCGATAGAGTAACTCGGATGCTGTATACGAGAATTACAAAGGTAAGACCCATCGAATCAGTCGAAAGGGCCGAGGATCACTCCAACAATGTTTTAATCCTAGAACTTTCGGTATTAACAGATGCGAAGAAAATCCTGGCGGACGCGCTGGGTAGCAAATTAAAACTGCAGAACAATATCAGTAAGACCATCGACTGGCCTGAGGTGTGTCTGTCCAGTATGTTCCGGGTTCAAGCCCAAGGACTCGAAACCTGACTGAAGGTTAGAAAGGTTTTGCCCAATTGCAGTTAACTGGTTCAACTCATCGAGTAAATCCATGCCTACTCAGTAGAAATCCTTTGTCAAAATTCATAAGTCAAAATACAAAATCGTCATACCAAAAGCATAAAACATGAGACGTGCACTATGTAGTGAGTCCATGACTTATTCTCTGAATTAGCCAAGCACTCGGGGGATAATGACAAGGTTAAACCAAACGGGTACCCCTTCGTGTGGGTACCTGGTGCACATAATGACTAAACCCCAATTGTCAGTAGGCTGAAGAAGCCCAACAAGTGAAGCCCAAGTTGAAGACATATACCATAGATAGCATAGTAGGTAGTACTTTCCATATATGTAGTCCTAGTCGGTTATGACCTGAGACCTGTACCCCTATATAAAGGACAGGAGGGAGACCGACCAGGGATACGACCAACCAGAATTGCAAAACCCAAGCAAGATCGACATATTACTAGACCTCTTTACTCGCCGCATATACACAATCAATGACAGACAAGCAGGAGTATGGGTTTTACCTCACTCGAGGGCCCCGGACCTAGGTAATTCCCGCTTGTTAACCGACGAATCTACCAACACCACACGTTGTCTACCTCATAACTCTTACCCTAGGCTTGTAACCATGGGTATTTATGGGGACATACCTCGTCTCCGCTTGTGGGCCCAGCACAAGGATGAACAAGGCCAAGACTCGACAGAAGGCCTGACGGGCGCACCCGCGCCATACAAGACCTCCCGGGTGCAGAGGACCCCCCGCAGCTTCCTACGACCCGTAGGGAACCGAAGGCCCCGAGAGCGCGAGTCCCCGGTGGGGCCGAGCTCCCTCTCGGGTACAAGACCGTATGACGAGAAGAAGGTTTCTACCAACTTCTAGAGGATGGTGGAAGCCCCATATTTTGGAATGTTTTAAAAAAATCACTAAAATTTAAAACTTTTGTTTGATTAAAATAAAACATTAAAATGCATAAGAAAACCAACTATAAAAGACTTCAAGAATATTGAAAAAGTTTTATATTTCAAATATCTCAAATAAACATTATTTCCAAAAGTTGTTTAAAGTTAAACATTACATTATCCATTGTATTTCTTAAAACCTCAAAATGTAAATTGACAAATAATTTACAAACTTTCAAACAATTTTTATAATAAAATAGTTTCCTTATAATTAATTGATTTCAACCACTTAGCCATTTCTATTCATAAATTCATAAATTCAAAACTATTTAAAAATGTTATACTTGCAAATTGGTTCCATTCTTTCACCTGAGTTCAAAACATTGTTTTATTAATTTCAAGTCTATAGTTTATATCTTTAAAACTACATAGATTTTAATTAATGAATTATCCAAATAGACATTTCATTAGATTGAATGATTTTCATGAATATATTCAATATGAGAAATGAAATAAACCTAAAATATTTTCCAAATATATGTTATGAAGTTTTCAAATGATTTATCATACTATAAAACTTAATGGTGCACAAATTATTTTGAATTAAAAATGAATACATCATATTTTACTTTCCATATAGTTGTAATATGTTATTTAATATTCTATTAAAGCTAAAAATGAATTAATATTGGAATATAAGTTTAAATAACTTAAATTCAAAACCTATATAGTATTATAATTTATAAATTTATTTAGCAACAAATAAAATTATTTAAACAATATTTTCAAATTTAACATAAAGTGTCAAATTTGTATTTAACCAATATTTCAAATTTTGATTTTTCAAATGTATACAAAACATGCCCACAACTGGTTTAACACAAAGATATTTTTTTACCAATTTTAAGAATTTTACTTGACTACATTTGGACATTTAAATCAAAAGATATGAATAAAATGGAAAAAAAGAAAATACCTGCTGACGTCATTGATGACGTCACATCATCTTCAACCTCCAACGAAATTTCCGCACCTGATTCCTCCTTCCAAATTTGACGTGATTCGTGCGGGATTTGTTTCCCTCTTGTGCCCTATTTAATCCCCAGCCCCTGTCGCATCTTTCCCCTCTCCTACCTCTCTGTTTTGTGACTCCAGGCCGCCACAACTGCTCGCCGGAGTTCGTATTTGCCGCCGCCGTTTTCCTTCCGATTCCGGCGAGGTGAGCCACCCCCGAGCCCGAGACCTTCTCCATCCTCTTCCCCTTGTCCTTGCGCGTGTCCCTGACCGCTCCTCCTAATTTTCCGCAGCGAAATCAGCAAACTCGAGCACGTCAGAAGCTCGCCGGCGCCCGAGCACCTTCGGCCACGCCTCCACCGAGCTCTGGAGCGCCCGAGACGACATCGTCACCTCCATCTTCGTCGCCACGACGAGCCGCACTCGGGGGAGTCATCCGCGCGTCCGGGGAACCACTGAGCTGTCGTCCTGTTCCTTGCCTGAGCCGCGCTGCCGTCTTCTCCGTCTCCGGCGACCAGCCGCGCCGCCCGGTGAGCTCAATCGCACCTTTACCGTCTGATCTGTATCAAACGCCCCAGATTAGATTCATTAAATCGAACCGGTATTTTAGATCTAGACCGTCAGATCTGGATCGAACGATCCAGATCGTTTCACTTATCCACGTCAGCGACCCAGTTAGCAGCCACGTCAGATCCAGTCAGCGCCACGTCGGAAAATGAATTTCTGCGAATTATTCTTAATTAGATTTAATTGGCAGTTTAACAGAAAAGACCCTGTAGTTCAAACCTTCATAAATTGTTAACCACATAGCCAAATTTGACAAATTTTATATATTTGGAAAGCGCTTAACATGTAGAATATTTTAGACCTGTTAAAATTCAAATTTTACTTATTTTAAAATATTCAAATTTCAAATGGATTATTTGAATATATTTGTCATAACTTTAAATCTATAAGTTCAAAAATTGAAAATAAAATTGTTTTAGAAACTTTAGAATATGTGTTATATGATGCCTATATTATAAATTTTTTTTGAGTATTATTTTGATGCTTTAATAGTTATATATTTAAATTTAATAGTATGAATGATTTTGACATAACTCTTGATAGAAAAATCATTTTTAAGTAAATCCGATTGCTATAAATTTATTTAAATCCCCTCTGTTTATTAACACTATTTATAAAATTTTATTATAAAAATTTAATCATATAAAACTTTAATCTTATATTTATTCCTTTTATTATATTTTGCAAAAATAGAAATTAATTAAATTGTATTTATAGCCTCATGCATACTTTATAAATATCACAAAAATTAGTATGATGTTTCTTATGATTAAAAATTGCATTTCATGCATAAAATATTTTACCATATTGTTATACTCCTTATAGGAAAACTTCTAACATATTTTCTCTAAGTTAGGATTATGTTCAACTTAGTATTTTGGTAAAGTGCTATGCACTTAGACACTTAGGATTTTCAACATGAAGCTAGAAGGCCAATGAAGGACTTAGCCAAGAAAACAAGACTTCAGAAGTATCTTCAAGGAGTAGAAACACTTAGAAGAAAATCAAGAAGAAGTTCATGAAGGACAACCTATAATATTCTCTAAGTCTTACTTCCTCTCTCTCGTTTCTCCCTTCTCCTCTTAGACCTCTTCATGACTAAGTTATATTTAAGACCAACCTGGATGCTATCAACACCATCAAGTCATCACATCAAGAAGAAAAGGAAGCAAGGAGAAGATTCTACATCCTTATCTCTATCTTTTCCCTCTTTCCTAATCCTGTCTTTCACTTTAGACATAACAATTTTTCATCATGTTATTACCATCTTCGAAGTTGTTTGATCCTAGCGGCATAGTGAGATGAAGCGGCCTGGAGACTAACCTTACATGTCCACGTACATGAGACTTGTCCCACAATCATAAGTGGTTGGCCGGGTGTCTGTCTCTCTCACTATAGTGAATATCCAATTTACAAAGAGTTGTTACTAATTGTTGATCACCTTGAACAATAGACTTAGTATTTACTCTAAATATTTTTGCATGTCATGACTAAGCCATTAGAGTGCTTATTCAAGATGATTTATAGCAAAGTATTTTGTCCATCCTATGACCTTAGTCCTTAGTCATTTTTGACCAACATAATTGCCTTGCATTAACTTATAAGTTTTCATGGCATGACTTGCATCTTTAGTCCTTAGAAATATTTTTCACATCATGCATGACATATTTTCCTTAGAAGTTTATGAAACTTGTTTGCTCATTCTGTATGTGTTTGTATGCGTTTTGGTGTTGTGTTTTATGTTGATTGTTGTATTGTTGTTTGTTTACATTGTTTATACTGAACGTAAAGTCTCGAGTAACGTTGAAAAGAGTTTGTGAGCAAAGACATCATCCAAAGGCAAGTGGGACATTCAAAACTTCCTACTATTTTCTGTATGCATTACTTAGTGTATTTTTATATAAGCATGTGTAGGATAGTATTGCTATGCTAGACATGTGTAGGCATTCCTTACTCCTGTGTCTAGGTTCCTATATAATACTTAGTAGAAATAATTATGTTATGCAAATGTTGTTTTGTGAAAATCTAAATTCTACTAAGTTAAGAATGAAACACCTGGGTGGAAAGTGGTTGTATGGTTTATGTTGAGTGGATTCCCAGGGGATTTACCTGTGGAATTACACTTGTGGACGACCACCCAGGAACAAAGGGATCTGAAGAACTCCGAGTGAAGATTGCTTCTAGTGCAGCCATTGCCAATGGGCTCTGGCTTGATCAACTAAGTTGCGTGGACTCGCCCCGGCTTGACAAGCAAATGTAGAGGGTGTTAGGTGGAACGGGTCAAGCCATAGTGGGAGGGAAAACGCTTCTGAAAGATCTCGTCTCATTCTTCTCCTTTTCCTTGTCACTTCAGAGTGTAAAGGATAGTTTGGGTTGAATGGGTACAATGGTGAACGTGCACAACCTCTGCAGAGTGTAAAACTAAGTGCTTAGCCGTGTCCCCGGTACGAACAATTGAGTAGCTGATCACGAACGTCAACGGAGGATTCCACCATTCCAATTTCTAAGATAAAACTTGATGGGTGAACAAGGGTTGAATGAGACAGTGGTTTTCATACCACGAATGTCTCGAATAGAAGAAAAGTGTTTTCCAAAGAGTTAGGAAAAATTGACTTTATGCAAAATAGCCTTGAACCCCACCAGCCAAATATGCATATAGGTTATTAGAGTTATTCCACTAAGTGTCCACCATAGTGTCACTTGCGAGACTCCATTTTTAATGGAATCTGACCCACGTTGTTGCAATATTTTTCTTATTGCCGATTGAACAGATGACGAGTGAGGTGTCATTTAAAGGTTTCGAGTCTACAACCAACATGTTTTCGCCTGTGGCAACATGAAGATGATGGAGACTCAGTGCTATTGTATTTCCGCTATTTACTCTTTCTATGCTAGCTTTATGCTATGCAAGTTGTAAAAGAATATTTTCCAAGTCTGGATCAACGATGTAATAAAATTGATACTTTGTTGTGATATTACATCGTAAACTGTGTGTGCAAACGAATCGATCCAGGGATTTGCACTATACACAGGTACCTTGCCATATTTTAAGTGCAGGTACGCTTCAGTTTCTCAAGCCACCTTGTTTGCCTGAGGTTCAAATCTGGTTGAGTGAAGAGATATTTGAGACTCTTGTGGTAGGTGAAGTTCTCACAGCTGTGCCCCAACAAATAAGGTCTCCAAACCTTGAGGGCATACATGATTGCTGCAAGTTCAAGGTCATGTGTAGGATAGTTGAGCTCATGAGGCTGCAACTGATGAGATGCATAAGCCACAACTTTGTGTTCTTGCATGAGGACTGCGCCTAGTCCTTGAAGAGATGCATCACAGAAGATTTGGAAAGGTTTGGAAGTGTCTGGGCCAACTAGAAGAGGAGTAGAAGTGAGTTTAGCTTTGAAGAGATTGAAACTCTCATCACACTTTGGAGTCCAAAGAAACTTTCTATCCTTCCTAGTAAGATCGGTCAGAGGCTTTACGATTTTGGAGAAGTTCTCAACAAATCGACGGCAATAGCTAGCCATGCCAAGGAAGCTCTTGACTTGTTTCACTGTTGTAGGAGGCAACCATTCAACAATGGCCTTCACTTTTTCTTGATCAACAAAAATGCCTTCAGAAGAGATCACATGACCAAGGTAGAATACTTTAGGAAGCCAAAATTCACACTTGGAGAACTTGGCGTAGAGACGATGTTCTCGGAGTTTCAACAAGATAAGGCGTATATGTTCTCCATGTTCTTCCTCGGTTTTGGAATAGATAAGAATGTCATCGAGATAGACTACCACGAACTTGTCGAGATATTCCATGAAAACGAAGTTCATGAGACGTGAGAACGTCGCCGGAGCATTTGTGAGGCCGAATGACATGACAGTGTATTCATAGAGGCCATAACGAGTGGTGAAAGCTGTCTTTGGAATGTCTTCTTTGCGGATCTTGATCTGGTGATAACCTGACCTCAAGTCCAACTTGGAGAAAACCTTAGCACCAGCGAGTTGATCAAACAGGTCATTGATGCGAGGAAGTGGATACTTGTTCTTGATGGTTTTCTTGTTCAGAGGACGGTAGTCAACAACCAGTCGCTCAGTCGTGTCCCTCTTTTTGACAAATAGAGTAGGACAACCCCAAGGAGAAGTACTAGGTTGAATGTGACCTTCACTTTCCAACTCTTATAGCTGTCTCTTAAGTTCAACAAGTTCTTTGGGGCCCATCTTGTAAGGACGATTGGAGATAGGAGCAGTGCCTGGTTCTACTTCAATGACGAACTGCACGGCTCTGTCAGGTGTCATACCTGGTAATTTCTCAAGAAAGACGTCAGGAAAGTCTCGGACCACCGGTATATCTTCCATAGCAGGAAGAGGATGATCATTGAGAGCGAAAAGGTGAGCTGAAGAGGTTTGGTTTGGAGAATAGACTATCTGTCCAAAAGGATGAGAAAGAGTTACAGTCTTTGTGGAACAGTGTATCTTAGCTTGATTGGCTTTCAACCAATCCATGCCTGGAATGACATCAATGTCTGAGTTACCAAGAGAATTAGAGAAGCAGGGAACAAGTGACCTCCAATTTCAATTTGGTTTCCATGGCTCACCCTGGAAGTCTGCATTTGAGTTCCAAGAGAACGGATCACGAGTGGAATAGATAAGGGATCTAGAGGCAGCTTTGTTGTTTCAACAAAGATTATTGACACACATGAATGAGATGCTCCAGTATCAAATAACACCTTAGCAGGAAAAGTGTTAACTAGGAGTGTACCCATCACAACTTCTGGAGCTTCTTCTGCTTCCGGGGCGTGAGGTGGTTAACCCTTCCACTCCTTGCCCCAGGCCTATTGTTGGAGAAGACAAGCCTAGCTGGAGCAAGTGCACGAACCATCGCCTGAGTTGGAGTAGGGCGAGGTGGTGGAGGAAGGCGGTTATCAGGGCATTTGTTGGAGTAGTGGCCCTTTAGGACGCACTTGTAGCAGATTACGTCGGGGCGAACGCTCGGTGGCCTTGGCGGTCCTCCGAAACCCCTCATAGCTAGAACCGGGTTCGGTGGGCGAGGCGCGAGTCCTGGAGCTCCCGGCATGTAGGTAGCTTGTGCGAGTGCACTGTTGGGCACCCAGATGTGACGCTTCTGTGTACGAGCGACGACGTTTGAGGAGGAAGAAAAATTGCTCTCACGAGAGTGCTTGCGCGACTCCTCGAAGATCTTGTGCCCATGCTCCTCATTGAGCGCGATGTTGACGAGGTCCTCGAAGTTATCAGCTTTGACGAGGTTCATCTTGTACTTGAGAGCGGGGTTGAAACCCTTGCGGAACTTGGCCATCTTCTTGACCTCAGTGTTCAACTCATCTCCCGCGTAACGAGCAAGTCGATTGAACGCGCCGTTGTACTCCATGACGTCCATCTTTCCTTGCGTCAACGAGTTAAACTGCTCGCGCATCCTGTCCATGAGACCTTCTGGGATGTGGTGGCGTAGGAAGGCTGTCTTGAAATCCCCCCAAGTGGTAACCACCCCGGGAGCTCTCATAGCCTGGAAGTTCTAACACCATGAGGCAGACTTGCCCCTAAGCATATAGGACACGTAAGGCACCTTGTCTGGCTCAGCCACGTGGGCGATAGGAAGGGTCCTTTCCATCTCGCGAAGCCAATCATCAGCTTCCAGCGGCTCAGTGGGGGAAGCAAAGTTCCTTGGGCCAGACTGAGGAAGTCTTTGACGGTCACACGTGCATTGCCTTCATTGCGATGCCCGTGGTTGTTCTGGTAGGCTTGATGCTCCGCCATTTGAGCCAGGACTTTGGTTGTCTGCCCAAGCAACTCAGTGATCGGTGGCGGCTCACTGCCTTCCGCATTGCGGTTGTTCCTGGTGTTCGTCATCCTGGAGACATTGGATATTAGAACAGCAACAATATACGTAATGCCAGGGAAGAAAAACTTGAAAAGTAGAATTCTTGCTAAGAAAACAGTTACAAACTGTAGGATAACAAGGATAAAAGCTTCTCATAGAAAAGGATCACAACATGACACTTAGTTAGCTATCAGTACAACCATCAAGGTTTCAGTACAACAAAGATAGCTACTAGTACATAGTTAACCACCCGTACAACCAACACGATTTAATTACAACAAGGACATCTACTATTACAAAGGAAGAGATACATCGTGAAGACTAGCCCGCACTTCCCTCGGAAGGTGAATCTAAGTACCCCTTTGTGTTGTGGCGATGTGCGTAACGGCGATCAAAGTACGCGTTGTACTCCGGCACAACAGGAAGTATATCACAGAAGTAGGCATCTGGCGTCTGTCTCCCGTACAGCAGTGGTCCGACGTGGTCTGGAGAAGTAGTGAGTAGTGGACCACGCTCTGATGTGTGTCCGCCCACAGCAGACAGGCGACTCAGTGGTGGAAGCTGGAACCTCGGATACGCATCCTGTGTGACGTTCCCCCTGTCGTATTGACCGAGGTGAGAGAGTGCCCCCTAAAACTGCTCACGGACTGCTGCTAGCTCCAAGCGTAGAGCTCTAGCAACTGAGTCCGAAGACTGGCCAAACTGAGTGGTCCTGTTGAGAGCGTCGGTCTCGTACTGAGAGTCTGAGTAGAAGAAGTCTGGAACGTAGCAGAACGGAGGGTAGTAGAAACAGTAGTAATCCCTGCACAGAGTCACAGCTGCATCATAAGCTGCCAAGTGTATTGCCATGTCCACACTGGAAGTTGCAGCCTCGTACTTGTGCACAGTACCACCATCATCTCCCTGATCCGAACTATAGCTCTGTAGAAGGTCTGTCCGAAATCCAACGGGATCTCAAACTCCTGGTACTCTGGAAGCCAGCGGAACCCGAGATAGTCAACCAGGCCTCTGAGAAGCCTCTGGAAACCGGTAGTCCGCTCGCACTGTGTCATACGTACCACCTGGTAGTGCGCCATCTACATAGCAGTTTGATGTAGAAGTTAGCCACCATAAACTAAAAGGATTGATTGCACATAATAGATTGTACAATGACAAGGAGATTATTCAATTGAAAGGTAGAACAATAACTGATTGATTCAAGAATGAAAATGAACATAGCCGAAGAGGTGTATAACTGACAAAACAAAAAAAACAACCTTCAAACACGTGCAACTATGGTATTACGAAAACCCAGAACACGTGATGTCCTAATTTGAAATTTTTAGATGAGAAGGGAAAACATCGTAACACTTCCTTACAAGAAGAATAGGGAGGGTGGGTGGGGAAAGGAATAAAAGAATAGAATTCCTACTCTCACATTTAAGATTTTTCCTGATAACTACAGAATATATTTATAGACTTAAACAACGACCAGTAGAAGGGAACCTGAGGGCGTTTAGACTCTGGTACCAACTGTCAGACCCTGGATTCTAACGTCACAAAGAAGACGTACCGGTTGGGCCACACAACTAGGAACATACTGGGGGTACCAATCCTAGGGAAAAGCAGGCAGTCTCATAATGGATCATCGGCCTATAGCTCGCTAGCGATCCCAACGTCACGTACGTCTCACGATTGCGCACGAAAGAAATCCAAAATCCTACCAACTCATATACATCAAACATACATACACTGTATACGAATCGATTTGGAAACAGAATGGAAATCAAAGGATAAACCTAAGACACAAAGAAAGGAAATAAATATCCAAAGCTCTCACTAAGCAAATATAGCGAATATCACCAAGTAGAGGACACATGTTCCAACATTACATCATTCAGCGGAAACATGTCGGTCTGAGTACAGACAAGAAGCAAATATGCACAAGGCCGAAACGAAAAGAGAAGGCCCATCCACGCGGTCCACCTGGAAGAAGCCCAGGGGAACTCTAACTACTCGTCGTAGATCTCGTCGTCGAACTCCACGTAGTAGCCACCCACCTGGTCATACAGAGTCTCCTCGACTGCAGAGAAAACCACAACCCACGAACGGGTCAATACACCGGAGCATATCGAACAAGCTAGAGTTAACAAGTTACAAAACTGAAAGACTCCCAAAGTATGGGGTTAGGTGGACTTAGCGGCACCAGCACTAGCAACCTAATAGAGAAACGCTACAATTTTTGTCTAATTAGAGAGCGCATAAGTAACCATCTACAACTAACACCAATCATAACCCATTCTCGGATTAACACCCCCAACAAAGTATGAGGAAGCAATTCGGGAAAATTCACACATTGAACAGTTTTAGTTAACATTTATTGTGAAAGAAATTCTATATTACTAGTCATGTAATTAAGAATGATTAGGTGTAAGTTGTCTATGATCTTATTATCCAGCATTATCACCAAGTCGTCCATAACCGTGGACACGGCTCATCGATAAGATTATACCCTGCAAGGGTGCACTATTGTACCCATACTCGTTCGATCAACCCCAAAAAGCAAAGCCAGAAGGTAGGGCATCTCAACACGGCAAATCACTTCTCTACAACTGTAACATCCTAGGATTGGAAAAATCAGAAAAATTTAAAACTTTTAAAAATTACTTTGTATGTTACTTTTGAAAGAGGATTCCAGCATTGCACTCATGCATTCATGCATCAACATCATTTCATCTAGTTTCTTAAATTAAATAAGAGTTTGAAATTAATGTTTATTTATATGTTTGTTTTGGAAATTATTCCATAAACATGTTATTTGTATCTCTTATAAGATTCCAATTTATTAGTTTTTATTTTGGGCAAGAATACTACCAAAAATTTCTAAATTAAACAAGCTTTCCAAAACATATTTTTATGATTTTTTCTGAAAAGTTTCGGTTAAGTTTAAAAATGAAATTTGAATTAAAAGTTTGAAAACAGAAAATGAATTGTCAAAAAAAAAAGAAGAACAGCCCGAGTCATCTGGGCCAAAGCCCATCTTCTATCTACCGTGCGCGAGCGACACTTAACAGCCCAGCAACGGCCCGTCTGCGACCTCCCTCTCAATGACGCGCGGGACCCACATGTCATCCCTTCCAATCGTATCGTGAACGAACTCCAGAACACGATTTTCTACCGGTAGAGTTCGCTTCAAAATCGGAGCAATCCAATCCCGTTTCTTGCGGAAAAATCCATCCCGTGCGCCCCCATAAATAACCTAGCTTTCGCCGCCTTTCTTCCCCCGAAACCCTAGACTCACCGCCCCCGGGCTGCTCACAATCTCCCGCCGCCGTTTCCGCCGGCGAAAAACGTCGAGTTCCGGTGAGCCTCTTCAACCCCGAGTCCTCCGTCTCTCCCTTCCTTCTTATTTGCTTCTTGCGCATCGTTGTGACACGGTGGCGTGACTTTTCCCGCAGCTTTTCGACGCACTCGTCCACGCCCGACGCAAAGCGCCGCCAGGCGCAACTCCGGCGAAGGATTTACGGCGAACCAGGAAGATCCGGACTCCGCCACCTCGCCACCGACATCGCCGAGACCTTCTCTAGCTTAGGGTATGCTCCGTTCTTCTCGGGAGTCCATAGATCGTTTAGAACACCGTGTCTCCGCCACGGTTTGTGCTCGTCGGAGTAACTCCGGCGAAGTGCGCCGCTCAGTTTAGATCGATTCGTTATCGGCCGTTGGATCTAGATCGTCCGGCTCTGTTTTAATTTCTTTTCCGAATCGGTATGAGCGAATCAGAGGTTGCCACGTCGCCCGCCCACATCCGTCCGCGTCGCCCACAACCCGTCCGCGCACGCATATCCCGCATCGTCCGAAGACCAGTAAACTGGATTACTCCGCACCAATCCTAGGACGCCACGTGGCCCAGGGACCTCAGCGTGAAGCTTTTGTTTGTTTTCTTTCACAGTTTAGTCCCTACATATTAGATCTATTATAACTTTTTATGGGTTTGGCCAAATTTAACAAACTGTATATTTTTGAAAAGCTCTCGACATGTAGAATATTTTAGCACTGTTGGTTTTCTGTTTTGAGTTTGTTTAAATTATTCAAATTTCAGCTTATGAGTTTAAGCAAATTTGACTTAGATTTAAATCTATAAGATCAAAATTTGTAAATAAAATTGTTTTGGAAACATTATAATATGTGTTATATGAATACACTGTTAGAAAATATTTTTCAGTATTATTTGGACTATTTCAAAATCATAATGTTAAATTGAATAAAGTTTGAGTAATTTTTTTTATAACTTTTGATAGAAATATTATTTTTGAGTAAATCCAATTACTATAAATTCGAATGACTAAGTATTTGTAGTAGGAATTTTCTACTCATTTTTGTAGAATAATTTTCTGTTTATTTTGTAAGTAAAATTGATTTAATACTTTTAAATGATATTGTAAGGAATAAAATTAATTAAAAATATATTAAAAGTTTTCATCATATTTTCGAAATAATAAAATGTCTTAGGCATATTTTGACCACTTTGGTCACAAAAAGTACTTAGAAATATTTTGCCTTCTTAAACAAAGTAAATTCTCTCTTAGAAAATATTTGATAAATATTCGACAATACTTTCCTTAGAAACATTTCAACACTTAGTAATGCTAAATCTTTTCCTTAGAGAAATTTAGCATCTATAAACTTAGTTGTTTTTATTTTGATAAGTGTTGTCCCTAGAAATAAATTGCATTGCATGCATAGCATATTGTATTGTATAGTTATTGTTTTCTCTAAGTTAGGATTAAATTGAGCATAGTGTTTTGGTAAAGTGCTACAATATAAAGACTAGGAGGCCAACAAAGACTTAGAAGAAAACAGACTCTGGAAGCAGCTCCAAGAAGTAGAAGCACTTAGAATAAAATCAAGAGGAACTGTAAGAAGACTATTCCCTTTTATTTCCCTAAGTCTTTCTCTCTTTTCTCTTCTTCTCTCTTAGACCTCGTGGTGGCTAAGTTATATTCAAGACCAGCCCTGGTGATATGCAAATCATCAAGTCTGAACCATCAAGTCTACATGATTCAATGAGGACATCACCAAGGAGAAAGTTACAAGTCTGGAGATGAAGCCTGAGAGATCAACTATATTTTCTCTGTATATTTTTCTGCCTTCCTATTCTTCATCCACTTTGGACATAAACCAAGTCCTTAGTGATTTTGACCAAGTCCTGAGAGTGCTAATTGAAGATGAAGGAAACTACAAGGGAGTTGAAGAATTCAAGATCAAACATGATGAAGACTAGGAGCAGTCTTACAACTTAGTCAAGATTGACTTATAGTAATTAATTTTATGACCTTGGTCCTTAGTCATATTTGGCTAACACACTTGCCTTGCATTCACTTAGAATAATTTCTTGGCATGGCATGCATCTCTAGTTATAAATATTTTGCACATCATGCATAACATGTTTTTGTATGGTTATTTGGTTTGTATGTTTATTTGTGTCTTGTTTGATGTGTTAGAAATATCGGAGGGAAACGACAACTGTTGCAGCTGCTGTTGCTATTCTTCCTGTAGCCAAGGCAAGTGGAACACCCTCATAAACTTCCTAAGTATTTTCTATGCATTACTTAGTATGTTTATTATATGCATGTGTTGGATAGTATTGCTATGCTGAAACTACTATATCCCTTACACTAGTTGTGTATAGAATCCTATGGGTAACTTGGTAGAAATATTGATGCTATGCAAAAGTTGTTTTGGTGAAAAGTTAAGTTCTACCAAGTTAAAGAAACTTCTGGGTGGATGTGGCAAGAGGATGGAGGTTAGAGTTGAGTGGCTGCTTAGGCTCATTTAGGTGGGTGCACCTGGCTAAGACCCAGGCTCATTTAGATGAGTGAACCTGAGTACGTACACTTGAGGATGGCCACCCAGGAACAAAGGGACCAACGTTTTCTCCAAGTGAAGATGCTTCCAGTGCAACCACGTGGTATAATGGCTCTGCCTTGACTTTTCCCCAAGGGTCTCGTCTCAGGCTTCTCCTTTCCTTTTCACTACATGAGGGTCAAGGACAGAAGGGTTGTTTGAGTCTCGTGGTGAAAGTGCACAACCTCTGCAGAGTGTAAAACTAAGTACTTAGCCGTGTCCTCGGTTACGGACAATTTTGAGCAGCTGATCAAGGACGTCAACGGAGGATCCCAACATTCAAATTTCTAAGTTAAAAGTGGATGGGTGAACAAGGGAGGATGAGATTATGGTTTTCATGCCATACTTGTCCTGATTTCAAGAAAAGTGTTTTCAAAAGAGTAGGAAAAATTGGCTTTATGCAAATTAGCCTTGAACTCCACCGGCCAAATATGCATATAGGCTTTAGAGTTATTCCATTAAGTGTCCACCGTAGTGTCACTTGCCAGACTCCATTTTTAATGGAATCTGAACCACTCTGTTGCAAAATTTTATTTGATACAGGTTGTTCAGATGACGAGTGAGGTTTTCGTTAAGGGATTTCGAGTCTGCACCAACATGTTTTCGCCTGTGGCGTATCATGAAGTTGGAGGCTCATTGAAGATTTATTTCCGTTTCTTTATTGTTTTGAGCTAGCTTTAAGCTATGCAAAGATGTATCAAACTATTTATTTCTGTAAGTCTGGATCATCGATGTAATAAAATTGATACTTTGTTGTGATATTACATCGTAAACTGTGTGTGCAAACGAATCGATCCAGGGGTTTGCACTATACACAGGTACCTGCCATATTTTAAGTGCAGGTACGTTACAACAACCCATCCAGGGAACCGCATGATTGTGCGCACGGTTGGTCAGCCCCATACTCGGAACTTCGCAACACTCTAACAACGTGCCACCCTATATGAGAATCGACTACTCCATCGTCATGAGATCGTTATGTAACCATATGCATGCATCAAATGGAAAACTCGAACTACTTGTGGCGCCCTGGATAAGAAGCAAATTTGATAGAAGCCGCGGGGGTCCATAGGGCCTCCCACAAGTGGTTAGTGTGCTCAGAATTGGATCCGAGGACAAGAACTGAGTTCCTAGGTCGACACTTAGCAGAACAAAGCACCTCGCAAGGCCTTCTGCCGGTGCCTTATCATTTAGTTATAATTCCCAACAGAAGATAACATTTTATTAAAGTAAACATTCTATTATGCTAAGTATATGTGACATAGGACAAACAAACTCGCAGAACTAACCTTAAGCATGCACTACGACTCGCAAGGCTAACAGATAAACATACAACAGGTGATGGGATGTGGGGATAAAGTTGTATATGGCTGCAGGATACATGTGATGGGATCGCAATTCAAGAATCAAAAACTAGGCTAGCATAGATCAAAAGGCAAGGATGAAAACCAAACAACCTGTAACACGTTAGCAGAATCTTGCCTGGCAGCTCGTGGCCTGGCATGAAAGCTGGAACCTCAATATCGTAGGTACCGTCAGCAGGCACGTCGTCGTCTACCCAGAGAAGAGCAAAACATAGACAATAGGAAACATCATCAATATCTGGAAATGCGCAAACAATTGATGGTGCATGACATGGCAAGATGTGATACGAGATGCCATTAATCCAAATTAAGCGGGAATGCAATCCCGACAATTAATATGTTGGTTCAAGTTATTTATCTACACATCAAATTAAATGTTCGTTAACATGGAAAGACATGGCATAGATGATATAATCAAATTAAAAGGAATAGGGCATTATACATTTATTACCCCACACATTCCATATTTATTTAATTAGTTGCATTTGTTAATTTAAACTAAGAAATAAGATTAAATGATGCAAAATGGCATAAGAATCGCATATTAATGTTCATTGCATTTTTCTGATAATTAAACATATAAAGATTATTTAATTTGGAGTTAAAGATAAAAAGTAATTAACATTTTAAAGTTAGGGGTATTTCTATAAAAGTTATTAATATTCTGTAAGTTATTAACCTTTAGTTGCTGGCTTTTCTCACCGTGCTATGCTCTAGCCAGAGCAGCTGACGAGTGGGGCCAGGCCGACTGGGCGCGGGTGTGCGCTGCGCTGGCCACGCGTTCACTGACCGGTGGGGCCAGGGTGTCAGCGGCGCAAGCGAAAAAAGGGCTTTTTCCACTGTGCCCTGGAGGATTCGAACGCCCGACACGCGCGAGGATGGACGGAACATATGCGTTAGCGAGTAGGTCGAGTTAGTGTTGTTGTTAGGGTTAGGGTCATTTTAGTTTTAACAGCAAGAAGTGTCCGGTTTTATCTGACGAAACTGAACCCAAAGAAACGACAGAGAGCAGCGGTGGACGGAGGCGCTGGCGGCGACCACGATCTTGTGGCGCTCCGTGCTCGCGTGGGAGTGTGGAATGTAGCCAGTAGGTAGGCAAATCCGTGCGCATGCGTAGATGCATAAAATATGTCTCTTTTCCTCGAGTTCGTGCACGCAACGGCGCGGGCGCGGCGGGGTCGTGGGTGTTCATCTCCGGCTCCGGCCAAATCACGGCGATTCGAGACGCAAACGGAGGGGCAGAAGCGGGGAAATGGTGCCGCTCACCGTGAGGGTCCTGATGGCGAGAGGAACGAGGCTGCAAACGACGGATTGGAGTTGTCGGTGTCGGGGAAGAGAGGCGGATGCGGCGGCGTCGGGGACGAAGCTCCTACCGCGGTGCGTCGGGGAAGGCCTCGGTCCCTGTGCGGCTTCGACGAGGAGGAGGAAGTTGCAGAGCAGCTCTTGGCGAGAGGAGGGAGAAGGAGACGCGCGGGTCACGCCGGAGTGGAGCTCGAACTCACCTCAGACATGGCGACGGTGGAGCGAGGAGAGCGTGTGATGGCGGAGGAAAAGAAGGGAAGGGCTAGGCTAGGGTTTGGCGGTTGCGGCAGCTTAATAGGTGGAGAGCGGAAGCAGTGGGGCAAGCATGGCAGTGGGACAGCCATGGCCACCGTGGAAAGCAACTCCCTCGTACAGAAAGAAGACAAGGAAGAAGAAGACAAGGAAAAGCCGGCTGTGGGCTGGGCTGGGCCGGAGTTGGGCCAGGTTTCGGCCCAGCTCGGCCAGAAAGGTGAGTCTTCTTATTTTTTCTTCTTTTATTTTTATTTTTATTTTGTTTTTATTCTTTTCTGTTTTGTATTTTAAAACAAAATAGAAAAGAAAACATGATAAAAACTTATGACAAACTTTTATAGTTTGAAAATAGACAATTTAATGGATTGATTTCGAAAGTTTGCAAATTATTTGTGACATCACATTTGATTTTATTTTAATTTGCATTTGAATTCAATTGTGGAGATTTGAATTTGAAAACAACCATCTAATTAAATGCAAAACTAATGGAATGATGCCATGATGTTTTCTTTATTGCAGAAACAAACACCACATTTAGGAAAGCATTACATTTGGGATGTTACAGATAACAAGAACTCTATTGCCATTCGTTGACAAAAAAAATCTTCACTCAAAAACAATTTTACTCTTGTTTTCAAAACAATGAAAAGCTCTAGCCCATGTTAAATTCCTGCTTCCCTTCGTGAAGGGACAATCTTTTACTTCACTCTTCAGTCACCATCCTTTTTTAAGCACCTTCATGAGAGCATAGTTGTCATTCTTAGTGTAATGTGCTTGTCCCAGAATATTGTTAAATGTGGTATAACTTTGATGCTTTTACCTTTGATATCTTTACTTCTAGTCTTCCATTGAATTTCAGAGGTTCCTGGGCGTTTATGTTTTGCTGTAAAAGTGAGATACCACTTTATCATACTTTATTATGAGCTTTGCAATCCCGTGGATTGATCTGTTTCATGTTGTTTGTTATTAGTATGATTGGTACCTCTTCATAGTGTTCATAACCATTAGGTGACACCATTTGCGTATATCTTATTATGAATAGCCTAAGCATTTGTTCACTTAGTGAGAATATATACATCATATGAAGCAAATGTGTTCGTAAAAGTTTCTTTTATTGCACTCAATTGTTAACTGAATTGCTTGAGGACAAGCAATAGGCTAAGCTTGGGGGAGTTGTTGAACCTAAAATGCATCTACTTTTCCAAACACTTTGCATCATCATTTGCTCCGGAACCTTCCCATACTTGATTAAAACAGCTGAATCTGACCCTGTTTTCAGCAAAGTCTTGTTTCTATCTATTTTTGCAGGAAATTAAATCGAAGAAACGAAGAACATCGAGCTAAGGATAGACACGAGCAAGTGTCGATGCCAAAAAGAGGGGGCCCACGCGGCCAGATTCCTTGGCCGCGTGGGCCCACCTATAAGGCTCCTCGAGCGCCGCCTCTCCTTCACCTTCGGCGTACCCCTTCATATATAGGAAAAACTGCTTGACCTAGAAGGAGAGGTCTATTGGCGAAACAGAGTGCCGCCACCACCACGATCTTCGTTTTCGGAGACAGATTGATCCAGGATTTCTCCTCCGAAGGAGGGATCCGGAGGCCGTCTTCACCACCTTCAGTGGCATAACTTCAGTACTGAACTTATTTTGCCGATTCATGTAATTGAGTTTGATATTTATCTGCAAAGTGTATTACTTGCTACTATGTTGAACATGCGAACCCTAAAAGTGACATATAGGGAAAACAAGGGGGAGATGTTTTAGTTTGAGGATTCTATGAGTTCATGACGTGTTAATGCATTGTTCCGGTCTACTCGAAAGGGTAGACCTTAATAATCTTTAGTTCTAAGTCGGCCCCGGTGAAATGGGCAGGTAGGACAATATATGTTGTGCAAGTTATCCTGGTTAGTATGCACAACTATTTACGGAACACAAACCACATATATCGGAATTAGAGATTAGTCCCATTGCTATTTATATCTTATTATATGATCAATCTTATTCATGCAACACCCCGCTGTCACCTCATGCCTACAGTTTAAATCTCTGAGTTACATCTTCACTTTTTCCGGTGAAAACTAGGAAACACTTTTGTTACTATTACTGTTTTATTTTTCTTAATTGAATCATATCACTGCCATCACTATTATTGCTGCAAGTTTATTGATGTAAATGTGTAGTTGAGAGTGACGCCTCAATTGCTAAAGTCTTATTGGTATTCTTGTATTCCTCTTGAGTCAAACTATAAATTTGGGTAATACTTCCCAACAAACCCTACACTTGTGGGCATCAATGACCTCTGTGGCATCCCCTTTACCTTTAAAAGGAGGACCAAGGCATGGAGGAGAAAAGAAGGTTGGAAAAGTCCATAGACGGAGCTCTCCGGCGATCCAGAGGTTGAAGACACCCACCAAGAACACCACCGAGCTAGGCTAGGCTAGGGCAGGGAAGAGGAGGAAGGTGATCTCCTCCAGGCCATGATCCGTCCTCCCTCTTCTTATAGCCGAGAACCCTTCTAGGTAACTCGCTGAAGACACCATTGTAGACACACCATGATTAGTCCATCTATCTACACATGCAGAAGTAGGCCTGTTAGGCTTTGGGCGTCCTGAACCTGGGTAGATCGTTGTGTGCTTTGCTCTGCCTACCATGTAAAGATCGGAGAGAGACTGAGAGCTCGCCGAAGGTCATCCCCCAGGAGACATTTCCAGCCTCCTTCGCTCCCCTACCGAATCTACAAAGGGGGTGCCTCGCATCCCCGGTGTCAGTCACTCGAGACATTACAGTTCCGCCCTCAGACTCTAATTGAGGTGGCTCCATAGTAAGATAAACAAGTTTCCGGCTAAGCCCTACTCATACTCAGGTAACGTGGTTGCATGGGAGAATTGTTCAGGCTGTCGCTTGGGAAGTATTTTTTTTTTCAAAAACATCTCCACCTCTGACTGTTCGCAACAGCTCGGGTTTTTATAAACATCTCCAATAGCTCCAGCAACTCAGGTTTTAGACAACAATTTCTCGCCGATTGCTCCCATCAACTCGCATTTTCTCCGAAAACATTTTAATCAAATCAGGCTCCCATCCTAAAGCTTCAAGCTTTGAGGTAAGAATATAAGGATATACTACGAGAAAATAAAATTTTCTTGATAGCGCCTTCAGTAGAAGAATTTTGAAGTAAAGCTTTATTTTTATAAAACCTCTTATATACTACTAGAAATCTTTGCCGAAACAATATTTTGAAAAATTGATTTTGGGTGGCAGAATCTCACTGAAGATATAAAACATGCATATATTATTTTGTATACAAAACATGCCTTCTTAAAATAATAGAATTTCAGTAGGGTGGTGAGTTGGCTTGCCCAGCTCAGCAATATGTCCTTGGTCTTGATCTTGATGTTCCTTAGGTTCACTCCTCACGTCCAGTTCCTTCCCGACCGTATCTAACCTCGTAAAGAGGAAAAGAAACAACACTTGAAATACAAGACAATGCCACAAGGACGTACCAAGCAACAAGCATTGAACCAGACACTAAGCGAACAATCAGAAACAAGCAATTCACTTAGTTAAACAACAACAAACAACAAGTCCATATAGCCAAGACAAACAACGAACACACCTAAGAAAATATACAGAACAAGCCCAATTGCTAAAAATGTAGTTTAACTAAACACTAAAAAAACACCTCTTATGGTGATTAGATCAATTAACACTAGCTTCTATATTAGTTCAGGAAATACTTCAGACAAAAGTATCTTAATAGTTCAGGAAATAATTCAGACAAAAGCATCTTAATAGTTCAGGAAATACTTCAGACAAAAGAATCACAATAGATTAGGAAATACTTCAAACAAAAGTATGTCAACATGCAACCATTACAAAGCACAAGAAACTACTGGATTGTCGCAGCAGTGAAACATGGGCTTCCCCTAGCGCTGCCTAAGTGGGTCCACTGCCTGTGGGCCCAGCGCACAAGAGAACAAGGCCAAGACTCGACGCAAGGCTTGGCGGGCGCACCCGCTTCACACAAGACCTCCCGGATGTACAGGACCCCCGGGCCACCTGCAACCCGGAAGGAGCCAAAGAACCCGAGAGCACGAGTCCCCTGTGGGGCCGAGCTCCCCCTCGGGTACAAGACCGTACAAGGAGAAGATAAAACTTTTACTACCTTCCAGATGATGGTGGATGCCCTAGAAGGCTTGGGAAGCAAGGCGCATCCAGAGGGCACCACCTACCCACTATCAGTTCATGACAGCTACTTTCCCCAAAGGGGCTAGAGATCTCAACCATCTAAATACGGATACTTGGAGGAGAAGAGGCCACGTCGCCATCTCCACCGCGGAGAGGGGTTGCTTCCCGCCATGAACGCCTCATGCTCCTTGCATGACTTCTATGGTATCCCCTTTCCTTATAAAAGGAGGACCAAGGGCATGGAGAAGAGGGGACAAGGGTGGGAAGGAAGCTAGCTTAAGGAATAGGCAAGCCATAGCCCAGAGCTCACCGGCGAACCAAGGAAGAAAACAACAACCAACCTACGCTAGATGGAGGAAGGGAAGGAAGGTGCTCTACTCCGGGCAAGGATTTCTCTCCCCCTTCCTCTAGCCAGAGTAGGGTACTCCGCCGGGAAACACTATTGTAGCCACACCATAATTCATCCATCTATCCAAACATGCAGAAGTAGGGTTGTTAGCCTTCGGGCGGCCTGAACTTGGGTAGATCGTTGTGTGCTTTCCATGTTTGCCTATGATTCGTCTCCAACGTATCTATAATTTACTATGTTCCATGCTTATATTATACCCATTCCTACATGTTTTATATGCATGTTATTTAGTTTTATGCATTTTCTTGGACTAACCTATTAATAAGATGCCACAGTGCCAATTCCCTGTTTTCTGCTATTTTTTGGTTTCAGAAAACGCCTTAAGGAAATATTCTCGAAATTTCAAGAATTTAACACCAAAGTCCCTATTTTTCACGGGAGGTTCCAGAAAACTGAAGACCTGACGGAGAGGGGCCACGAGCCCCCTAGATGATGTCACAGCGCGGGTCGCCCCAAGCAGCACGGTCACCTCATGAGGGAGCCTCGGCCCTCCGTTGTCTTTGCCCTTTCGCCTATTTCAACTCCCCGAAAATAAAGACCTACACCTCGAACACTTTTCCTCCACGAGTTCTAGATCCACCGCGATCATCAGCCCTAGATCGGGAGGACTCAGAAGCTCTTTCAGGCACCCTGTAAGAGGGGGGAATCATCACTGGAGGGCTCTACATCACCATGCCCACCTCCGGACTGATGCATGAGTAGTTCATCCTTGGACTATGGGTCCATAGCAGTCTTCTCCTCTTGTGCTACCGTGTTTAGATCTTGTGAGCAGCCTATCATGATCAAGATCATCATTATGCAATACTACATGTTGTGTTTGATGGGATTCGATGAATATTGATTACTATATCATTTGCTTCATAATATATTATGTGTGTGTTATTTATGATCTTGCATGCTCTCCATTACTAGTAGATGTTCTGACCAAGTAGATGCTTGTGACTCCAAGAGGGGTTATTTATGCTCGATAGTGGGTTCATGTTTCTATTTAATCTAGGATAGTGACAACAAGCTCTAATATTGTAGATGTACTGTTGCTACTAGGGATAAAACGATAGTACTATTTCTAAGGATAATTTTATTACTTACTTTACACACTTTGCTTAATGCAATAATCTGTTGCTTGCAACTTAATACTGGAAGGGGTGCGGACGCTAACCGGAAGGTGGATTAATAATCATAGATATGGTTGGAACGGTCTATGTATATAATGCCCAAATGAATATCATACTAGACATCATGACATTAGTATATGCATCATTACACACTTCTTTATTCTATCAATTGCCCAGCTGTAATTTATTTACCCACATGTATGCTATTATTATTTATGGAGAGACATCACTAGTGAACAGTGGACCCCGGTCCTTTTCTTTAAACTGATAATACTGAAGGGAATATGCCCTAGAGGCACCTAATAAAGATACTTTATTAGTCATATCCCAATAGTTCATTATACGTTTTATTCCATGCTATAACTGTATTAAGTGGAAACATTAATACATGTGTGGTAGATAAACAACCAGGTCCCTAGTAGGCTCTACTAAGACTAGTTCATTGTGCGATTGATGATCGAGGTTTCCCGATCATGAGACATGGCGTCTGTTGGCAATGGAGTCATATCGTTAGGTAGAATGATGTGATGGACTTAACCATAATTTGTAGGACGTAGATCAACTCTTATTGTTATTCCTGGAAGATACGTTGATCCCACCAAACGTCATATCTTATATAGTGTGACAATAACGATGATAGTTTTGGGTATCGGAATGGGGTAGTTGAAATGAGGGGTCAAGAGCGGATTTGTCAGTCCGTATAGCCGGATAGATACTCTAGGGCCCACTCGGTGAGATTATGTCAAATAAGTTTGCAAACATGTGACTGGGTCACCAGCTGCCATAATATCACAGACGAGTAGAAGATAGTGTTGTCGGTAACGAGATCATGCAAGGTAAGGAGATATCTATGAACGAGTCTCGGGCACACTAAGTATCGCCATGGCAAAAGGTTTAAGACTAGACGTCCAGTTTTGATAGATGAAAGTCATTCGTCATATCACAGGGGTTAATTCATGGGGTCCAGGCCTACGAGTTAATCATTGATCGAAGAGGAGTCTCGATCATGTCTGTTATTATATCGAACCGCTAGGGAAACACACTTAAGGGGTTTCGACAAGACAACCAGAAAGGAAAGAGATCACCGGGAACGTCCCGGGAATGGTCCGATGGAGATAGGGCAGCGACGAAATAGTTTTCGGAGTTAGAATAAATTATATATAATATGTTTGATATTAATTAGTGTAATTAATGTTTAAATATGTTTTTATATATTTATTTTTAAATTTATTTAGGCTGATTTCCCTAAATGGGCCTTCTGGTGGAAAGAAGGCCCATGGGGGGGGGGGGAGGGGAAACCCTCAAGGGAGGGGGGGCTTGTCCGGCCTAGGTGGGCCAAATGGAGCCCACCTAGGGCAGGCGCATGAAGGCTAGCCGCACCAGGCAATGGGGGATAGTCCCACCTTGCCTGGCTGGCAAGGTTGGCTCCCCACGGGAGCCTTTATATAGAGGGGCACCCCTGGCCTTTTAATTCACCAATTAATTTCTCTTTCTCTCCTCGGTTACGTGATTCCCATTGTCGGAGTTGCGCCGAGTGGAGAGGGGATCTCTCCACCATAGCCCGCTGCCGCGCTGCTGGTGTTCCAGTCCAAGTCTTCCGCTGCTCGTCCTGTACTGGAGCTTCATAGGTCGTTGTCTCCACCGTATGTGTGTAACGCCCTGCGAGGTGCTGCGTTAGCGGTGCTTGGAGGCCTACTTCTTCCACCCGACCTCGAGGTCAACTTCGTCGTCTCCGTCGCGCCGAGTTCTCCGCGACCTAGATGTCGTCTTCGTCATCAACGCTTGTGCAGGACCGTAATCCCCGTTTTTGGTCTACAAGGATATGTATTCCGATGTCCGCCGTACTTCTATATCTGTATAGTGTAGATTCTGGCAAGATTAAGGATATCGTTGCTAGATTTTTTTTTGTTTTCTGCATGCGATCCCCTTCAAATACAACCTACTTCAGTCCTGTTACTTTCATTCTCTGCAAACAAACATCATTTTCCACACATACGTTTAATCCTTTGTTATAGCAAGCCAGTTAGATTGACAACCTCACTATTAAGTTGGGGCAAAGTATCTTTATTGTGTTTTGTGCATTTCCACGTCTACACGCCAAGCTCTTTTCTGGCGTCGTTGACACCTCCAGAAGAATTCTCATCTCCTACTAGTTCGATAACCTTTGTTTCATAACTGAGGGAAACTTGTTGCTGCAATCATCATACCTTCCTCTTTGGGTTTCCCAACAACACACCACCATGTGCATAAGACTACCACGTCGAGCACATAGAGCGGGTGAGGAACTGGTCCGACGATCGTCCCCCGGGAGATGTTTCTAGCCTCCTTCACACACCTACTGATTCTTCAAAGGGGGTGCCTCGCATCCCCGGTGTCGGTCCTTCGAGACACGACATCTGGCGTGCTTGGTAGGAGGCGCAAGCGCTGATCTCGTCTTCGTCGACTCGGAAATGTTTGTCGAGTTCTTCGTCAAGCTCTTCATCAAGCATGCCACCCAAGAAGAACCGCGAGGCTACGACTGCCAAGGTCATCTCGCCTGCCATGGAATGCTGCGCCATGGACGAAGAGCGCACGGACGTGCCACCCCGCCGGCGGAGGAGCAGGTGATGCAGGTAAATGCGGTGGGGCTAAACCGTGAGCTGTGTAAAGGGTCCAGAGGGGATGCGACCCCCCGTCCTTCGCTTCAGCCCCCGCATGTTTTCTCTGGAGAGAAGAGTACCCGCAACACGGCGGCCAGGGTCCAAGAGCAGGTCCTCCATGAATGCGTTTCAAGATGCCTAAGCTCGCCACGACGCACTTGTGGCCGCCACGGCGCTGATGCAGTTCCCTCTAAGCGCCACCGACCCCAAGGTGTATGAGGCGTGGAGAGAGCGCTTGAAGAATCTCCTTCACTGCGCTGACGGGAGGCCACTCCCTGTGGTGAGTCAGCCTACCATCGTGCTGCTCCACCAGCGACCAATCGGCCACAACAAGTTCGAGTTCATACCATCTCCGTTGGGTATTCCACCTCAAGGAGCATGACCTTCCCCGCGACCTCAACAACCGGCAGCGTGAGTACATGCGTGCGCGCATCGAACGCTGTTGAGAACGTCACTGCCAGGAAGATTGCTACGACGACCTCGCCGAGAGCTGTAACGCCCCGGCTCCCGAGATTCGTCGCTTCAACAAGCCCAAAAAGTTCAAAATCCACGTCCTTCGCTTCGACAGCACCACCAATGCCCGGGACATCCTGCAGATCTACTCCCTCGCTGTAATGGTTGCTAGGGCCGATGAAATCATGATGGCCAACTGGTTCTGTTTGGCCCTCAAACAGGATGCCTAGACCTGGCTCCGCAACCTCCCCAAGAGCTGCATCCGATCTTGGAGGTCACTGAAGGATCGGTTCCTAGGGGCTTTCCAAGGAGGGTACGAGCCTCCAGGTACCCCGCGAGACTTGTACGACTTAAAGCAGCTTTCGGGCGAGACTCTCCGCAAGTACATCAAACGCTTTACCCACGAGATGAACACCATACCGTGCATCAAGGACGAGGTTGTGATCCAGTCCTTCAGCGCTAACATCCGCAAGCCCCGGATGCAATAGAAGGTAAGCATCCACCACGTGGAGACTACCCGCAAGCTCTAGGAGCTCGCGGACCGTTGAACGCGTGCCGGAGAAGGCATGACGTGAAGCGAACCTGAGGACTGAAGGAGATATGCCCTAGAGGGAATTAATAAAGTGATTTATTTATCATATCTCATTTGTTCATAATACGTTTTTGTGTCATGCTATAACTGTATTAAGCGGAAACATTAATACACGTGTGATACGTAAACAACCAGGTCCCTAGTAGCCTCTACTAAGTCTAGTTCATTGTGCGATTGATGATCGAGGTTTCCCGATCATGTGAGATGGCTTCAGTTGGCAATGAAGTCATACCGTTGGTAGAACGATGTGATGGACATACCAATATTTTGTAGGATGTAGTCATTACGCCTTTGACCGTGAGACCAACTCTTATTATTATTCCTGAAAGATACTTTGATTGCATCAAACGTCATATCTTATATAGTGTGACAATAAAGGAGACACTCTCGGGTATCGGAAGGGGGTAGTTGAGACGAGGGGTCAAGAGAGGGATTTGTCAGTCCATTTAGCTGGATAGATACTCTAGGGCCCACTCGACTTATGTTCAATGAGCTTGCCAGCATGTGACTAGCTAACGAGATCATGCTAGGTATGGAGATATCTATAAACGAGTCTCGGACACGCTAAGTATCGCTATGACAAAAGGTTTAAGACTCGACGTCTAGGTTCGATAGACGAATAGTGATTCGTTATATCACATGGGTTAATTCATGGGGCCAAGGCCTACAGATTAATCATTGATCGGAGAGGAGTCTTGATCATGTCTGTTAATATATCAAACCACTAGGGTAACACACTTAAGGGGTTTTCACAAGACAACCGGAAAGGGAAGAGAACACCGGGAACGTCCCGGGAATGGTCTGATGGAGATCGGGCAGCTCCGAAATAGTTTTCGGAGTGAGAATAAATTATATAATATATAATTAATATTAATTGGTGTAATTAATAGTTAAATACAATTTTATTTATTTATTTTCGAATTTTTAAAGGCAGAGTTCCCTGAATGGGCCATCTGGTGGATAGAAGGCCATAAGGGGGGAAGTCCCCCTCAGGGTTCAGTTTGGGGGAGGGCCGACCTAGGTAGGCCAAATGGAGCCCACCTTGGGCCGGTGGCTGTGTTGGCCGGTGATGAGGGATTAACTCGGCAAATTCCATGGTAATGCACCTAGGGTTGTATCGACAAGAAGAGTATATGGGTGTTGGCGAACTCGGACGGCTGACAAGCAAGGAATTGCTCGTCAGATCTATATTTTCAAGCTCATAGGACTAATTACAATGGTGACCCGGCGAGTTATCGAATCGCTAGGGTTTAGGAATATCAGATTGCACGTAGCGCTAACGACTCCCTGCTAACCCTTATATAATGGGTCAGGTCTCAAGAGTTTGAATACAACTCGAACTATATCTCTAGAACATACTAAGTCAGGATGAAGCCTCTTTGCTTGATCCATACTCCAGCCTCTCTGGATCGTATCTTTATCATATCTTTTACATGGGCCTCCTGGTGGGCCTTCTAGTAGATTACTCCTTGATCAGGATGTAGTAATAGGGGGGTTTTGTGTTATCGTCTCCACAGGGATCAACAAGTCTATGATGTTTCTAAGGTTTGGCAGAAGCTAAACCAAGTCTTTAAGGTTTCAGGTTTTAAACAAGAAGGTAAAGATGTTTAGCTGAAACAGATTCAGAATTTAACTTATAGCCTCCAGATTGTCAATCCAGAGACTAGCAAGGATCTAAGCAGGGTTTAGACAGGGAATAAGATTTTAGTTCTTAGCTTGTAGAGACTGGTCTTGCAAGCAGAGGTTTTTAGCAGGTTTTTGGAATGAGGAAATTCAGAGCACAAAGATCACAACTTTCTGGGTTGTCAAACCAGATCCCAGTGAGTTAACAAGTAAATAGAGGTTAGGGATAGAATTGCAACACACAAGTATGCAGGGACTAGCCTTACACACACTGATCAAAACACGCAGCAACCAAAACATGCAAATCTTTAGTCAAGACAGAGAATTATGTCACTCAAATCACTTCAATAACAAATTGTTACAAGCCTTACTTGCAGATGGATGATCTACAAGGTTAATTCAAGATTACACAAGAGAGGGGGAAAGATCCTTGGCTTTAGCTCACTTAAATCTAGTCGAGCCAGTGGAAGCAGAGTAGAGGAGAAAGAGTTACAGATCTTGATCTTCAGTTCACCAAGGTCTTGTGTTTCTTCTTTTGTTCTCCATGTTCATCTTGTTCTTCTTTCTTGTTCTTGGTCTTGTTCTTGGCTGGCTAATGGAGTGGTGGTTGGTGGAAAAGTGGAGTGAGTGGAAGAGGTGATGGAATGGGCTGGATGGGGGCTGATGAGATGGAGGAGCTTGTGGTGGCTTTATACACTTTTCCAAATGTGGTGGAGGTGACGTGCGAGTTGGTAAAGCCGGAAGCTTACTTCCTTTCCACTGCTCACAGTGCACATGGCATGTCCCCTCTTTTGCACCTTTTTGCCTTTATGCATTTTGTGGTTTCCTTGATCTCCAAGTTGATCAATCTTTCTCCTTTTTGATTCATACTCATTTGCATTCCCTCTTCTCTTATTTCCTTTAGCATTGCTTGGAATTCAGAAGATGGTCTTGGGTTTGGCTGTCAGACTTTCTGTCAGTTGTTATTCACTTTCAGACAACATCAGTGAACTTCAGGTTTTTGCTTGCATTTGAATTTTTTTATCTTGGGCATCTTCTCTGTTGTACTGGTATAGGTTGGATGTTGCATCTTGCTTCACTTCTATAATTGATCTTGTGAAGATTGTGTGCCTTTGCGCATTGATCTGTAAAATGAGTAAAAAGCAATGTGACATGCAAATAATTGTAGTTCTGACTATATAAAAATGTGAGGTTTTAAGGTATTGGGGTTGTGAATAATGCATATAAATGATGATGATCAAACCTCTAGACTTAAACCTTTGCTTGTCCTCAAGTAAAGAAATTGAAGGATAAAGAGAACAAGCAAAATATGAACAGTTTCAAGTTCTGAATACTTAGCAGTTCAATCAAATTGGACTCAATGTAGTTCTGTGTACTATTAGAACAAGTGCTATCTTGGAAACAAGTTTCAAATGGCAGGATGCAATCATTTCTAAGATCAAGTACCAATGGATTCACTGTATAGGACATTTGCAAGGGAACTGAATATAAATGATCAAGGGAAAGTCATAATGCAAGAATGAATTCCTAATGGATGCAAAGTCGGTGCTTCACCTACTACAGTTTCAGGGAACATAGTAAGCTAATGCAAATGCAAGGTTTTAGTTAGTTTCTTCATTATACTTCCAAGACACTTGGGTTAGTGCTTCACAAGCTACAATCCCAGGATCATAGGTTCTAATGCATAAATTGAATTATTTTTTGATAAGCCTCCAAGTTAGTGCTTCACAGACCAACATCCCAGTATAATGGTTGCTAATGCAAAAAGGTACTTGTTGTTGCAGAATTCTTTTATTATAGTTAATGTTAATGTTAGTATGGATGTTAATGCTTACCAAATCACAGTCCAGAGACAATGATTGGTGATGCAAAAATTTGCAAAAAAATGTAAAGAAGGATAAATGGCTCTACTAGGGATCATTTAACTCAGTTTCAAAGCAAATTGCATTATTTAGATACTCCAAAGTTCTTGAATAAAGTAATAAAGGGATTATGTTCTTGACAGATGTTTCAGAGCATAGCTTTTGCAAATTAATAAGCAGATTCATTACATGATTAACAACCAGGATGTACATCTAATTAATTAGAATAAAGCTAGCATCAAAAGTTTTATTTTTCTGGTAACAGCCAAACTTGCCAATTTAATCTTCTTCCAGGAATGAGATAATAGCAATATGGTAGTGTTGCTTAATGCAAAGATTGGAAAGTATTCACCTTGTGTTTACTTCTGCCTCCTTCTCCATGATATCCCAGCTAAACCTCTCTCACTTCCTTATAGAAAATCTAAGAAACAAACACAAAAAGGCAACACAAACAGAAATTAACAGAACAAATGAAAGGAACATGCATATAATGTACACAGGTACCAGGCTGCCTCCTGATGAGCGCTTTTTTATAGTCATGAGCCTGACTGTAGCTTCTTCACAGGTCCTTAGCTGAAGAGGATGTATTGAGGTCATCCTCAACTTCTTCATCATTTGTTTCTACACTTTCTTCAGTGTTCAAATGCTCTCCAGCTCTATAATGCTTCAATCTGTGACCATTCACTTTGAAAGTACCTTCTGTATCACTTTGTACTTCAAAAGCACCATGTCCAAGGTCTCTCTTGATAACACAAGGGCCAAACCATCTGGACTTGAATTTCCCAGAGAAAATATGCAGTTTGGAGTCGTATACCAACACTGTCTGTCCAAATCTGAGTTCTTTTCTAAGAATGTGCTTGTCATGCCATTTTTTATTCTTGTCCTTGTAAATCTTTGAGCTTTCATAAGAATCATTTCTCAGTTCTTCTAGCTCACACATTTGTAGCTTTCTTGCAGTTCCAGTTTTGACTAAATCCATGTTAAGCTTCCTTATTGCCCACTGTGCTTTATGCTCTAACTCAACAGGTAAATGACATGCTTTTCCATAGACAAGCCTGAATGGTGACATACCAATAGGTGTCTTATATCCTGTTATGTAGGCCCATAAGCTATCTGGCAATTTCATTGACCAATCCCCCCTGGACTTAGAAACAACATTCTCCAGAATTTGTTTCACTTCTCTGTTTGACAGCTCAACTTGTTCAAGAGCTTCTCTAATTAATCATTGTTGAAATGATCTCCACCATCACTTATTACTACTCTTGGCACACCAAATCATGGGAATATGACTGTTCTGAAGAATTTGCATCCAACCTTCAAATCAACATTAACAGTGGGTATTGCCTCTACCCATTTGGACACATAGTATACTGTAATAAGTATATGCTTGTATCCATTTGATGATGGTAAAGGACCAACAAAATATACCCCCCACACATCAAATAGTTCAACCTCAAGAATTCCTTTCTTAGGCATATCATTCCTTCTTGAAATTTTTCCAGATCTCTGACAAGGATCACACATTTGGATGTAATCATCCACATCTCTGAAAATATTAGGCCAATAGAATCCAGCTTGCAAATTTTTCGTTTGGGTCTTCATTACTCCAGCATAGCCTCCATACATGCCTGCATGACATTGGTAAATAACATCACTAATTTCTTCAGCTAGCACACATCTTCTCATAATACCATCTGCACAATGCTTGTACAAGAATGGTTCATCCCAGTAATAGTTCTTGACGTCATGCATGAACTTATTATTCTGCTAGTAAGACATGTCAGTTGGTATAATTCCACACACACAATAGTTCACAGAATCTGCATACCAAGGAGAACTGGCGTTGACTGCCATCAACTGCTCACCAGGCATTCCGTCTTCTATCTCTCTACCTTCAGTGTAGATGATTCTTGATAAGTGATCTCCTACTGAGTTCTCAGATCCCTTTTTGTCCTTTATTTCAATATTAAATTCCTGCAGCAAGAGAAGCCATCTGATGAGCCTTGGTTTTGCATCTTTCTTACTTACCAAGTATCTTATTGATGCATGATCTGTGTAGACAATACACTTGTGTCCAACAAGATAAGGTCTGAACTTGTCAAATGCAAACACTACTGCTAATAATTCCTTCTTAGTGGTTGTGTAATTAACCTGAGCATCATCTAGTATTCTGCTTGCATGGACATATTTTTCTATTCTTTAACCAAGTACCGCTCCTATTACAAAATCACTAGCATGACACATCAGCTCAAAAGGAACTATCCAATCAGGTGGCTGCACTATTGGGGCTATAACAGAGCTTCTTTCAGTCTTATGAAGGCCTGCATACATGCTTCATCAAAAGCAAATCGTAGATTGTGATTTAGTAGGTGTGTGAGAGGCTTTGCAATGTGGGAGAAATCTTTGATGAATCTTCTGTAAAAACCAACATGTCCTAGGAAACTCTGTATTCCTTTCACATTTTCAGGGGGTGGTAACTTAGCAATTACATCAACCTTTGCTTTGTCCACTTCTATTCCTCTAGCAGATACCAAATGACCTAGCACAATGCCTTCAGTTACCAGGAAATAGCACTTTTCCTAGTTTAGAATCAAAGTTTGTTCAGAGCATTTGTGCAACACTGTTGTCAGATTTTCCAAACAAGTGTTGAAGTCTTTTCCATAAAATGTAAATTCATCAATGAATACCTCCATTATCTTTTCAATGTGCTCAGAGAATATAGACATCATACATCTCTGAAAGTTACCAGGAGCATTGCATAACCCAAATGGTAATCTCTTATAAGCAAATGTTCCATATGGACAAGTGAATGTAGTCTTGTCTTGGTCATCTGGATGGATGGGTATTTGAAGAAATCCAGAATATCCATCAAGGTAGCAATAGAATTTATGTCCAGCCAGCCTTTCTAACATCTGATCTATAAAGCAAAGGGAAGTAATCTTCCTAGTTGCATTGTTTAGTTTTCTGAAGTCATTGACTACTCTTCACCCAATGACGGGTCTAGTGGTCATCAATCTTACTTACTCATTTTCTACCACTGTGTAGCCTCCTTTCTTAGGCACAATGTGTATAGGACTTACCCATTCACTGTCAGCGATGGGGTAAATCATTTCTGTCTTAAGCAGTATCAGAATTTCCTTTTTAACCACTTCTTGCATTGCAGGGTTCTGTCTTCTCTATCCCTCTCTTGTTGGTTTACTGCCTTCTTCTAAATGTATCCTATGAGAGCAAACCTTTTCATTTATTCCTGTGATGTCATCAATGGAATATCCAATCACATTCGTGTACAACCGTAGGACTGTAAACAAGCTTTCTTCATGCTTACTATCCAGTGCTGAACTGACTATAACTGGATGTATCCATTCCTTCTCCAAGAACATGTACTTAAGATGAGATGGTAGCTCTTTCCACTCCACTATTGAATTGTGGGATGATTTATGATTCTCACCTTCTATAGCATCTGCATCTTTATCACTCAGGGATATTCCACATAGCTCCTGGTGATTTAAGCTATCCGTTGTCACAAAAACTTGTGCTTCAACTTCTTCTGATGGTGTTTCATGTTGTTTTTCCAGCATGCTTTGGTCTATCAAATTAATGGATTGACATTGTTCAAGTATATTTGGCAGGTGAGAAGCATGCTTCATGCTGAACTCAGCCTGTTCAGAGCCAAATTGCAACTTCAAGGTTCCACCTTTTACATCAATTATTGCCCGAGCTGTTGCTAAGAATGGTCTTCATAGAATCATGGATTCAGAGTTGTCTTCCATTTCCAATACCACAAAATCTACTGGATATGCAAAGTTTCCAACATGTACTGGAACATCTTCTAGAATACCAGCTGGTTTCCTTAGTGTTCTGTCAGCTAACTGCAGAGTCATTGATGTAGGCTTTAGTACTCCTAGCTGCAATATTTGACTGACAGCTAGAGGTAAGACACTGACTGATGAACCTAAAACTCCTGTGAATGTTCTCTTGCCTACAACACAAGGGATGCTAAAACTTCCTGGGTCACCAAGCTTCTTGGGCATTAATTCAGTATGATAGCACTACAGCCCTCTGTCAGAGCAACAATTTCAGGATCTTCCAAAATTCTCTTCTTTGTGAAAAGGTCTTTAAATTTTTTTGCATACAAGGGTATGTGCAACACTGCATCCAAGATATGTATTGTGATTTGGACTTCCTTCATAGTCTATAGGAACTTAGCATATTGCTTTTCATCCTTTGATTTCTCTAATCTTTCAGGAAATGGGATTTTCTGCATACTGAGCTTCATAGTTGCAGGTTTTGCTACAGTGTTGTCAGATTCGACAACTGGTTGTTCTGTCTTTTTTGACTCTTCTATCTTCTCCTCTGGTATATCCTCTTGCCTAATGGTTTGCTGAGCAGGGGCCCTTCTTTGTGATGTTACATAAGTGGTAGATAGAGGTGTTCCTAACACTGATTCAGTGTTTACTCCACTTCTGGTTGTAACTGCCTCTATGCTTTCAGTGATGGAAATGGCTCCATATTCCTTTGGATTCTTCTCTGCCTGAGCTGGCAATTTTTTTTCTACTGGGTTTCCCTGTGTGTTAGAGATACCAACAGTAAGTTGTTGCATTGTTTCATAAAAGAGCTCAGATTGCATCTTCATGGTTTCCTCCATACCACTGAACATCTCCTTTTGTAGCCTCATCATCTCATTATTTCGGATTTAATATTACTAGAGGAAGCATTCTGCTGATTTGCTTGACTTTGTTGTGACTGTTGTTGTTGTGTGTGTTGATATTGCATGTTTCCTTGAGGTCTGAGATTTTACTGAGCTGTCTGAGCATACTGTGGCTGAATTGCATTCTGATAGTTCTGTTGATTTGTTTGAGGGTAGTTCTGTATATTTGCATTCTTATATGATAAGTTGGGATGATTCCTCCATACAAGGTTGTAGCTATGAGAAAAAGGACCTTGATTCTGAGTATAATTCACTTCTACTAGTTGATTATCAGTGATTGCAAACAGGGTACAATCTTGAGGTAGATGCCCTTCATTTCCACAAATAGGACAAGTGACAGAAACTTGATTTACTGGCACTATGGCTTTACCATTCTTCTCATGCATCAACTGAGTTATTTGATTGGTTAAGCTGTCAAGCTTTGCTTCCAAGGCACTTTGTCCACTTGGATAAACTGTCCTCTCATTGGTCCAAGAGAAATTATGGGAAGCCATACTCTCAGTTAGCTCTATAGATTCATCTAGGGTCTTGTTCATGATTCCCCCTCCAGCAGCTGTAACATCCCAATATTTTGGAATGTTCAAAAATCACTAAAATTTAAAACTTTTGAAAAAATTTAAGTATTTTGCTTTGGAAAAGAAAATTTAAGCATTACATTCATACATACATCCATCTCATTATTCATCACCTTATTAAATCACAAAGGGTTTAAATTAAAATCCATTATATTTCATATTACTCTAAAAATATTTATATTCTATTATTCTACTTTAATGCCAAAATAAAGGAGAATGATTTCAGCAAAATAAGTTTAAATAATCTAATTTCAAACATATTTGAATGTAGATAATTTCATAAATTTTATTTAACTCCAAATAAATTATTAAATCCCTAATTTCATAGATTAACTAAAATAGGTAAAATTGTATTTTATGAATATTTCAAAATAATTAATTTTCAAAAAGTTTCAAAACATGCCCACTATTGTTTTAAAACATAGATATGAATTTGACATATTTATAGAAATTAATTTGACATCATTTGGACAATTAAATCAAAAGATCTGAATTAAAAGAAAAATAAGAAAAGAAAAAGAAAAATGATGACGTCAGCGTGACGTCATCGTCTTCAATCTCCGGCCGGAGACCACGCCCGAAACCGCTGGCGATTACTCGCGTTGATTCGCGCGTTTAAGACACGGATTCTTCGCCCCGACCATGCCCTATAAACCCCCTCACAACCCTCTCCATTTCCCCTCTCGTTCCTCTCCAAAACACGCCCCGAGGCCGCCGCGAAAGCTCGCCGGAGTTGCTTCGGTCGCCGCCGTCCTATTCGTCAAATCCGGTGAGCCCCCTTCGTTTCCGATGCCCTGGCCCTGTCCTCTATCTTGCCGTCTTCGTGCGCACCTCCTAAGCCCCGCGTTCGGGTATTTCGTGCACTGAGTCGAGCGCCCCGTGCTCGACCGGATCTCACCGGAGCGCCGCCGCACTCCTTCCGCCGCTCCCGGCCGCGCCAGGAAGAACGACACGACGATGTCGCCACCATCCACATCGTCGCGACGATCTGCACACCACCGTCGCCTCAGTTCGTCTGGGGGAGCTCCGCAGCGTCGCCTCCGCCCAAGCCTGAGCGCAGCGCCGCCGTCCCCTCCATCTCCGGCCACCGGCGCCGCCACCTTTAGGTCAAATCATTGTGAGACGTCCGATCTTTTTTCCACGGCCACGATTAGATCTCCTTTAAACCGAATCGGTACACTGACTCAGCATCCAGTCAGCGCCAGCGTGGCAGCCTTGTCAGCGCCGCGTCATCGACACGTCAGCGCCAGCGTGGAAATGAATTTTCGTAAATAAAATAAAATGGCTGTTTTGTAGAAAAGCCCCTGTCACTTAGAATTGTTATATTGTATATATTTGAAAATCCATTGACATGTAGAATATTTTAGATCGGTTGGAATTCAAATTTGACTTAGTTTAAAATATTCAAATTTCAAATGGATGATATGAGTATATTTGTAATAACTTTAAATCTGTAAATCCAAAAATTGCAAATAAAATTGTTTAAGAGACTTTGGAATATTTGTAAATTGATACCACTGCTATAAAATATTTTTGGGTATTATTTTCTTGATTCAAAAGTTGTATGTTTAAATTGAATAGTTTGACTATTTTTGACATAAATTTTAATCGAAAGATTATTTTTGATTAAATCAAATTACTATAAATTTAATTAAATGCCCTCTGTCTATTAACACCATTTATAAAATTTTGTTATAAAATTTTAATCACATAAAACTTTAATCTTATATTTATTCCTTTTATGAGGTTTTGCAAAAATAGAAATTAATTAAATTGCATTTATAGCCTAATGCATACTTTATAAATATCATGCATAACATATTTTATTATATAGTTATTCTCCTCATAGGAAAACTCCTCCATTATTATTCTCTAAGTTAGGAATATTTTCAACTTAGCATTTTTGGTTAAGTGCTATGCACTTAGACACTCAGGATTTTCAACATGGAGCTAGAAGACCAATGAAGGACTCAGCCAAAACAAGACCCCAGAAGAATCTCCATGATGTAGAAGCACTTAGAAGAAAAATCAAGAGGAAGTCCAAGAAGACCAACCCCCTCTATTCTCTAAGTCTTTCTTTCTCTTTTCTTTTCTTCCCTCTAAGACATGATGACTAAGTTAAACTCAAGACCAACCTCGATGATACAAGATTCATCAAGTCTACCAGGAATTCAATCAAGACATCACTAAGGAGAATACTATAAGTCTGGAGATGAAGCCTGGAGGAACCTACATCATTTTCTTCTATCTTTCCGAAAATTGACTTAAACAATTTTGATCATGTTATTACCATCTTGAAGTTGTTGGATCCTAGCAGCATAGTGAGATGATGCGGCCTGGAGACTAACCTTACATGTCCACGTACATGAGACATGTTCCACAACTTAAGTGGTTGGCCGGGTGTCTGTCTCTCTCACTATAGTGAATATCCAATTTACAAAGAGTTGTTGATAATTGTCGATCACCTTGAAGAGTAGACTTAGTATTTTCTCTAGGTATTTTGCACATCATGCATAACATATTTTTGTATTGTTACTTTGTTAGTATGTTTATGTGTGCTTTGTTTGATGTGTTTGAAATTTAAGAGGGAAACGACAACAGTTGCAGTTGCTGTTGCTATTCTTCTTGTTGCCAAGGCAAGTGGCACACCTCATAAACTTCCCAATACTTTTCTATGCATGAGTAGAGTATTTTTCTATAAGCATGTGTAGGATAGTATTGCTATGCAAGACATGTTTAGAATCCCCTATTCCATTGTGTCTAGGTACCTATGAAATGACTTAGTAGAATTTTGATGTTATGCAATTGATGAAATGTTTTGTAAAATGTTAAGTGGCTACTCAGGACCATGTCTATGAGGGTTTTCATATGAGATAGTTTCTACTATACTTAGGATCATAGTATGTGGGGGTTTTCACCTAGGAGTGCACATCACTAAGTTAATGAATCATCTGGGTGGATTGGTTGTTTGGTTTATGTTGAGTGGCTACTCAGGACCATGTCCATGACGGTTTTCACCTAAGATAGTCTCTACTATACTTAGGATCATGAACGTGGGGGTTCTCACCTGAGTGCACACTTGTGGAAGGCCACCCAGGAACGAAGGGATGTGAAGAATAAATGGAGAAGATTGTGAAAAATTCAAGGAGAAGTATTCCAAGTAAAGACTACAGCTGATCAAGGAACATGGAGGAATCCCAACATTCCAATTTCTTAATAAAATTTTGATAAACAATAGTGGACTACTCAGGACCATGTTCATGGGGGTTTCACCTAAGATAGTTTCCACTATACTTAGGACCATGAATGTGGGGGTTTTCACCTGAGGGTGCACCTAAGGACGTGATATCTTTTGGCTCACCTGGGTTAACCAGTGTTGCCAATTATGATGTTTATAAGTTTGTTTTACAAAGAGTTAGGCAAAACTGACTTTATGCAAAATAGCCTTGAACTCCACCAGCCAAATATGCATACAGGTTATAGAGTTATTTCCATTAAGTGTCCACCATAGTGTCTCTTCAGGATCATATCGAGCTGATTAACCGACCTCCTACTCCTGAAGAGATGTGAGTCGACAACGAGCTCCTTATTAATGTCTCTTCCTCTTCGAACCGCGCCGCCAACTCTCAGTCCGAAGACGAAGTTGAAATGACTGGAGAGGCGCCCGTCGGAGGCAAGAGGAAAAGATCGGAAGATGACGAGGCGAGCTCCACCGACTCCGCCACCACGAGTGGGGACGCGACCATGACGGGTGCGGGCGGATCTCTGTCCGCTTCGTTATTGGCCATTCCCCTCAGGATACAGGCACCTGCCACACCCGTACCCCGAAGGCGCAACCCCTTCGACACCGAGTAAGTTTGCCACACTTCATCACTTCTGAAATGCTGCTGATTCTGTCCAATTGTTACGGACTAAAACTGCAACATGCTACTGGGTCTAGCTCTAACGACGACGACGAGGACCAAGTGCCAGAAATCCCAGTCCCTGCCTTTTCCAAGGTGTCAGTGACTGTGACTAGATCCGCCCAACCGACTGACAACGTAGAGACACCACTTCTAGCTTTGGAGGTTGCGACGCCAGAGACTACGAATGCGACTCAATTTGAAATGGTCCACCGTCCTGCACCAGCGCCCTCTTCCTCTAGCTCATCCAATCACGTAAGTACTACACAATCATAACTGAAACTACACTGAGTCCATCCATAGGGTGCGCGACAGCTCTCCCGATGGGAGTAGCCGCCGAGGCTGTTATTAGCTCCTTAGAGGTGATTGCAGTCTCAGACTTTGCACGCTGGTGCTTTCCTCAACTTGATTGAAAATATCACCCTTCACAGATCCACTGCTTGCAGCCATAGATCAATTTCTGAAGCTTGAAGCTGAGAACACGGACCTGCGCAAGAAACTGCTGAAAGCCAAAAGTAACTCTTAACTTCCGACTATCTTTGCTTATACCTGATTCTGATTCAACCAAGCACTCTTAACAACCATGCAACTATTTTATTCTCATGTGATCAGCTGATGCTTCCTCGGCTGAAACAGACTTCACAAAAGTCCGGACGTAGCTGAAAGAACTGCAGAATTCCATCGAGTCCAACATGGCGGCTTCGCGTCAAGAGGGAGCAGACGAAGAGAAGACAAAGCAAGCCGAGCGTGAAAAGGCGCTCATAGCCCGCCTATCGTCACTCGCTCGAGTCTTTGCAAGTAACTTTCTTTATGATTATTGCATTCGCACCTATATGACTTCATGAACTGATACTTACTTGCTGGTTTGAGTGCTTGGACTATTGGCGCTGGACATTCCGGAGCCCCCGAGTCAGGGTGCGATGAAGATATCCTTGTAGGGCCGCCGAGACTGCAGACGCGCTAGGGAGTCGCCTTGCCGCGCTAATGCCAAAAGCGGAGGAGTCGCTAATGGCTCTGCACAACACCATCTTCCCTCGGGCTCCGTTTCCCAAGACTCTAGAGGAGCTAATGACGGTCTTCAATCCAAAAGCTGCGCAACTGGAGGACTTCATCTTGGAGCAGACGGTGCGTGGCTCCGGAACCGCTCTGAAGCTTCTTCTTGCGCACGGGATTGAAGGCGACTTCGACAGAGCTTTGTCGGAGTATCCCAAAGCTCGTGTTAAGGAGAACCTGAAGGAGGCGAAGAGATTGGCGGGGCTAATGCTGGAGACACTGAACCGGCGTACTGCGTCCGCTAGCGACCAAACAACCGTGGATGCTTCTGAAAACCAGGACCTAATATAGATATGAACTGTAGTACTGTGCTTGTAAACTTTTGTGAAAACCTTCTATATCAGTATGTTGACGCGCTGTGCTCTGTACTTGATCCGCTTACTATGATTACCCCTCTTAGTTTTAATTTATACGACTGCTTTTGCATAACTTGCTTTCTGAATTTACTCATTTTTGTGTGCAGACTGCCTCTGCGGCTGCACCGTGTGCTGCGGTTCCACCGTATGATCACCTCGATAGATATAGGTACGGGGTGCTGGAGAGTCATTGCAACGCTGGAGAGCAGAAACTGAGGGAGACTCTGGTGTACTTGCTATCATGAAGTCGAAACAACACAAGCCTTTGGAACGCGAAGACTTCATAATATCAGAGATAGATAAAGCTAACGAAGGACTGCTCTGTAAGTCACACTTCTCACCCAAGCCCCCAAGTGCTTACTGCTCCTGCCGTGATGCTCTGCAATCATCCTCCTTCCTTTTGCATGCATCCAGCAAAATGCGAATGACGAAAAGTCTCGGGTGCAGTCCTTCCAACATTATTGACCGAGACACCACAGTAGTATGGGCTGATCGCGCCAAGGCGCGAGCGTTGCTCACTCAACGCGATCGAGTCGAACAAGTCCAAGAGTTTGTGAACTCTTGCACTCAAGCACTATCCAAGGTCCACGACGCCTTGTTCCCGCTAAACGACCAACCAAAAGGCATGGCTGCTTTGATGGGGAAATTTTGACACGGACACGCTATACATGACTTCGTCCGTCACCAACTTATTGTAGCGTACCTGCACTTTAAATATGGCAGATACCTGTGTATAGTGCAAATCCCTGGATCGATTCGTTTGCACACATAGTTTACGATGTAATATCACAAGAAAGTATCAATTTTATTACATCGATGATCCAGATTTACAAAATATTCAATACAAGTTGCATAGCTGAAAGCTAGCTTTGAAAGAGTAAACAGCGGAAATACAATAGCAGTGAGTCTCCATCACATTCATGTTGCCACAGGCGAAAACATGTCTGTTGTAGACTCGAAACTCTTAAACGAAACCTCACTCGTCATCTGAACAATCTGCAATATGAAAAATATTGCAACAATGTGGGTCAGATTCCACAAAAAATGGAGCAAGTGACACTATGGTGGACACTTAGTGGAATAACTCTAATAACCTATATGCATAGTTGGCTGGTGGAGTTGAAGGCTATTTTGCATAAAGCCAATTTTTCCTAACTCTTTGGAAAACACTTTTCTTCAATTCGAGACATCTGTGGCATGAAATCCACTGTCTCAATTTACCCTTGTTTACCCATCAAGTTTTAACTTATAAATTGAAATGATGGAATCCTCCGTTGACGTCCGTGATCGGCTGCTCAAATTCTCCATACCGGGGACACGGCTAAGTACTTAGTTTTACACTCTGCATAGGTTGTGCACGTTTACCATTGTACCAATTCAACTCAAACTATCCTTTACACTCTGAAGTGATAAGGAGAAGAATGAGACGAGATCTTTTAGAAGCATTTTCCCTCCCACTCTGACTTGACCCGTTCCACCTAACACCCTCTACATCTGCTTGTCAAGCCGGGGCGAGTCAACGCAACATAATTGATCAAGCCAGAGCCCATTGGCAATGGCAGCACTGGAAGCAATCTTCACTCGGAGTTCTTCAGATCCCTTTGTTCCTGGGTGGCAATCCACAAGTGTACTCTCAGGTGAAAACCACCATGCTCACGGCCCTAAGTATAGTAGAAACTATCTTAGGCGAAGACAACCACGAGCACATCCCTGAGTAGCCACTCAACATAAACCATTCCACCATTCCACCCAGGTGATTCATTAACTTAGTGGATGTGTACTCTCAGGTGAAAACCACCATTCTCATAGCCCTAAGTAGAACAGAAATTCATCCTAGGCGACGACAACCACAAGCATAGCCCTGAGTAGTCACTTAACATTTTGTAAAACTTTTCATCCATTGCATCGCATCAATAATTCTGCTAAGTATTGCATAGGAACCTACACAGAGGAGTAAGGAATTTTTACACATGTTTAGCATAGCAATACTATCCTACTCATGCTTCTATAAAAATACACTAAGTAATGCTTATAGAAAATAGTAGGAGGTTTATGAGGTGTGCCACTTGCCTTTGGATGATGTCTTTGCTCACAAACTCTTTTCAACGTAACTCGAGTCTCTCCGTTCAATCTAAACAACATAGACAAGCAACAATACAACAATAAACATAAAACACAATTATACAATGTGTACAAACACATACCTAATGAGCAAACAAGTTTGATACAACTTCTAAGGAAAATATGTTTATGCATGATATGCAAAATATTTCTAAGGACTAGAGATGCATGTCATGCCATGAAAATCTTTTAAGTGTTGCAAGGCAAATAGGTTAGTCAAAAATGACTAAGGACTAAAGTCATAGGTTAGACAAAATACTTTGTTATAAATCATCTTGAATAAGCACTCTAATGACTTAGTCATGATGTGCATAAATACTTAGAGAAAATATTAAGTCTATTCTTCTAGATGATCAACAATTACTAACAACTATTTGTAAATTGGATATTCACTATAGTGAGAGAGACAGACACCCGGCCATCCACTTATGACTGTGGGACAGGTCTCATGTACGTGGACATGTAAGGTTAGTCTTCAGGCCGCTTCATCTCGCTATGTCGCTAGGATCCAACATACTTCAAAGATGATAATAACAAGAAAAAAAATTGTTTATGTCTAAAGTGAAAGACAAGATTAGGAAAAAGGGAAAACATAGAAAGAAAGATGTAATTGATCTTCCAGGCATCATATCCAGACTTGTAATTTTCTCCTTGGGGATGTCTTGATTGAATTCTTGGTAGACTTGATAAATCTTCAGACTTGTTGATTCTTGTATCACCGTGGATGGTCTTGGATTTAACTTAGTCATCATGAGGTCTCAGAGAAGAAGAAAGGAAAGAGAGAAAGACTTAGAGAATAAAGGGGGTTAGTCTTCTTGGACTTCCTCTTGATTTTTATTCTAAGTGCTTCTACTCCTTGAAGATACTTCTGAAGTCTTGTTTTCTTGGCTAAGTCCTTCATTGGCCTTCTAGCTCCATGCTGAAAATCCTAAGTGTCTAAGTGCATAGCACTTTACCAAAATACTAAGTTGAAAATAGTCCTAACTTAGAGAAAATGAGTGAGAAGTTTTCCTACGAGGAGTATATCTATATGAGAAAATATGTTATACATGCAATGCACTTTTCAATCATAAGAAACATCATACTAGTTTTTGTGATATTTATAAAATATGCATGAGGCTATAAATGCAATTTAATTAGTTTCTATTTTTGCAAAACATAATAAAAGGAATAAATATAAGATTAAAGTTTTCTGTTATTAAATTTTTTATAACAAAATTTTATAAATGGTGTTAATAGACAGAGGGAATTTAATTAAATTTATAGCAATTGGATTTAGTCAAAAATAATTTTTCTATTAATAGTTATATATGTCAAAAATAGTCAAACTATTCAAATTAAACATACAACTATTAAATCATGAAAATAATACTAAAAATATTTTATAACAGAGGCATCATATTCAAAATATTCCAAAGTTTCTAAAACAATTTTATTTACAATTTTTGGATTTATAGATATATAGTTATGACAAATATACTCAAATCATCCATTTAAAATTTGAATATTTTGAACTAAGTTAAATTTGAATTCTAACAGATCTAAAATATTCTACATGTCAAGGGCTTTCCAAATATATAAAAATATTTGAATTTGGATAAACAGAGAAAAGGATATGATAAAACTAATGTACAATGTCTTTTTTGCAAAAATGACAGATCTGTTGACAGGGCGCTGACTGGATCCGATGTGGCACTGACTGTGCATGCTGACTCGGCGCTGACGTGGTTAAGTGGACGGATCTGGGCCGTTGGATCTGGATCTGATGGTCCAGATCTGTACCTACCCATTCCCGTTAAGGATCTAATCTCGACCACAAAAAGAAGATCGGACATTTGAGGAGAAAGAGCTCACCGGGCGGCGCTTTTGGTCGCCGGAGACGGAGAAGACGGCGGCGCTAGCGCCGGTGGTCGACGGGGAGGACGCCCCGGTGGTTCCCGGACTCGGGGAGGAGCATGTAACGCCCCGGGTTTTATCCCCTTTTAAATTTTGTGAGTTTTATTTTTGCATCGACATAGCATCGCATTGCATCGCATAAATTTAATTTGTTGCATTTAAATTAAATTTCCACAGTTAAATTCAAATGCTTTTCAAATTAATTAAAATTGGGTTATTTTTAAATCGTTTAAAAATGTTAAAAACTAGTTTATTAAATTGTCTATTCAAAGCTAAAAATATTTTGTATAGTTTTTGTATTGAAATACCTCTTCGTTTTGGTTTTAAAAATATAAATCAGAATTAATTAAACGGGAGAGAAATAAGGCCCAAAGCCCACCTAAGCCAAACCCTAGGGTTTCCCCCTGGAAAAATTTCTTCCCACCCCCTGAAAATTTGCAGCCACCCTCCTCCTTTTTTCTAGATTTTCGCAAAAGTCCTCCCACCTCTTCTTTTTCTTTTTTCCCCCTTCCTTTTCTTTTCTTTCCTTTTCTTTCTTTTTTTTCTCCCCTTTTTTCTTTTTTTTCATTCTTTCTTCTCTTCTTCCTCCTTCCCGCACGGGAGGAAACGCAACCCGAGCTCCACCGAGCTCGAGCACCCCCAGCGCTCCGGCCCCGCGCCCCCTGCTCTGGCCTTCCCCTGCGCCCCAGAGCCTCGCCTCCCCCAAGCGCGGCCGCGCCCCGCGCCGGCCACCTCCGGCCCGAGCTCCTCCTCCTGTTTGCTCCCCTGCTCCGGCCGGCCAGTCGCCTCCACCGCCGGCCGCACGCCACCCTTGCCCCAGCGCCGCCTCCCCACACGCGCCTCCGGCCCGGCCGCCCCGTGCGACCTCGTCCGCCGCCGCCAGCGCGCGCCCTCCACACGACGCCGTTCCTGCCGCCGCCTCCGGCCACCTCCACGCTGCGCGTCCCCGCTCCCGCGCCCCTCGCCCCGAGCTCCTCCTCACGCGCGCGCCGTCTTCTCCCGCCGGCCGCCACCGCCCGCGTGCGCGCTGACGCTTCCCCGTGGCGCCGACTGCCTCTACACACCTCCAACCCAGCCGGCGCCCCACGCCACGCCGTCCCCGCTGCCTCCTCTTTCCGGCCGCGTGCACGTCGCCGCCGCCGCCCGCCAGGTGTTCGACGCAATGCTCGAAAGAACCCCGGCGTCCCTTTTTTGTTGTCCGGTTGTCCACCCTTCGTGGTGTTTCTACGTGCACCGCGCGTGACTCTTCCCGTGCCGCGTTCCCGTGACCGGCCGTGCCCGTGTCTCGGTGCCCGCCCGTGCGCGCCTCCTTCCGGTGTCCATTTGCCTTGCTCCTCCGCGCCCGCGCCCGTCAACGAGGATGACCGAGTACGACTACTTCCCGCCCACTTCCACGACACCGACAAACGACGATGCCCCGGTTCCGCGACGGCTACTTCCCTGACGACAACTACTTTCTCTATGGACCGAAGACGTCAGTTTCAAAAACTAGTTCACCCGATCCGACGTACGGACCCAAACCCTAGCCCTAAACCTATTTTATTAAATGTCATCTATCTTGTGCATCTCGCATCATATTTACATGTGTTCATCTCTTGGGTTGCGGGTATAGCAAATCACCTAAATAATAATTATGGAATGTGTGGGGTAATAAATATATAATGCCCTATTTCATTTAATTTAATCAGATCACCCATGCCATGTGTTGCCATGCTAAACAACATTTAATATTGCTGGTAAATAAATAACTTGAACATAAATATTAATTGTCGGAATCCCGGTTCCGCTTAATTCGGATTAAGTGCATCTCGCAATGCATCTTGCCATGACATGCATCATTCTCATATGATCATGCTGGATCTTTTGCCGTAGTTGTAAAATGCATCTTTACGCTTTCCAGTGTTTGTTGCTTCTTCGCGGATACGACGTTGAGATGTGTGAGCAACGACAAGATCTGCTCCCATGCGGGATTCCAGGCAAGCAAAGTTTGCTTGTTTACCTATACATTATCTTTCATTCCTGCCGTTGATCTCTGCTACCCTAGTTATCGATTCTTGAACTGCGATCCCATCACATGTTTATCCTGCAGCCCATACAACTTTATCCCCACAACCTAATACCCGTTGCACGTTTATCTGTTGGCCTTGCGAGTCGTAGCGCATGCTTAGAGTTGTTTGTGCGAGTCGTCTGTTGGTCTTATGTTTCATTTGCTTAGTATGATATATTATTGTACCTTAATAAAATGTTGTATTATATTGGGGTATTATAATTAAAAGATAAGGCACCAGGCGGAAGGCCTTGCGAGGTGCTTTGTTCTGCTCAGTGTCGACCTAGGAACTGAGATTTTGTCCTCGGATCCAATTTTGACCGCACTAACCACTTGTGGGAGGCCCTATGGAGCCCCCCTCGACTTTGAACGGATCTTCAGCTTGTCCATGTGCCGCAACTAGTTCGGGTTTTCCATTTGCTCATATCCATGTGCATGATGATGATGATGATTGATGAGAGGTTACTTGATACGGGGGGTCAGTTCCTACTGTGGTTTGAGCCGCATGGCGCGTGGACACAAACTAATGAGTCCGCAATTGATATTTGGCCGAACTCTTGACGCGGGTAACAACTCATATGGGTGGCACTTGGACTTGCTGTAGTGAAGGAATAAGTCGTGTTGAGAAGCCCTGATGCTTGCTTGGGTTGATCATGCGAGTATGGGTACAGTAGTGCACCCCTGCAGGGTATAATCTTATCGATGAGCCGTGTCCACGGTTATGGACGACTTTGGTGATGATGCTGGCTAACAAGCTCTAGACAACTTGCACCTATTTAATGTTAATTAAATTGACTAGTAATATAGAATTACTTTCACAATAAATTATAACTAAAACTGTTCAATGTGTGAGTTTTCCGAATTGCTTCCTCATACTTGGTTGAGGGGGTTAATTCTAGAATGGGTTATGTTTGGTGTTAGTTGTAGATGTTTACTTTATGCGCTCTCTTATCCCTCTCTGATTAGACGGAAGTTGTAGCGTGTCTCTTTAGGTTGCTAGTGTTGCTGCTGCTAAGTCCACCTACCCCATATTTTGGGAGATGGTGTAGAAAGTAGGCAAGTTGGTTTTGCTTGCCAGGGAGTGCCCTGACCCTCTTTTGGGATGTGCTTTATGTGCAGTCAACAGGTTTGAAGTCAGACGACGTTAGCTTGGGAATCCCTCCGGCTTGGCTGGGCAGGGATATGGCGCCATCGCTTATCTTCAGGACTCTTAGTCCAATTTGCTTCTTATCCGTAGTCGGATACTATTTTGCTTCCGCTGTCATTTGAATATTTGTATTGTATCATTTGTATCTTGACTCGTTCGAGTCGTTGTTGTATATTATATATCTTCTGTTCTATTTGTGGATGTATCGAAACTGTTGTAATGTTATCACAAATTCCACGCACATAATGCGCATGTTTCGGCGTGCACATTATGTCTGGTGGGCGACCTAAACTTGTTATTATGCGGATTTCGGTGGGATCGCTTAAATCTACATAGTATCGATTTTAGGGTGTCACAAAGTGGTATCAGAGCCTTGGTTTCGATCTCCTTGTTGTTTCGATACGAATGGTTATCGAAGCAGCGGGTCCGCAAAAGCCTGTAGGATAACCTCGCTAACGGTCGTTGTTTATAGAGTGTCGAAAACTATTTGACTTAAATTATTTTTGAAAAATATCTCAATAGGTTTCTTTTTACTCCTTACCTCAATTCTATTTCTCCTCTTATCATATTTGTTTTGGAGTCTCTTTTCTTATCCAACTTCCAGGTTTAGGTTCCTACGGGTGGGTGGACGATTTCTTGCCTTTTACCCTATTAGGGTCGATCTTTCGGAGTCGTCTTCATCGTGAGCAACAATCCCTTGTTAGGGGTGTCGAGAATTTCAAGGTGGAGCAACAATCCCTTGTTAGTGGTGTCGAGAATTTCAAGGTGGAGCAACAATCCCTTGTTAGTGGTGTCGAGGAGTTCATCACGAAACCGGAAGACTCGGTAGTTACCCCTCTCTTTTCTGGTCTCAGCGTGGATCGCGGGACGCGATCCCTTGTTAGTGGTGTCGATTGTAATGCCCCGGGTTTTACACCCTTTTAATTTTTGTGAGTTTTCTTTTTGCATCGACATAGCATCACATTAATTTAATTTGTTGCATTTAAATTAAATTTCCACAATTAAATTCAAATGCTTTTCAAATTAATTAAAATTGGGTTATTTTTAAATCTTTTAAAAATGTTAAAAACTAGTTTATTAAATTGTCTATACAAAACTAAAAATATTTTGTATAGTTTTCGTATTGAAATACCTCTTCGTTTTGGTTTTAAAAATATAAATCAGAATTAATTAAACGGGAGAGAAATAAGGCCCAAAGCCCACCTAAGACAAACCCTAGGGTTTCCCCCTGGAAAAATTTCTTCCCACCCCCTGAAAATTTGCAGCCACCCTCCTCCTTTTTTCTGGATTTTCGCAAAAGTCCTCCCACCTCTTCTTTTTCTTTTTTTCCCCCTCCTTTTCTTTTCTTTCCTTTTATTTCTTTTCTTTTCTCTCCTTTTTTCTTTTTTTTTCATTCTTTCTTCTCTTCTTCCTCCTTCCCGCACGAGCCCGCACGGGAGGAAACGCAGCCCGAGCTCCACCGAGCTCGAGCGCCCCCAGCGCTCCGGCCCCACGCCTCCTGCTCCGGCCTTCCCCTGCGCCCCAGCGCCTCGCCTCCCCCGAGCGCGCGGCCGCGCCGCCGCGCTCCCGACGCCGCCACGCCGGCCACCTCCGGCCCGAGCTCCTCCTCCCGTTTGCTCCCCTGCTCCGGCCGGCCCGTCGCCTCCACCGCCGGCCGCACGCCACCCTTGCCCCGGCGCCGCCTCCCCGCACGCGCCTCCGGCCCGACCGCCACCGCCAGCGCGCGCCCTCCGCGGGGCGCCGTTCCTGCCGCCGCCTCCGGCCACCTCCACGCCGCGCGTCCCCGCTCCCGCGCCCCTCGCCCCGAGCTCCTCCTCACGCGTGCGCCGCCGTCTCCCGCCGGCCGCCGCCGCCCGCGTGCGCGCCGCCGCTTCCCCGCCGCGCCGACTGCCTCTACACACCTCCAACCCAGCCGGCGCCCCACGCCACGCCGTCCCCGCTGCCTCCTCTTTCCGGCCGTGTGCACGCCGCCGCCGCCGCCCGCCAGGTGTTCGACGCAATGCTCGAAAGAACCCCGACGTCCCTTTTTTGTTGTCCGGTTGTCCACCCTTCGTGGTGTTGCTACGTGCACCGCGCGTGACTCTTCCTGTGCCGCGTTCCCGTGACCGGCCGTGCCCGTGTCTCGGTGCCCGCCCGTGTGCGCCTCCTTCCGCTGTCCATTTTCCTTGCTCCTCCGCGCCCGCGTCCGTCAACGAGGATGACCGAGTACGACTACTTCCCGCCCACTTCCACGACACCGACAAACGACGATGCCCCGGTTCCGCGACGGCTACTTCCCCGACGACAACTACTTTCTCTATGGACCGAAGACGTCGGTTTCAAACCCTAGTTCACCCGATAAGACGTACGGACCCAAACCCTAACCCTAAACCTATTTTATTAAATGTCATCTATCTTGTGCATCTCGCATCATACTTACATGTGTTCATCTCTTGGGTTGCGGGTATAGCAAATCACCTAAATAATAATTATGAAATGTGTGGGGTAATAAATATATAATGGCCTATTTCAGTTAAGTTTATTAGATCACCCATGCCATGTGTTGCCATGCTAACCAACATTTAATATTCCTAGTAAATAAATAACTTGAACATAAATATTAATTGTCGGAATCCCGGTTCCGCTTAATTCGGATTAAGTGCATCTCGCAATGCATCTTGCCATGCCATGCATCATCCTCATATGATCATGCTAGATCTTTTGCCGTAGTTGTAAAATGCATCTTTACGCTTTCCAGTGTTTGTTGCTTCTTCGCGGATACGACGTTGAGATGTGTGAGCAACGACAAGATCTGCTCCCATGCGGGATTCCAGGCAAGCAAAGTTTGCTTGTTTACCTATACAATATCTTTCATTCCTGCCGTTGATCTCTGCTACCCTAGTTATCGATTCTTGAACTGCGATCCCATCACATGTTTATCCTGCAGCCCATACAGCTTTATCCCCACAACCTAATACCCGTTGCATGTTTATCAGTTGGCCTTGCGAGTCGTAGCGCATGCTTAGAGTTGTTTGTGCGAGTCGTCTGTTGGTCTTATGTTTCATTTGCTTAGTATGATATATTATTCTACCTTAATAAAATGTTGTATTATATTGGGGTATTATAATTAAAAGATAAGGCACCAGGCGGAAGGCCTTGCGAGGTGCTTTGTTCTGCTCAGTGTCGACCTAGGAATTGAGATTTTGTCCTCGGATCCAATTTTGAGCGCACTAACCACTTGTGGGAGGCCCTATGGAGCCCCCCTCGACTTTGAACGGATCTTCAGCTTGTCCATGTGCCGCAACTAGTTCGGGTTTTCCCATTGCTCATATCCATGTGCATGATGATGATGATGATTGATGAGAGGTTACTTGATATGGGGGGTCATATAGGAGTGGTGCGCGCGAAGCGGACAGTTCCTACTGTGGTTTGAGCCGCATGGCGCGTGGACACAAACTAATGAGTCCGCAATTGAGATTCGGCCGAACTCTTGACGTGGGTAACAACTCATATGGGTGGCACTTGGACTTGCTGTAGTGAAGGAAAAAGTCGTGTTGAGAAGCCCAGATGCTTGCTTGGGTTGATCATGCGAGTATGGGTACAGTAGTGCACCCCTGCAGGGTATAATCTTATTGATGAGCCGTGTCCACGGTTATGGACGACTTTGGTGATGATGCTGGCTAACAAGATCTAGACAACTAGCACCTATTTAATGTTAATTAAATTGACTAGTAATATAGAATTACTTTCACAATAAATTATAACTAAAACTGTTTTAATGTGTGAGTTTTCTCGAATTGCTTCCTCATACTTGGTTGAGGGGGTTAATTCGAGAATGGATTATGTTTGGTGTTAGTTGTAGATGTTTACTTTATGCGCTCTCTTATCCCTCTCTGATTAGACGGAAGTTGTAGCGTGTCTCTTTAGGTTGCTAGTGTTGCTGCCGCTAAGTCCACCTACCCCATATTTTGGGAGATGGTGTAGAAAGTAGGCAAGTCGGTTTTGCTTGCCAGGGAGTGCCCTGGCCCTCTTTTGGGATGTGCTTTATGTGCAGTCAACAGGTTATAAGTCAGACGACGTTAGCTTGGGAATCCCTCCGGCTTGGCTGGGCAGGGATATGGCACCATCGCTTATCTTCAGGACTCTTAGTCCAATTTGCTTCTTATCCGTAGTCGGATACTATTTTGCTTCCGCTGTCATTTGAATCTTTGTATTGTATCATTTGTATCTTGACTCGTTCGAGTCGTTGTTGTATATTATATATCTTCTGTTCTATTTGTGGATGTATCGAAACTGTTGTAATGTTATCACAATATCCACCCACATAATGCGCATGTTTCGGCGTGCACATTATGTCTGGTGGGCGACCTAAACTCGTTATTATGCGGATTTCGGCGGGATCGCTTAAATCTACATAGTATCGATTTTAGGGCGTCACAGAGCACCTCCATATGCGGCGTGGCACGGCAGGTCGGATGGTGGTGGTGACGTCAAGCAGTTCTTCCTGGGGCGGCCCTGAGAGGCGAACGGGGAAGCTTCACGCCGGCGAGGTTTGGTCGGACGTGCCCCGCTCGATTTTCTGCGAAGGGAGAGTGGGGAAAAGGGTCAGGAGGCGCGCAAGGACTTGGGGAGGAGCAACGTAAGGGTCTCGGCCTGCGAAGAGGGCTCTCCTCGCCGGAATTGGAGAAATCGCGGTGGCGGCACCACAGACTCCGGTGAGCAAATACGGCAGCCTAGGGGCACGGTTTTGAGTGAGATGAGAGGGGGAAAACGGAGGGGAGCGAGGGCTACTTATAGGCTAGATAGGCAGAAGGAAATCACGCAATTTGCGCACGGATTGGAGAGCATGTTTCGGGAGTGATTTTAGGGATGGAGGTTGAAGACGACTCGGGCTGACAGGTGGGTCCCGCTGTCGGGGATTTTTCCTTTTTCTTTTTTGATTTTCCATTTTCTTAATAACTTTTGATTTAAGATTCCAAATGAAGTCAAACAAATTTCTATAAATTAGTAATATTCATATATATGTTTTAAAACATTAGTGGGCATGTTTTGAAAACTTTTGAAAAATAATATTTTGAATTATTCATTAAATGCAAAATTGCCCATTTAGGTCAACTTTGAAATTAGTAATTTAATAAATTCATTTTGGGTTAATAAAATTTATGAAATTACCCACATTCAAAAATGTTTGAATTCAAGTTATTTAAACTCATTTTCAAATACTAAATTCATCTTTGGCTTTATTATAATATTAAATAGTATGACACAACTATATGAAAATGAAAAGGGAAATCTAATGTATTCATTTTTAATTCAAAATAATTTGTGCACCATTATATTTTATATTAAGATATATCATTTGAAAACTTCATAAAATATCTTTGGAAAAACATTCTAGATTTCATTTCTTACATTGAATAAATATTCAAGAAAATCATTTATGTTTTGAAAAATAAATGAAAATAATTTAAGTTTATGAAATGCTTATTTGAATAAATAATTAATTATAAAATCTATGAAGTTTTAAGGTTATAAACTATAGAATTGAAATTTCCAAAACTATGTTTTGAACTCGGGTAAAAGAATGAAAATCATTTAGAAATTAGGCCATGTTTTAAATAGTTCAAAAGAACACTTGTAAATATTATTTTAATTTATGAATAGTTATGCCTAAATGGTTGAAATGAAATACTTATAAACAAACTATGTTATTATATGAAAATGGTTTAAAAGTTTGTACAACATTTGTCAAATTTGATATTGAGGTTTTAAGAGTTAGAATGGATAATAAATTGTTTAACTTCAAACAACTTTTGAAAATAATGATAAACTGAGATATTTGAAATATTAAACTCTTTCAATATGTTTGAAGTGTTTCATAGTTGGTTTTCTTATGCATTTAATTTTTTATTTTAATCAAAAACAAAAGTTTTAAATTTTATTGATTTTTAAACATTATAAAATGTTGGGATGTTACACTTATTGCGGGAGCGAGTGCTGCACTTGCATTCGTACATCTGCACCATCCCCGACTTGATCTACCTAAAGTTGGAGCTGGCCTTCCCCATGAAGCTATGGAAGCTTGCCCTATAGAGATGCAAACTCACTACGACGCAGCCGAGGGACCCGCCCACAGCACAGTGGCTCTTGTAGAGCGAGAAACTGAACTCGAGTTGGATCGCCGCGCATCCAGACCAAGAAAGGAGGAGTAGCTTCCTTGCAAGCCCCCGAGTGTATTGTTTATACTGACTGTCTATAAGCACGTACAAACTGCCTGACAACCACCGAGCATTTTGTTTCGCTCGGTGGGCTAGATGTACACCTGTGACTAACATCACTGTCTAGAGCCCCCAAACACTGCGTGCCTCGAGTGAATATGTACTTGCGGGACGATCATAAAAAATTGAGCACTTGTATAGAGGAACACTATATTTCTATTTCTGGTCATCATACTGTACTTGTCTGATACAAGAAAACTGACTGAAACAAACTGACATAACTAATGTCTTAAACATAAAACCTGCGCAAGTGCGCCGCATTCCATGGATTGTGGGATGGATCCCCTGTCTCTGCATGCTTCAGTCGATAAGCTCCATTGCCGATGACTTCTGTCACTACGAAGGGTCCTTCCCATGGAGATTCGATCTTGTGCACTTTCTTTTGTTTGAGTCGGAGAACCAGGTCGCCTACTGCGAAGGATCGCGGCCGTAAACGCCGACTGTGGTAATTCCGTAAACTCTGCCGATACGTGGTTGTTCTAGCAAGGTCGATACGGGAGCTTCATCCAAGGTGTCGACGTCGACCTCGAGTGCTTCATCGGAGTCTTCCTCATCATACACGACCACTCGAGGGGCGTAAAACTTCAGGTCGTACGGCATAACTGCCTCGGCTCCATGCAGCCGGAAAAAGGGAGTGTATTGTGTTGATGTGTTAGGCGTTGTTCGCAGAGTCCAAAGTACATCGGGTAAGTCTTCTTCCCAGGCGCTTGCAGCCCGTTTGAGTGGTACTAACAACCTTTTCTTCAAACCACTGCATGCTAACCCATTGGCTTTTTTCAACTTGTCCATTGGACTGCGGGTGTGCGACGGACAAGTACTTGAGCTTGACACCTTGCGCCCTACAGAAGTCTTGGAACTCCTCTGCTTTGAAGTTGGTCCCGTTGTTCGTGATTATGGTGTTTGGTACTCCGAAGCGGAAGATGATGGACTTGATGAAATTGACTACGGCAGTTGCTGTAGCGTTAGTGACCAGAACTGCTTTGATTCACTTGGTGAACTTGTCGACTACGACCAGGAGGAACGTATGGCCTCCACTTCTTGAGTGGCCCGACCATTTCAAGACCCCACTGTGCAAAAGGCCAAGCCAAAGGGATCGTCTTGAGATCGGATGCCGGGGCATGTGGCTTGGTTGCGTACTTCTGGCAGCTGAGGCACTTCCGTACTAGGTCTTCTGCATCCTGCATGGTTGTAGGCCAGTGAAAACCTGCTCTTAGGGCCTTCGCGATGAGTGCCCAGCTGCTTGCATGATGCCCGCATGTGCCACCGTGAATGTCCATGAGGATAGCCCGTCCGTCTTCGGGTGCTATGCAATGCTGCAGCATTCTATATATGCTTCGCTTGTAGAGCTTCTTGTTGATCACTGTGAACGCCTTGGATCGCCTGGTGATGCGCTTTGCCTCGAATGAATCACCGGGCAGTTCTTGGCACGTAATATAAGAAAGGAATGGTTTGGTCCATGACGGTTCGACAAGGAACACCTCGACCGGAGGGGTTAAGGCGAGGAGGTTGTCAGCCTGCTGCTCAGCCGCTGCCTGCTCGGCCTTTTCTTTTTGAGTCACTGGCTTCAATCTCGGGTGCGGCTAGATTTTTTATTTTGATTGACTTTTCTTTGATCCTTTCATGGAAGACTCCGGGTGGGACAGGCTTTATTTGGATCCGATGTTGGCCAATATTTCCGCTTCCTCGTTACTTTCCCGGCCGACGTGTCTCAACTCGCAACCGTCAAAATTGCCTTCCATGACATTATACATATCACGGTCAGCCTGCATGTTGTCAGCGTTTGCATCACACTCCTTCATTGTCTGCTACACCACCAAATTCAAATCACCGTAAATCATCAGTCGAGTTGCTCCGCAAGCTTTGGCCATGCGCATGTCGTGCAACAGCGCCTTGTACTCTGCCTCGTTGTTTGTAGCCCGTTTAAAATCCATCTGCAACATGTACCGCAACTTGTCTTCTTTGGGTTAGGTTAAGATGACACCAGCCCCTGTGCCATCGAAACGTTTTGAGCCGTCAAATTACATGGTCCAAGAATTGGACAAGTCGGGGACGTGTGGCAACTGAGCTTCTATCCACTCGGTTGTAAAATCTAGCAAAACCTGAGCCTTGATTGCTTTCGGGTGCCGGTAGTTGATGTCTCTTGGCCCATGCTCGATACTCCACTTGGCGACTCGGCCTGTTGCCATGGAATTATTGAGGATGTCCGGCAGTGAGGCGCTGATCACCACCACTGTTGGGTGCTCTGTGAAATAGTGTACGACTTTGCGATTTGTGACGCTATAAGCGAGCTTCTGGTAATGCGGGTACCGTTTCTTGGCAGGGCTGAGCACCTCACTGAGGTAGTATACAAGTCGCTATACTAGCTAGGCTTTCCCCTCTTCCAGCCTCTCGACAACGAGTACTATGCTGACCACCTTGTTGGTTGCGGCTCTATATAGGTACAGTGTTTCTTGTTCTTGGGGTGCCACAAGTAGCGGAGGGTTCGTAAGCATACACTTGAACTCTACAAAAGCCGCCCTAGCCTCGGCTGTCCACTCGAATTTTTCGGCTTTTTTCATCAGCTGATAGAACGGCAAAGCTTTCTCGCCCATTCGACCTATGAATCTGCTAAGGGCTGCCACTCTTCCTACGAGTCCGTGGACCTCGCGTAGTTTTGTCAGCTCCAGCATTTGTAGAAGGTCTCGAATTTTCTCCGGGTTAGCCTTGATGCCCCTAGCGGACACGAGGTAACCCAATATTTGCCCTCACGGCACCGCAAACACGCACTTGGTGGGGTTGAGTTTGATTCGATATTTGTAGAGAGCTGTGAACGTCTCCCTCAGGTCATCTATCAGAGTGTTGGTTTCCCGGGTCTTGACAACTATGTCATCGATGTACACTTGGATGTTCTGGCCGATCTGATCCCTCATGCAGTTCTTCATCATACGCTTGTAAGTTGCCCCTACGTTCTTGAGCCCGAAGGTCATCTTGGTGTAGCAGTATACGCCATGAGGGGTGATAAATGTTGTCGTTTCTTCGTCTTCTTTTTTCATCTGAATCTGCTGATATCCTGAGTAAGCGTCGAGGAACGAGAGGCGCTCGCACCCTGCCGTCGAGTCCACGATGTGGTCTATCAGTGGCAACAGAAAGTGATCCTTGGGGCAACATTTGTTTAACGACGAGAAGTCGATGCACATCCGCCCGTACTTGACTCCCTTTTTTGGTACGAGTCCTAGATTTGTGACCCAGTCCGATTTTTTGAGTTCTCGGATGAACTTTGCGTCAAGCAGTCTATCAACTTCCGACCTGACTGCCTCTCGCTTCGGCTCGGATAATCTTCTCATGGTCTGCTTAACTGGCTTGGTGCCTCGAAAAGATTGTAAGGCGTGCTCGGCAAGTTTCCTGGGTACTCCTGGTGACAAGGTTATATCAAACGGGTACCCCCTCATGTGGGTACCTGGTGCATGTAATGACTAAATCCCAATTGTCAATAGGCTGAAGAAGCCCAACAAGCGAAGCCCAAGACGAAGAATTCTACCATAGATAATATAGTCGGTAGTACTCCATAATGTAGTCCTAGTCGGTTACGACCCGAGACATGTACCCCTATAGAAAGGACAGGAGGGAGACCGACCAGGGACACGCCCAACCAGAATCATCGAACCCTAGAAAGATCGTCATCGTGCTAGACCTTTGTACTCGCCGCATATACACAATCAATAACATACAAGTAGGAGTAAGGGTTTTACCTCACTCGAGGGCCCCGAACCTGAGTAATTTCGTCTTGTCAGCCGAAGAATCTACCAACACCACGCGTTCTCTACCTCATAACTTGTAACAGATAGTTTGGGTTGAATGGGTACAATGGTGAACGTGCACAACCTCTGCAGAGTGTAAAACTAAGTAATTAGCCGTGTACCCGGACGGACAATTTGAGCAGCTGATCACGGACGTCAACGGAGGATTTCACCATTCCAACTTGAAAAATATAAAACTTGATGGGTGAACAAGGGTAGAATGAGACAGTGGTTTTCATGCCACGAATGTCTCGAATAGAATAAAAGTGTTTTCCAAAGTGTTATGAAAAATTGGATTTATGCAAAATAGCCTTGAACTCCACCAGCCAAATAAGCATATAGGTTATTAGAGTTTTTCCACTAAGTGTCCACCATAGTGTCACTTGCCAGACTCCATTTTTAATGGAATCTGACCCACGTTGTTGCAATATTTTTCTTATTGCAGATTGTTCAGGTGACGAGTGAGGTTTCGTTTAAAGGTTTCGAGTCTACAACCAACATGTTTTCTCCTGTGGCAACATGAAGATGGGAGACTCATTGCTATTGTATTTCCGTTGTTTACTCTTTCTGTGCTAGCTTTATGCTATGCAAGTTGTAAAAGAATATTTTCCAAGTCTGGATCATCGATGTAATAAAATTGATACTTTGTTGTGATATTACATCGTAAACTGTGTGTGCAAACGAATCGATCCAGGGATTTGCACTATACACAGGTACCTTGCCATAATTTAAGTGCAGGTACGCTACAGATGGTATCAGAGCACTGTGTTGCCTGTACGTTCGAAACCCTAGGTTTGGATAGAATTAGGATTTGGCCATAGGATTGAAAATCCTTTTCACTCAGTTTGCTGAAAATAAGAACTTTTCAAACATCATTCTTGTAACTATCTTAACTAATTCCTTTCTAAGTATCTTCTCTTGTTTTATTTAGATGACCACCCTCATTGAATCACTCAAGAAAGGACCAGTGATGACCATGACCTCGGAATGTGAGACAGAGTTTCCAAGAGCACTTATGGATAACATGAAGAGCTTGGGTTTCGAAGGAGAAGTAGTATACAAAGGTTTTCCTTTCATGGATGAAGGCCAAGAGTACTGGTGGGTGCAAGTCCATCTATACAGGAGCAAAGAAGATGACCACAAGACTGAGGGTGACTGCATGTTCACCAACCCAATACTTCACACATCATTCTTTGATCCAGAAAGAAATGCAGCATGGAGAGCCATCGAGTACCTTGCAGAAAGATTTCGTTTTAGACTTCACAACACCCAGAAGTATGTTGAAGAACTCAAGGAAGTAGAGGAGGAACTCGAGGCACTCAAGAAAAAAGATAGATTAGACCACCTACCCATTAGAATAATGAGATCTTATGACATATTGACCTATCAAATTGTGGTATGACAGTACTGTCACTTTTGTATTTCCATGACGTGGGTGTGTTTCGTTAGATAAACGATTAGTTCGGTTTTTCAAAAGAAGTTTGAAGTTTTGTTACGTATGTGTTTGCATGTGTTTGAACCCTGTTGATTGAATTTGTTAGAGATTGGTTGCCTTGTTCTGATTTATTGAAATTGTGGTTCCTCCATAGTACATATAATTCAACTCATTTATTTTCTAAACCAAACAGATGTCTCACCCCGATACCAACACCAATGATTTGCACACAACAATGCGACTACTATTAGAGAATCACAGTCAATTGTGGAATTTGATCAAAGACCACTTGCCTAAGATTGATCAAAACCATAGTGAGTATCAAAAATGTCTATGACCAAACCGAAGGCATGCAAAACTTGTGGAGAGATAGGACATACGTCCAAAGAATGTCCTGATGAGTGGCCCCATGGTCATACAAGACATCTTGTTAAGGGATGCCCCGCAACTCAGGTTACTTGCTTCTTATGTGAAGGAACAAATCTTGTCCCAATACAGTGTCAACTTTATCCCTTGGTGCAACAAGTTATCCAGCAAACCAAGGAAGGAATGCAACAGTCTCTCATGAAGACCCTGGAGGAACAAGAACGAAAGGTTAAATCCAAGAAAGATCTTAGCCACATCAATTGCTACAAGTGCAAAGAAAAAAGACATTATTCATCGAACTGCATAAAGAAGAAGATTGGTAAGGACACTGAACCAAATCATTGCCCAAGAACGACTGTAGTTCCTACAAGATGGAAAATGAAGTGAGAGTAAAGTCACACTCGAAGAAATCAAAAAGTACCTCCAAGTATTGCTATAAGTGTGAAGGAGATCACCTAGCTCGAAATTGTCACATCAAACGAGACTGGACTTCTTTAATTGAGATAGAATATGGCAAACAAGATTTGGAAGAACTTTTAGCCCTGGAAACACCTAAGAAGAAGAAGAACTTAAGCGACGTAATTTGCTTCAAATGTAAGGACAAGGGACATTATGCTGATAAGTGCACATAAAAGATGAAGGAGAACTATGTCAGTGGCTGCCCTGAGTGGAAGAATGATAAATCTCTCCAAGGACCGAATGGAAAACGTGAGTGCTATAACTTTCCGTATCACCACATGCCATTGTATTTTGAGTATTAGTACACTCTACATCAGAAAAGTAAGCAAGATTGAACAGTTTCTAGACTGACCACAAAATTTCTTTTAAGGGTGGTAGCCCCCCAGATAATTCAAACCCATTTGCCTAATCCCGGAGATCCCAACCCATCTTTCTTTCTAGCCTAACCAATCAGAAAAATCATCCCCTGTAAATTTTCAAGTCTTAGTGTCCGAAATTACATTTCTCAAAACCTCTCGAGCTATCAGAATCATTTCAAGCATTTGCTTTTCCTTTCTAGCCTCTCCGAATCTCGGGGACGAGATTCCTTTTAAGGGTGGTAGTCTGTAACATCCCAACATTTTATAATGTTTGAAAATCACTAAAATTTGAAACTTTTGTTTTTATTAAAATAAAATATTAAAATTATAATAGAAACCATTACATTTGGCAAGATAAACAAAAAATTTCAATACACCTTCATCTTATAAAAAGTTTCATTAGTTGATTTTGAATATTTAACTTTTGATTATTTATTAAACCCAAAAACCATCTTTGCAAAGTACCTAAAAGTTAACTAAAGTGTGACAACTGTATAAAATGGTTTTCATTATTTCACTTGAGTTCAAAACATAGTTTTGGAAATTACAAGTATATAGTTTATAACTTTAAAACTTCATAGATTTTAATTAATGAATTATCCAAATAGACGTTTCATCAGCTTAAATGATTTCCATTATTTTCAAAACATAAAATGATTTCCATGAATATATTCAATATAAGAAATGAAATAAACCTAGAATATTATCCAAAGTGATGTTATGAAGTTTTCAAATGATTTATCATAATACAAAACATAATGGTACACAAAATATTGTGAATTAAAAGTTAATTTATTATATTCCCCTTTTCATTACCAATAGTTATAATATGTTATTTAATATTATACTAAAGTGAAAAATGAATGGTTATTGAAAATGAGTTTAAACTAACTTAAGAGCAAACATATATGATTGTGGTTATTTATAAATTATAGTTAAACCCAAATATAATTTATTAAAACCCTAATTGCTAAGTTGACCTAAATGGTCAAATTTGCATTTTATGAATAATTCAAAATTGTTAATTTTAAAAAGTTTTGAAAACATGCCCACAACTGGTTTAAAAAAAGATATGAATTTTAGAAATTTTTAGAAATTTAGTTGACTTCATTTGGAGTCCTAAATCAATAGTTATAAATGAAATAAATAAAACAGAAAAGAAAAATCCCTGACAGGCGGGACCCACCTGTCAGGGGGTCGTCTTCAACCTCCCGCCGGAAATCTCTCCCGAAGTTCCTCTTCCAAATTAGTTTCCAAATCGACGCGTTTGTTTCGGAAATTGCACCCCCTCATCCCCCATATAAACCCCAAACCCCGCCGCATCTTTCCCCCTCACAGACCCTAGCTATAGCGCCGCCAGGCCGCCGTAATTGCACGCTGGAGTCCCTCGCCTCCGCCGCCGTTTTCTTCGTTTCCCCGGCGAGGTAACCGTACCCCGAGCCCGAGACCCACCCCCTCCTTCTCCCCTCGCTCGTGCGCACCCGCCTGACACATATCCCCAATTTGTTTCGCAACAGGACACCGAGTCCGTGCTCAACCGAGCTCGCTGGAGCTGCCGTGGCTCCGCCCGCGCCTCCATGCCACTCCGGGACGAACGAGTAGACGCCGTCGCCTCCATCGCCTTTCCGCAACACACCGCGTCCGGAGTTTCCCTCCATTCATCCGGGGAGGTGCTACAACACCGGAGCCGTCCACGCCCGAGCGTGGCGCCGCCGTCCCCTCCATCTCCGGCCACCGGTGCTGCCACGGTGAGGTCTCCTTCTCCTGGGTCGTCCGATCTTTTTTTAACGCCCACGATTAGATTCATTTACCGAATCGGTACAATTTGATCTCAGCCCTCTGATCTAGATCCAACGGATCAGATCATTTCACTTATCCAGTCAGCGCCCACATCAGCGCCAGCGTGGCAGCCGCTTCAGCGCTGAGTCAACAAGAGAGTCAACAGATCTGACTTTTTGCAGAAAACACCCTGCACATTATTTTTATCATATCTTTTTCTCTGTTTATCCAAATTCAAATATTTTTATATATTTGGAAAGCTCTTGACATGTAGAATATTTTAGATCTCTTAGAATTCAAAATTGACTTAGTTTAAAATATTCAAAATTCAAACTGAAAGTTTGAATATATTTGTCATAGCTTTATATTTATAAATTCAAAAATTGCAAATAAAATTGTTTTGGAATCCTTAAAATATGTGTTATATTATGCTTCTGTTAGAAACTAATTTTTGAGAATAGTTTTGAAAATTTAATAATCATACCCTTAAAGTGAATAGTTTGACTATTTTTAACATAACTTTTGATAAAAAGATTATTTTTGAATAAATCCAATTGCTATAAATATATTTAAATTCCCTCTGTCTATTAACACTATTTACAAAATTGTGTTATAAAAATTTAATCACATAAAAATTTAATCTAATATTTATTCCTTTTATTATATATTTTGAAAATAGAAATTAATTAAATTGCATTTATAGCCTAATGCATACTTTATAAATATCACTAAAATTAGTATGATGTTTCCTATGATTAAAAATGCATCCCATGCTTAACATATTTTTAATTTAGTATTTTGGTAAAGTGTTACGCGCTTAGACACTTAGGATTTTCAACATGGAGCTAGAAGAACAATGAAGGACTTAGCCAGAACAAGACTTCAAGAGTATCTTCAAGAAGTAGAAGCACTTAGAAGAAAAGCAAGAAGAAGTCCATGAAGACCAACCAGCAATAAATTCTAAGTCTTACTTCCTCTCTCTTTTCTCCCTTCCCCTCTTAGACCTCAGGATGACTAAGTTATATTCAAGACCAACCTGGATGCTATCAACACCATCAAGTCTCCAAAGCCATCAAGCCTACAAAATTGCAATGAAGAAGAAAAGGAAGCAAGGAGAAGATTCTACATCCTTCTTTCTATCTTTTCCCTCTTTCCTAATCCTTTCTTTCACTTTAAACATAAACAATTTTGATCATGTTATTACCATCTTGAAGTTTGTTGGATCCTAGCGCCATAGTGAGATGAAGCGGCCTGGAGACTAACCTTACATGTCCACGTACATGAAACCTGTTCCACAACTTAAGTGGCTGGCCGGGTGTCTGTCTCTCTCACTATAGTGAATATCCAATTTACAAAGAGTTGTTAATAATTGTTGATCACCTTGAAGAATAGACTTAGTATTTTCTCTAAGTATTTATCCACATCATGGCTAAGCCATTAGAGTGCTTATTCAAGATGATTTATAGCAAAGTATTGTATCCCACTTATAACCGTAGTCCTTAGTCATTTTTGACCAACCTAATTGCCTTGCATTAATTTAAAAGATTTTCACGGCATGACATGCACCTCTATTCCTTAGAAATATTTTGCACATCATGCCTAAACATATTTTTTCCTTAAAAGTTTTATAAAACTTGTTTGATCATTAGGTATGTGTTTGTATGTGTTGTGTTTTTGTGTTTTATGTTGATTGTTGTTTGTCTATACTGTTAGATTGAACGGAGAGCTCCGAGTTACGTTGAAAAGGGTTTGTGAGCAAAGACATCATCCAAAGGAAAGTGGCACACCTCATAAAGCTCCTACTATTTTCTATATGCATTACTTAGTGTATTTTTATATAAGCATATGTAGGATATTATTGCTATGCTAAACCTGTGTAGAAATTCCTTATTCCTGTGTCTAGGTTCCTATGCAATACTTAGTAGAATTATTTGACGCTATGCAAATGTTGTTTCTGTGAAAATCTAAATTCTACTTAGTTAAGAAAGAACCTACTGGGTGGATTAGTTGTATGGAGTCGAGTTGAGTGGCTGATCAAATGTCTATGGTTCCTGGAGTATGTGCACTTGTGGATGGCCACCCAGGGAACAAAGGAATCTGAAGAACTCCGAGTGACGATTGCTTCCAGTGCAGCCATTTCCATATGGGCACTGGCTTGATCAACTAAGTTGCGTGGACAAGCCCCGGCTTGACAAGCAAATGTAGAGGGTGTTAGGTGGAACGGGTCAAGCCAGAGTGGGAGGGAAAATGCTTCTGAAAGATCTCGTCTCATTCTTCTCCTTTTCCTTATCACTATAAGTGTGTAAAGGATAGTTTGGGTTGAATGGGTACAGTGGTGAACGTGCACAACCTCTCCAGAGTGTAAAACTAAGTACTTAGCCGTGTCCCCGGTATGGACAATTTGAGCAGCTGATCACGGACGTCCACGGAGGATTTCACCATTCCAACTTAAAAAATATAAAACTTGATGGGTGAACAAGGGTGGAATGAGACAGTGGTTTTCATGCCACGAATGTCTCGAATAGAAGAAAAGTGTTTTCCAAAGAGTTAGGAAAAATTTGCTTTATGCAAAATAGCCTTGAACTCCACCAGCCAAATAAGCATATCGGTTATTAGAGTATTTCCACTAAGTGGCCACCATAGTGTCACTTGCCAGAATCCATTTTTAATGGAATCTGAGCCACGTTGTTGCAATATTTTTCTTATTGCAGATTGTTCAGGTGACGAGTGAGGTTTCGTTTAAAGGTTTCGAGTCTACAACCAACATGTTTTCGCCTGTGGCAACATGAAGATGATGGAGACTCACTGCTATTGTATTTCCGTTGTTTACTCTTTTTGTGCTAGCTTTATGCTATGCAAGTTGTAAAAAAATATTTTCCAAGTATGGATCATCGATGTAATAAAATTGACACTTTGTTGTGATATTACATAGTAAACTTTGTGTGCAAACGAATCGATCCAGGAATTTGCACTATACACATGTACCTGGCCATAATTTAAGTGCAGGTACGCTACACCGGGCAACTTGAGCATAAGGTACGCGTAATGAGGTACTGCCATGAACCTGGCGAATGTTGGTCGCCCAAGGATTACGTGATACTGAGACGGCCAATCAACTACCTCAAACTCAACACTCTCCTTTCTAAAGTGATCCTCGTCACCCAAAACAACCTCGAGCCACAAAGAACCCAGAGTGTACACTGCCTTGCCTGGTACTATGCCGTGGAATGTGTTTTCAGGCTGCTTTAGGTTGTGAAGTGACATGTTCATTTGCGCAAGGTGTATGCGAAGATGATGTTGATGCCACTTCTTCCATCCATGAACACTTTGCTCATCCTCAACCCTTCTACTAGAGCATGAATGACGAGAGACGCGTGACCCCGTCTTGGGACTCACGGTGGGTGATCTGCGCGAGTGAAGCCAATTGGAGTCTTTGAACCCTGTAGGTACTCTGGAACTGTTGGTGGGGCCAAGGTGGCTAGATGAACTTGGCGGCTGATGAGTTTCTTACATCAGTTTAATGGCCGCCCTTTCTGTATCATGTACATTGCCCCCCTGGTTGGTGGGTACTGATTGCGGGCCGCACCTGCATTTTCATGTTGCTGATTTGCCTGAACTGCTCCTGCGATACGCCCTGCTGGCGGAGGAGTTAGTGCTTCGGTTGCAGGAAGAACAAGATTTAGAGCAGCGTTTCGCCGTATTTAGCTTGAATTGCGATGAAATCCCGATAGTCCTTCAATATGTGCGTAGCTCGTAAGTTGTCGAATTCATCTTTGAACCTGTGCATCCTACAGGGGTCGGTGAGTTGCTGAGCCGGCGTTCGATAGGGCCGTTCAAATCGAGTTCCTCTTGGTTTGAACTCACGCCTTCTATTTGCATTGTTGTGACTTCTGTCAAAGCGATTCCTGTCCTCTCGGTCATCGTGCGGGTTCTCCACTTGATGGGTATTCTGGTTTCCACGATTTTCCTGGAAGCCAGTGTGAGGACCCCTTGAAGCAAAGTCCGAGATGTCCAGGTTATGTGAAAGATCATGATCCCAATGACCAGTGCATCGCAATCACATAACCAACATTGGTATCAAAGAGTTACATCATTCAAGTAGTACGAATAAAAGTCTTACAACACAAGAATGGTCCTACGACGAAGTCTGCAATCCTTGTCGCACCGGACGGAATTAACTACGATATAGCGGAAGCTCGTGGCTAGCGTCGACCCTTGTCGTCTCCATAGGCCAATCCCACAAGTGTAGTTGCCCGGTGATAGCTAATGGACGAGGTCATCGTCATACTCCTCCTCCTCCTCGACGTAAACCTCCTCGTTGTAATCTGGACATTTGAATATCCAGGGACAGAGCCATATGAGTACAGTTGCGTACTCGCAAGACCACCTCTAGGGTTCATTTTTCATGGAGATGCAAGTAAAGAATTTCCGAAACTGGGATAGCTCCTATATACAGCTATAAGGTTTAGTTTTCGAATACCATGATTTTCCGACGTAGAGAATACGACGTCTCTATATCTTTGTTGAAGAAAACATTTAGAGATAGAATTCTCTTCTCTTAGATATAGCAAGTACATATCTAAGTACTGAAAACTTTCTTTTGTAAAAGTTTGTCAAAACACTAGGATAGGGATACCTCTTTTTCCAGTCTTGAGATCGGCTGGTTCTCTCCCCGAGATCGACCATCCTCACCCAAATTCCGTACCTCCCACGTACCTCGTTATTTCACCGAAACACTTTTCTTGAAAACAACTTCTTTCTCCAAGGCGCCCAGTGTGGCCTTTCCAACCGTCCATGACCGCTGACGCGGCTATTCGAATAGATTTACACTCTACAGAGGTTGCACACTTTACCCAAACCTGTCGGACCTTCAGCCATGTCTGCCACGGCCCGTCACACGACAGTATGCGGGTGTCCGGATAACCCGATCAAATCTTTCCACTATTACCACCCTAGTATCAAGGCCTCTTGGTAGGTTTGTTCTCCTCGGCACCGTGTGCTCCACTAGACCTCTGGTCTTTCCTCGGGACGCCACACCGCCACCGCAGGAGAGTTGTCGTAATCGTCTGGCTGCTGATCCGCAGCAGTGTATTGTCTATTCCGGACGACAACCCGACTTCGAGGGCCCAGCCCTCATAGATAGTATGAGAGCCCCAATACTAAAACAGACAAGCTTCCAGCTAAGCCCTACCCATGTCAGGTAGTGTGGTTGCACGGGTTAATTGTTCGGGCGATAGCAGGGACTTCGAAATTAAACCTCCATCTCTGACTGCTCCCAGCAGCTCGGGTTTTCACAACTTCTCTGAATGCTCCCAGCATCTTGGGTTTTCATAAAACATTTCATTCTTGCTGATTGCTCCCAGCAACTAAGGTTTTCTCCGGAAAACAATTTTATCAAACATGTTCCCATCCTATAATTTTGAGGTAAGAAAATAAGAGTATATTACTAGAAATCTTGATCTTCTTGATGGAGCCTTCAACAACAAGGCTCATCAAGGGAAAACTTATTTTGTAACACCTATAATATTCTGGTAGATAACTTTGGCCAAACAATATTTTGTAAAATAGTTTTCGAGTGGCAAGGTGCCACAAACGAAGTAAAACATTCATTATTTTAATTTGAAACAAAACATGCTTTGTAAATACCAGGATTGCATAATGGTGGTGAGGTGGCTTGCCTTGCTCAGTGGACTGTCCTGGGTCTTGCTCTTCGGCGTAGTTGTGCTCAGCTACCTCGTACTACTCCTCCTCTGCTAGCGGTTCTATCGTAACATGAAAGATAACAACGAGACTAGGGTAAATCCTAAAATGCGTGTTGACAAAAATAGGTTAAGTTAACCCAAACAAACAACCATTCAAAACAGAACCAACCACAGATGGGAGTCATACCAAAGAAACACAACCATGATCAACACACTCCAAACACCTAGTGATATACTTGGCCATAAAATAGGTTAAGTTAACCCAAACAAACAAAGGGTGACAACACCATTAGTATTCTTAATCCAAGTCCGAGAGTGTAGTTTAGGTTCAGGTGTATAAAATTAATTAAGTTTAAATCCAAGTTTCATATCATCTAAAAACAGGAATAGAAATAATGCATTTAAATGACCATTTATGGTGCTGTTTAATTGGGAAATGCATAACTCCTAGGATAATGCTTAGAACAATAAATCCTTCTGCCATAGTACTTCTATTGACTCTGGGAAGCTCTGAAAATTAGTTACGCATCAAAAACTACTTCCAAAGTGAAACTAAAAATCATCTAAAAGCTACTGATGTCAAAACTAAAAAGGATGTAGTTCCTGTTTTAGAGGTCTCCTGCATTCAAGGTTAATTTCTCTGGAAAGTTATGAATGTTATCTCTCTGTAAAAATTTGATTCATCTAATTTGGACATTCCTAGCTCAAGTTATCACAGATCTAGTGCAATGTAAAGTTTTCACCACTATTAATCTACATAGAAAACTATAATTATTTTTGGTGCCACACAAACTTTGCATGTTCAAGAAAAGACACATATATCCAACAAAATTTGTCCCACATCATTTGCACAACCAGATATACCCCAATAAAATTATTCTACGCACACATATTTAAAAGAAACTAGAAAATAATAAAACGGAGAGGAAAAACGTCCACAGGCGAAACTGGGTTTGGATCTGGCTCGGACGAGCACGGATCTAGGCCACAAGTCGACCAGGCCGGCCCAACATGGCTCGGGAGCATGCGCGCATGCGGCGTTCAAATGTGGCCATAGATCTGAATATCTACGGCCGTGAACAGTGACAGAGAGGGAGAGGGAGTGGGGGACGGTGGTTAGCTCACCTAGGGCTCGGGAATGGACAAGGGGGTTGTCGGGGTCGAGGGAGAAGGAGACGGTGAGCACTTCGGTAGCCTCATCTCTTGCATGCGACGCTAGAGTCCATGAGAACGGCGCGGCGCTTTTCTCGGGTCGAGGACGGGGGCGGCGTCTACAGCTGTCCTCTGTGCAAAAGAAAGGTGGGGTGAGAGAGAGCTCGAGCAGGGGAGTTCAACGAGCCGAGAATGATGAAGAACGGAGGAGGGATGCGGCGTCTACGGTCGATTTTGTTGGCAGCGAGTCTCGGTTTCTTCGTACAATTCCGAGCGGTAGAAGGCAAGGCGGGGTGGGTGGGGTTGCTTGGTTGTGAGGAGAGGTGTGGGGGGAGGGCAGAGGGAGTGCAATGAGCTCTGGGGATGCTCGGGGTCGCGTTTTATAGGAGAACCTGATCTAGGGCTGCTCTCGGGCTTGGGCGGTGGAGGAGTGGGATTGGTGGTCTCCTACTGGGAAGCTGGGGTGTTGGAGAGGGGGACATAGTGAGCTTGGTCGGGGTGGCTGTCTTGGCAAGTGGGGATAGTGGCAAGTAAGCTCGGGTTGGGTGTTGGAGGGAAAAGGAGAGAGGTGAGTGGAGAGGGGACAGGTGGGGTGGCTGGCAGGTGGGGCCAGCTAAGGTGGAGATATTTCTCCCCTCCTGGTCAGCAAGTTTGGATAAGAGGGAGACGGAAAAGAGAGAGGGTTTTCGGATGCATTTCAAAAACCATTCAAACCAAAATTTGTATTCAAACATTCAAACAAGAACACTATTGAAATCAAACAATATGACCAATCTCAAGGATGGTAATGTAGCCACTGTCCTAATGCATGCTGACTCAAGTTATAAAAATCAAACAATCAAAAGAAAAATAATGATTTAGGCAGAGAGGAGAATTTCCTCCGAACGGTCATCTTATTCTGATGCTTACAAAAGCTTATGAGATTTAGGTCTTAAGAAGTCCATTTGTGATTAATTTATTTGGGGAATGAGACTATACATGACCGAGATCAAATTGGTTCAGAAACATGTCAAAAACTATTTAAGGATTGCTTAATAACAGGCTCTAGTTTTGCCAAGTTTTAACACACCTGAAGATCACACAAATTCAGAATCTTTAAATATAAGGCTATATTTTAATTTGGAAAAACCATCTAGTGTTATCAATCACAAGTTAACAGGACACAAAACAAATCATGCTAACAACAAAACCACACACTAAAGTTTTCTAATAAACACTAAGGGCTAGACTAACATCACAATTATGGTTCTAGGGAAATTGGGTTGTTACAGCCAGTCGCTACCTGCTCGACTTCGTCTAACTCGCCATATGGCCTTGGACTGATCTGTCTGTCAAAACGACCGCGACACCCACTGATGCCCTGCTTGCGATCCGCCTCGGGAGATTGTACTTTGGCGATCCATCAGCCCACTTATTCGCTATTTCCATGAGATGTGCGTCTGTCTTTGGGTCCTCGCGACCTAATGCTTCCTGTAAATCATTGCGTCTGACTCCTTGTATGGACACGAATATGGCATTATCCTCAGAGATGTTTGCACCTGAGTTTTTCATAGTGGTCCACCGCTAAATGTACACGCGAAGTGTTTTTCCGGGTTTCTACTTGCAGGCTCTGAGTTGCTGGAAAGACGCGGGTCGTTTGAACGTGGAAGATAAGTTTCTCTTCAAGTCACTTCAAAAAGCCTCCCACGTACCATACGAACTGCGAGGTAGTCCTCTGAGCCAGGCACGGGCTGATCCCGTTAACATTAACTGGATATACTACATGGCAGTCGTGGTGTTTCCCCGCTGACATGCTACTGCTGTTGTGTTGTCTTCTAGCCAGGCTGATGGCTCTTGACTGCCGTCCTACTTGGGAGTTTTGGATGTAAGCTTGAATCTTTTTGGCATACGTGTTTCGTGTACCGCCGTTGTAAAGCAGATTGCTCTACAGGGTTCGACATCAGATTCTGTGTATGAACTGTTCCGACTAGAGCCTGGAGTGCGACTGCGACGCCTACGCTGATGCTGGCGTTTGTTCACTAATCGTTGAGTGATTATATCTCTTGCATCGAGTCCTTCTTCCACATAGTCATGATGGATGCTAGCGGCTTGTCTTTGCTGACGCCGATCCTCTCTATCACGTATGCGCTCTTCCCTCTCGTGACGGCGTCGAGTGGAACGCTTTTCTTCGGTCTCCTCCCTATCTCGGCTACTCCGATGCCACTGCCTGGACCTGCTCCGTTCTGGCTCGCCTTTGTCGCGCTCGTCGCGGTGGCGGCGCCTGGACCTGCTCCCTTCCTGGTCGTCCTGAGGGCGATCCTCTCGCCGCAGACTGTCGTGACGGGTATCTTCGCTCGGAGGTGGTTGGTCGACTTGCCTGCTGTCGTTTGCTCGGGTGCCCGTATTTGGGGAGTTTTGCCCAGGGTTGATCCCAGGACGACCTGCTGGAGTATTCATTGGTACCTAAGCTGATCCCACATGTCTCAAGGCCTCGATCTGAGCCTGGTGAAGCATGTGTCGCGGGTCGTCCTACGGATGCATGGTAGATCTGAGGTAGGTTGCGACAGATGCTACGGCTGCCGCCGTGGTTTTTGGTATGGGGATAATGTCTTCTGCGATAGTCGCAAATTTATACGTGATGTTATTCAGATCTAAACCTGCTCTGGGTAGCCGTGGTCTGGTCCTTGCATGCTCTTCTGTACCAGGTTTTGCACCCGTCGAATATGACGACGACTCGACTTACCTTCTTGCGCTGAGCGAATCGGTTGTGGCCTGCCGTTCGTCGAGTTCTTTCTGTTGCTCAACTAACTCCATATTCTTCTTGCGTAACAGTTGTTGTTATGCCAATAAGTCATCCCTGGGGAGTCGACAGGTAACAAGGTACCGTTGTTAACAACATCTTGTAACCTGAGGGCCATCTCTTTGTAATGACAAGATCTTCACCCACCATCCGTACTGTGACGGGGTATTGCGCCACCTGTCCTGCGGGGCATCGAGTCGACGTGACACCTGGGGTGACATCCACCATGCAGACTTGAATAGCTTGTCGATTGTACATCCTGCGCCCCTCGCACTGACGATCGAACTCGATGTCCGTTGACGACCCCCCGCTACGAAGTATGGATGCGACTTGGAAAACAGCACAGTCGGAGCAGTAGAAGGTCAAATCCGCTTCCTCCGATGATGCAAGGAGAGTTGCTGCTTCCACAAGCGACGTAGATGCGATCTTGATTGTCGATGACGATGTGGGAGTCGAAGAAGCCGCGAGTGACGTAGATGCGATCTTGCCTGATGATGCAAGAGTCGAAGAAACCGCGGGTGACGGAGATGCGATCTCGCATGAGGATGCGGGAGTCGAAGAAGCCACGAGTGACATAGATGCGATCTTGTCACCCAATTTCGTCGATCTGGCCAAACTTGCCACGTGGAGTGTGCCCCACTGGTTGACAAGGAAACGGAAACTGCCGAAAGTCAGATCCATACCTGAGTGCACACCTGCGAACGCTGACCGCTCCGATGCTAAGTGTGGGACGAAATCAAAGGTCCCGAGTGCACATGGTATTGATCTTGCTGTTGCCAATGGAGCCTCCGATTGCATGGATCCAACGCCCGTTCTTCCCACAGACGGCCCAATTGACGAGGGATTAACTCAACAAATCCCATGGTAGTGCACCTAGGGTTGTATCGACAAGAAGAGTATATGGGTGTTGGCAAACTCGGACGGCTGACAAGCAAGGAATTGCTCGTCAGATCTATATTATCAAGCTCACAGGAGTAGTTACAATGGCGACCCGGCGAGTTATCGACTCGCTAGGGTTTAGGTATATCAGATTGCACGTACCGCTAACGTCTCCCTCCTGACCCTTATATAATGGGTCAGGTCTCAGGAGTTTGAATACAACTCGAACTATATCTCTAAAACATACTAAGTCGGCACCAAGCCTCTTTGCTTCATCAATACTCCAGCCTCTGGATCGTATCTTGATCATATCTTTTACATGAACCTCCTGGTGGGCCTTCTAGTAGATTACTCCTTATTATTGCCGGCTGGGTATACCCATTGGGTATAACCACATCAGCCGGCGCATGGGGGTATGGGGATAGTCCCACACCGCCCAGGTGGCAAGGTTGGATCCCCCTGGAGCCTTTATATAGATGGGCACACCTGGCCTTTTAATTCACCAATTAATTTCTCTTTCTCTCCTCAATTACGTGATTCCCTTTGTCGGAGTTGCGCTGAGAAGAGAGGGGGTGTCTCCACCATAGCCCGCTGCTGGTGTTGCGGTCCAAGTCTTCCACTGCACATCCTGGACTAGAGCTTCGGGAGTCATCGTCTCCACCGTACGTGTGTAACGCCATGTGAGGTGCTCCGCTAGCGGTGCTGGGAGGTCTACTTACACTACACTGACTTGAGGTCGGCTTCGTCGTCTTCATCATCAATGTTCGTGCGGGAAGTTTCGGTCTACAAGGGTATGTATTCCGATCTCCGTCGTATTTATGTATCTTCATAGTATAGATTCTGGCTAGTTTAAGGATATCGTTGCTAGGAAAATTATTGTTTCTGCTTGCGATCCCCTTCAGTGGTATCAGAGCCGTTCTATAGGTAGATATATCTATACGTTTTTAGAACCTGTGATTCTTCACGGGGGCATCGTTCTATTATTTTCTACCCTCTAGCGTGCACTTGTGTTTCCGGCAGTATTAAGTTGATGAAGTGGCCCGGACCGACTTTACGTGTACGCTTACGAGAGACTGGTTCCACTCTGACATACGTCTTATACCATATCTTTGGCTGGCGGGTGTTTGTCTCTCTCTTTAGCTGGCTTTGCATTTTCAATAGAGGGCCCGAAAGGGATGCTTAAACATGCAATTATTGGATCATTGTTGTGGTCATAAGTTCGTTGGTAAGAAGCGGTTCTTTTTCCGACAGCCCCAAGCCACGTAAAATATGCAAAAGATAAAGGAGAACACGTCTAACTTTATTTATAGGGGCAATGTGATATGGTCAAGGTAGGTTTATTAAATTGTTTATAAACTATGGGCGCCAAGAAGTCCTTGGCGCATGGAACATATCAAGTCGCATTACATTTGATATTTTTTAGTGCATCTTATATTGTGTGATTGTTTAGTAGTTACACGGCGGTAGAATATAAGATGATCCCTCCAAAATACAATTAGTGTTCTTCCTCTAACGTGCACCACCAAGAAAGTTCTACGTTATGAGGCAGGCCTTGACGATCGGGTGTAAGACATATCGCCGTTCGCTTACAGTGGGTGTAAGACAGTTTTACACAAGCGTTTAAGTTGGAGGTTATTGTGGCGAGCCTAGCATATGCAGATATTGTCTCGGAACACGGAGGCCGAAAGGTCGAGCATGAGTCACGGAGTCCGCTGTCCACCTTTGAAGTTGTGTTGCCGGCTCTGATGATGAGGGGTTGCATAATGGATGGGGGTCGTGTAGTCGGTGAAACGATTCAGAGGGATGTTCGTTTGAGTGGGAGTTCTGATAGTTAATTTACTAAATTGCTAGAACTCAAAATATTATGAAACAAACTCTTATGTTGTTGCAAATTCTATTGTAGATGTCTCGCCCCTCGTTTAACCTAGGTCTGTTCCTTGAGAATGAAAAGTTTAAGACCAATGGGTCTAACTTCATGGCCTTGTTCCGCAACCTGATGATCCTCCTCACTCCCCATAGGGTGGCTTACGTCATTGAAGCCACCATAGGAGACCCTCCCACAGATGACGCCTCCGATGATGAGAAGAAGGTCTTCCAGACCAAGTCGGAGGATTCCTCCTTTGTCCATAGTGGCATGCTCTACGCCATGGAAGCCGACATGCAGAAGCGCTTTGAGAAGATGAGTGCCTTCAAGATAATTTCTGATTTCAAGGCTGTCTTTTCGCCGCAGGCTAAGGATGAGAGATGGAAGAGCATAGCAGTGTGAGCGAGCATGTGGTCAAGCTGCCTGGCTACGTTCAACGCCTGAACACTCTGGAATGGAAGATTCCCGATGAGCTGGCGATTAATAGGGTGCTACAATCGTTGCCCGCTAGCTATAAAGGCTTCGTCATAAAGTACAACATGCAGGACATGGCTAAGTCTCTGGGTGAAGTGTTTGTGATGCTGAAGACTGCTAAGGTGGAGATCAAGAGGGAGCACACGATGTTGATGGTCAACAAGACCGTCGATTTTAAGAAATCTGGTGGCAAGGGAAGGAAGAGCTAGAAGTCCAAGAAGGATGGCAAATTTGTTGCCAAGCCTAAGACTAACAAATATGGTCCCAAAGCTGGCGTGGAATGCTTCTACTGCAAGGGGGATGGTCACTGGAAGCGCAATTGCCCCAAGTACCTGGAGGACAAGAAAGCAGGCAAGGTAGTCGGCAAAGAGAAAGGTATATTTGATATATATGTTATTGATGTGTACCTTACATCCGCCCGTAGCAACACTTGGGTATTTGATACTGGTTCTGTTGCTCATATTTGTAACTATCAGGAGGAGTTGCGGAAAAAACGGCGTCTGGCTAAGGACGAGGTGACGATGCGCGTCGGCAACAGAGCAAGAGTTGACGTGGTGGCTGTCGGAGCACTCCCTCTACATCTACCATCGGGATTAGTTTTGGTTTTAAATAAGTGTTATTTTGTACCGTCCTTGAGTGTAAACATTATCAATGGTTCTTTCTTGTTGCAAGACTGATATTCATTCAATTCAGTATCAAGTGGTTGTACTATTTTGATGAATGATATCTTTTATGTTAATGCTCCCGAGAGTAATGGTTTATTCTTGTTGAATCTCGGTCGTAGTACTCATATCCATAGCATAGATGCCAAGAGGATTAAACTTAGTGATGATAGCGCCATGTATATGTGGCATTGCCTTCTCGGTCATATTGGTATAAAGAGCATGAAGAAACTCCATGCCGATGGACTTTTGGACTCACTGGATTTCGGATGCCTCGATACGTGCGAACCAACCCTCATGGGCAAGAAGACCAGGACACCGTTCAAAGGTTTCGTTGAACGTGCGTCGGACTTGTTGGGAGTCATACAAACAGATGTGTGTGGACCAATGACCGTGTCGACACGCAATGGTTATCGTTACTTTGTCACCTTCACCGATGACTTGAGTATATACGGTTATATCTATTTGATGAAACACCAGTCTGAAACATTTGAAAACTTCAATGAATTTCAAAGTGAAGTTGAAAATCATCTTAATAAGAAAATCAAGTACCTCCAATCCAATCATGGTGGCGAGTATTTGAGTTATGAGTTTGGCACACATATGAAGACCTGTGGCATTGTGCCACAACTTACGCCTGCTGGAACACCGCAATGTAACGGTGTGTCCGAGCGACGTAATCACACTCTATTAGATAGCGTCTGGTCTATGATTTCTCTTACCGATATGCTCGTATCCTTCTAGGTTATGCGTTAGAAACAGCCGCATTCATTTTAAATAGGGCTCCGTCCAAATCCTTAGAAATGACACCATATGAGTTATGGTATGGTAAGAAGCCTAAGTTATCGTTTCTTAAGGTCTGGGGTTGTGAGGCGTATGTTAAGAAACTACAGCCCGACAAACTCAAACCGAAATCAGAAAAAGTCGTCTTTGTAGGATATCCGCGGGAAACCGCAGGATACACCTTCTACAACCAAGTTGAGGGCAAAACGTTTGTCGCGAAGAACGGTGCCTTTCTTGAGAAGGAGTTTCTTGCAAAACAAGTAAGTGCGAGGAAGGTAGACCTCAACAAGATCGTTGATCCTAAACTCGAAATTCCGAGTTATGCAACGGAAGCTGTTCCGGAAACGTCCTCCACAGATGGAGTGGGAGAAACAGTCGAGGACATTGCTCTACCTCGTATGTCTGGAAGATCTCGTATCGCTCCAGAATGGTATGGCAACCTAATTTGCACCGTCATCTTAATTGAACAAGACGAACCTACAAACTACAAAGAGGCTATGGCAATCCTAGAGTCCGAGAAATGGCTAGAAGCCATAAATATCGAAATAGGATCCATGTATGACAACAAAGTGTGGACTTTGATGGAGTTTCCCGAAGGGCGCAAGGCCGTCGAGATTGAATGGATCTCTAAGAAGAAGACTGATGCCGACGATAATGTGACCGTCTATAAAGCTCGGCTTGTCGCAAAAGGTTTCCGACAGGTTCAAGGGAATACTACGATGGAACGTTTTCACCGGTAGCGATGCTCAAGTCTATTTGGATTTTGTTAACAATTGCTGCATATTAGGATTATGAAATATGGCAGATGGATGTCAAAACAGCGTTCCTAAATGGAAACATTGAACAAGAGTTTTATATGGCACAATCGGAAGGTTTTGTCGTTCTAGAAAATGCTAACAATGTACGCAATCTTCAGCCTTCTTCGCAAGCAAGCATCTCGGAGCTGGAATCTTCACTTTGATAGGTGATCAAAGGTTTTGGATTTGTCCAAAATGTGGAAGAGACCTGCATTTACAAGAAAATGAGTGGGAACTCGGTTGTGTTCTTAGCATTATATGTAGATGATATATTGTTGATTGGGAATGATGTGGAACTTCTGAATAGCGTGAACAAATATTTAAACAGTAAATTATCCATGAAGGACTTTGGAGAAGCTGCATAAGTCTTAGGCATTAAAACATATCGTGATAGATCAAGACGTCTATTAGCGTTGAGTCAGAGTACTTATCTTGACAAGACACTGAAGCGTTTCGGTATGGAGACGGCAAAGAAAGGTTCTCTGCCTGTTATCAATAATAAAATACTACGAAAGGCACAATGTCCGTTGAGGGAACAAGGTAAGGCCGAAATGACTAAATATCCTTATGCTTCAGCCATAGGATCGATTATGTATGCAATGTTAAGTACTCGACCTGATGTAGCATTGGCTCTAAGTTTGATGAGTTGTTTCCAAAGTAATCCAGGAATGGAACATTGGATTGATGTTAAGTGCATTCTTAAGTATCTCAAGAAGTCAAACGAAATGTTCCTTGTCTATGGTGGTTGTGATGAAGAACTTGGCTTAACAAGTTATGTTGATGCAAGTTTCTGCACAGACCCCGATGACTCTAAGTCACAGACAGGTTATGTGTTCAAGGTGAATGGAGGCGTTGTGTGCTGGAGAAGTGGGAAGCAACCCATCTTTTAGTTAATTTGTTGCATTTAAATTCATTTCCCGCAATTAAATTCAAATGCATTTCAAATTAATTAAAATGTGATATTTCAAATCTTTTGGAAATATTATAAAAACTAGTTTCTTGAATAGCCTATTTGAAACTAAAACTATTTTTGTAAAGTTTGCTAATTCAAATTCATTCCTATTTTGTTTTAAAAAATATAACACAGAAAAGAATAAAAAATAAAATAAAAAACAGAGAACAAAAAAACCTCTTCCTAGGGAGTTGGGCCACCTCCAGGCCAAAGCCCAGCCCATCTCCATCTCTTCCTCCTCCGTACGGTCAACAAAGCGTAGAGGAGAAAAGCGTCATGGCCTCTCCCTTTTAGCCGCCCCCTGCTCTCTCCTCCCGAACCCTAGCGCCACTAATTCCTTTCCCTCCCCTGCGCCGCCACTTTCCCCTCCTTCTTCTTGTTCACTGTTCTTCTCGAGAGAGAGAGAGAAAAGGGCAAGGTCGCCGTCGCCCCGCATCTCAGGCGCCGTCGAGGGGGATCCGTCAGTCCCAGGTGCGGCGCGGCATCGTCCTCTTCCTCTCTGCGCAGTGAATCGAGCAGGAGGTACCCGAGGCCGTCGAGCCCTTCTCCTTCTTCTCCGAACACGCTCCGCCTCCGATTGTGGTGTCCACAGACCTCCTCGAGTCATACAACCACCCCGAGCCCCTCCCGGTGAGCCAACGGTTCGATTCCCTCTCCCCCCCTTGCGATTTGTGGTCGGGATCGCCGAATCCATCCTCGACCTTCTCCGGTTCCGCCATGGCTGTGAGAGCCGAGCTCATTCGTTTTGCTGCTACTCCCGCGCCTCCCTACCTTTGCTCCGCATCCATGTCAACATCCAGCCACATCCCGCACCCCCGCACACTCGCCCGCGTCCCGTGCAGCGCGTGGTCGTCGCCGGCGTCCGATTTCGGTCTATCGTGCGCGTCTGTCTCCGATCGATTTCAGTTTCGTCAGAAAAACTCCACCCCGACTAGCTACTTAACAAACGAGCTCCTACACAAACACAAACACACAACAGCTCCAGCGGCTAGCGCAGCGCATCGCCCTCCCGGGCGCGAGATCGCGGGATCAAATCCCCTCGGGGGCACGGATGAAAAAAGAGCCCCCTTTTTATTCCACGCACTGACATGGGGTCCCACTTGTCATACACTCCCAGAGACATAGGCGCTGTATTTTTTCCCTGAGCCCCTTGCGCTCTCTGGTTTCATGTAGAGCCCCTCACTGGATCGTTTCTCCATCACGAACAGGTCCCTGTACTTTGCAGTTTAGTCCAAAAAAACTAAATTGCTAATAACTTTTAATTTATAACTCCAAATTAATTAATCTTTATATGTTTATTTATCAGAAAAATGCAATAAACATTAATATGCCATTTGTATGCCATTTTGCATATTTTATTTTAATTGCTTAGTGTAATTTATTTATTGCACCTAAATAATTAAATATGGAATGTGTTGGGCTTTATTTAAGTATTGCCCTATTCCCTTTAATTTATTTAGAACACCCATGCCATGTGTTACCATGTTAACCAACATTTAATATTGTTGAGTAGATAAATAACTTGCACCTAAATATTTATTGTCGGGGTTGCATCCCGCTTAATTTGGATTAATTACATTTGTTTTTGCATCTTGCCATGTCATGCATCATTCTCATGCTCATGCTGGATCTTTTGCCGTAGTTGTAAAATGCATCTTTGGCGTTTTCCAGTGTTTGTTGCTTCTTCGCGGATACGGCATTGAGATGTGTGAGCAACGACAAGATCTGCTTCCATGCGGGATTCCAGGCAAGCAAAGTTTGCTTGTTTACCTATACATTGTCATACATTCCTGCCGTTGATCTCTGCTACCCTAGTATTTGATTCTTTATCGCGATCACAGCACATGTTATCATGCAACCCATACAGCTTTATCCCCCAAAACCTATTACATGTTGCATGTTTATCTGTTAGCCTTGCGAGTCGTAGTGCATGCTTAGACTTGATTTTGCGAGTCGTCCGTTTGTCTTTTATTCCACATGCTTAGTATGATAGACTATTCTACCTTAATAAAATGTTGTCTTATATTGGGGTACTATAATTAAAAGATAAGGCACCGGCAGAAGGCCTTGCGAGATGCTTTGTTCTGCTAAGTGTTGACCTTGGAACTGAGATTTTGTCCTCGGATCAGATTTTGAGCGCACTAACCACTTGCGGGAGGCCCTATGGAGCCCCCCTCGACTTTGAACGGATCTTCAGCTTGTCCATGTGCCGCAAATAGTTCGGGTTTTCCATTTTCTCATATGGATGTGCATGATGATGATGATTGATGAGAGGTTATATGATACGGGGGTCATATAGGGGTGGTGCACGCGAAGCGGACAATTCCTACTGTGGTTTGAGCCGCATGGCGCGTGGACACAAACTAATTAGTCCGTAATTGAGATATCGGCCAGACTCTTGACGCGGGTAATAACTCATGTGGGTGGCACTTGGACTTGCTGTAGTGAAGGAACGAGTCGTGTTGAGAGGCCATGATGCTTGCTTGGGTTGTTCATACGAGTATGGGTACAGTAGTGCACCACTGCAGGGTATAATCTTATCGATGAGCCGTGTCCACGGTTATGGACGACTTGGTGATGATGTTGGCCAACAAGATCTAGACAACTTACACCCAATCATTGTTAATTAATTTGACTAGTAATATATAATTACTTTCACAATAAATGGTAACTAAAACTGTTAAATGTGTGAATTTCCCGAATTAATTCCTCATACTTAGTTGAGAGGGCTAATCCGAGAAAGGGTTATGATTGGTGTTAGTTGTAGTTGTTTACTTATGTGCTCTCTTATCACTCTCTAATTAGATGGAAGTTGTAGCGCGTCTCTTTAGGTTGCTAGTGCTGCTGCCGCTAAGTCCACCTACCCCCTATTTTGGGAGATGGTGTAGAAAGTAAGCAAGTCGGTTTTGCTTGCCAGGGAGTGCCCTGACCCTCTTTTGGGTTGTGCTTTATGTGCAGTTAACATGTTTGAAGTATGACGACGATAGCTTGGGAATCCCTCCGGCTTGGCTGGGCAGGGATATGGCACCATCGCTTATCTCCAGGACTCTTAGTCCAATTGGCATCTTATCCATAGTCGGATACTATTTTTCTTCCGCTGTCTTTACATTGTATCTTTGTATCTTGACTCCTTCGAGTCGTTGTTGTAATTATATCTTCTGTTGTATTTGTGGATGTATCGGAACTGCTCTAATGCTATCACAATTCCACCCACATAATGCGCATTTTTCGGCGTGCACATTATGTCTGGTGGGCGACCTAAGATCGTTATTATGCGGATTTCAGCGGGATCGCTTAAATCTAAATAGTATCGATTTTGGGGCGTCACAGTTCTCGCTTAGATTTTTGGGCGTCATATGACAGTCTTGTTCGTCTCCATCTACTTGAGTCGATATCTTCTTCCGGCGTTTTGCCTCGTGTGCTTCTTTAGCCCTCGTCGCACCGAACTGCTTCTTCCAGCTTGCAGCTCCATGACGCTTAGACATGGCTGGGGTGGTATGCGGAGTGGCGATTTCTCTGCCGACTGGTGGCGAGTGAGGAAGAAGGTGAATAATGAAGTGACCGAGACTTCTAATGCCTTCTATACTTTAATATGTGGCAACCGTCTCCTCGCATTCACCGAGAAATCTGGTCCATCCATTTAGAATCTATGAACGGACAGATGGAATCACGTATCCTCGTCTATCTTAGCCTCTTCCTAGTTCATCCATTCCCAAAAAAAAACCAGGCCACCTTTTCACCCTGCGCCGACAGCGGCATCTTCCTCACCGACAACCTCCCCGTTCTCCGCAAAGCCTTAACATCGTCCATAGATCGACATCCCTCACTTAACCCCTGACTGGTAAGCAGAAGCGATTACTCTCCTTTGCCTCCACATTTTGATGTACCTAAATCTTGGTTACATCCCGTAGTTTCGTAGTCCGAAACCACGCCTAGCTAAGACCTATGTTAGATCCCTGAGAATGTCGTATGGTTGCAATCCCCCACCATCGCACGGAAATAGTCATTTTGGAATAAGTGAATTTTTTAGACTGGGCTCGTATTTTCTCCACCTCTTAACACGAAAAAATACTATAAATTGACCTCCTCTCATAATGTTTTTCACCGAACATATTTTCTTTGTTTATGCATTTTCATGTTTTACATAGATGGACAACAATGAATGTGTTGTTTGTGGACAGAGTGCCGAGTTATGTCGTCGATATGATCGTCAAGCAGTTTCATGTCATATAAAGATGGTAAATTATTTTTAAAGTACTTGTCATAGAATGTTCTGCAAATAGTAGTAGCCTATTTTGTGATTAAATTCTCTATGAAATGCAGATTATCCCTTGTTATATGAAAGATCACATAAATGCTCTTTCCGAGAACTGGTTGGTCGTTGAGGCTTCAGAAAATCGTTTGTATGATCTGTATATTCGGAAGACTGAATTGAGGTCTTATTTCTTTGGCCCCTATTGGCACTCTCTTATGCGTCAGCGCGATGTCATGATGGGAGATATCCTGACCATTGAACTATTTGATGATTTGCAATTTGAGGATGATGAACCTGATAGGAACTTGGCTTAGGTTTTTACCACAGTCTCAGATGCGAATCAGGAACTGAAACCTCATGTGCACATACATGGTACAAAAAATATTCTTTCATTTTGTACATGAATAAGACATTCTACATTTTTTACCCTTCACACCAAATTCATATTTATACCCCTTTCTAGATTACCCTTTGTTTGAAGTTGCACCAAGCATTAGAGGAACTCTTCACAAGACCATTTCGTAAGGATGGACAACATGGCTGAATTACTGTGGGAGATGTATAAAAGAGTTCACGTGGTCTCTGACTATGAGTTCAACCAAGTTCTTTGTACACAGGATGACCAATGAGGATTTCTTTCAAGTATCCCTGGTACACTCCATTGTCTTAATACTGTACATATGTTACTTTACTTCGAAGTATTTCATTTGTCCAGTAGGTTGTTGATTTTTCCTATTTTAATGATCATATTTCTCTGTTTATCATTTTTAAGGCTATCCCAAAGAGGTCTCTTCTTGGATATAAGATTCCTTCAAAGGGAAAAGTTCTCTATTGGCATAGTTCGTTGGATGTACCACGAGAAGGTCTATATTCAGAAGTGAATGGAAAATATTATGAATTATGTGATGGGTTTACGGGATTCTGCGACGACAAAGGAATTGTTCGTAGAACTCTCCTTCTTGTGAAAAACGAGTCTAGAGAATTCAGATTAATCCTTGAAATTGAGAATATGGGGTTTTAGTATAGCAAGCGTGTATTTAAAGAGTGTAAGCAATGGATCTAGACTATTTGTACTGATGTTGCCCTGAACTGATGCCGAAGCCTGTGACTGGGTAATTACATGATGTAAACCTTCTAAGAGCATCTCTAACAGAGCCCTTATACTGAGAATCTCAAACAAAGTTCACGTTTTTTTAACAAATCTCACGGGCAGCTTGCGCCACCTTTAAAGTTCACTTTTTTTGACAAATCTGCGTGGTGCTGCTCGCCGTGCAAAGCAAAAAGCTTAAATGAAACTTCATAATTCATAGATTTGGCGGGAACAAAAGTGTGTTCGTCACCGATGCATTCGATTCACGAGATCATACCCGATTTACATTAAACAAGACGGATCCAAAAGCTAAAAGTAGTCCTAAATCATCGCAGCCCACCGTAGTACCAAAATTTGGCTCACCGGAGCCCAGGCACATCGGCGACGATGTCGAGGCGGCGGCGTTGAGCTTCACTCCTCGTCGGAGACGAGGTCGACGACCTCCTCCGTGTAGGCCGCCCAGTACGCCTTCTTCTCGGAGGCGGCGACATCCACTTCGAACCCCCGCCGGAGGAGGATCGTGTCAATCTCCTCCTCGCTGGTAGCCTACGCCGCCTTATCCTCCACCCCCTTTTCCTTGAACTTCTCCTCGACAGCGCGGCGATCCGGCGCCTCCGCGTTGAACTGCTCCTCGGCCGCGCTGCGCTCAGGATACATGCGTCGAAGGAGCTCTGCACCCGTCACTTTGTCGATAATGGGCGGAAGCGCATCGACCAGCACTACGCCGACCGGCGCCTCCGTGGCGAGCTGCACCTGCTCCTCTAAGGCCACCGCCGCCGACGCGTCAGCGTCATCACGAGGCCTTGCCGCCGAGCAGACTTCCTCGTGGACCTCCACGTACTTCTGCGGGGTGAGCTTTGTGTGTGTGGTTGGAAGGCGGTTAGGAATGGTGCTGACACCGGAGCTGGTTGGATTTGTACGAGGAGGGGTAAAAAGAGGTGCGGCCTTTGGTGGAAGTGAAAGGTCAAGTGGAAGGAGGTGTGCGGCTAGCGTTTGGCTCTGGTCCTTGTCTTAATAATGGCGACTCAGCGGTGCGCAGTAAATGCGAGCAGCCGCGTCATGCCCTGTAGCACGTACGTGTAGATTACCAATCGTGTTCACACCGCCACCCGCACGGCATGAAGATTACCAAGTGTCCACACTGAAGGCTGCTCGTGATCTGTTGGATCCATTTCCATCCAGTTTCACAACTACACGATATTAAGCCGTAATTGCATTAATTGATGATTTAATTAGGCCGGTTAAGATCAGATAGACCCTCTTATCCGTCTATATGTTCATCAACCACATTTAGTACATGTGGACCCACATAGAACACTTCGTATTCAGCTGCCTGTTGTGGGACATGGCTAGATAAGAGGAGTAGGACCTGGATGGCTAGCGGGAACTAGACATGGCTAGATAGGAGTGATGCATGTGGATCCATATATCTCAGGCACATATTCAAAGTTTGCATCGGCAATATTCGTTATGTCATTTTTATATGTTTGTGCGTTAACCAAGAATGGCACCACGGTGTATCATGTCATGCAAATGCATGAACTCGCATGCATTTAAAGAGCTACTTTGATCATGGCCAATTAGAGTGGTAGACCCAAGGTCTAGGGTTTATGGAAACATTTAAAAATTAATGGAGACATTTATGGGAATACATGCATGAGTCAAACAAATTTAGCTCCACAACAAACAATTATCTCTGATAAAAACCACTCTTGGAGTGACATACTAACGATCCATACAAAATATTTCATATGAAAATAAACTCACACTAAGTTCATTACAAACTTCCGCCTATGTAGGAACAATATGGAATTACTCATTCATAACTATACCAATGAGGCTAACAAACATGAAAGTCCCCTCACATCCGTGAAATAGAGTGAGCACCACAGTGTAACCTGTTTTAAGTGCATCGTCCAGCTTCTTCAACAACTCGTTCCACGCGCCATTAATGCAAAGACTTCCATCTAAGGCTGAGATGGTGTAATCACCCATAACCCTATCCTTCTTAAAATCAAAAATAATGGTGATGTCACCATGTTCTTTCATGAAAGTTGGGACAACGTCTTTCGGGAGTTTCTTGCACCGGAAAATGATATGTAGATTTAATAATATTTGATGGCACAAAAACCTCAGGAATAATAATAAAGTGTTTTGAATATTACCAGTTGCTTGATATTACCAACTGTGTTTGTCCTGGTAATGGTATGCAACACTGCTGCAGCCTGCCTTGAATCAACTCTCCAGCTTCATGTTCTTTCAAAATATTTGGAAGTGATTGTAAATGTGTATTTATCGTCTCATTGCAAATGTGCCGACACGATCCATCAGTGACAATGACAGAGTCAAGAATGGAACAGACACCATCGGTTAAATCGTAATTTGCTGTAAAAAAGTAGCAATGAAATTTGGTTCAATAAGAAGCATGTATTATAGTAAATATAATACTTGCATATATAAAAGCACAGTAGTACATTACATCGATGGGTAAATGGGGGGTTTCCGCAGTTGAAGTTTATCGCGAGATGAGGGCGGTCAAAATTGAAATATATCTCCTGGCCAACTTTGAGCCGGTACATCCTACAATATTCTTTCCAATTCTTTCCTCGAATGCAGGTTTCAGTAACTTCGTTGTCGATCTGAATGCAATACTCGAAATCCTCATCGATCATGAGAAACGCAAAGAAAGAACTCTTCTGGTAAATGGCCGCCTTGTTCTTCTGAAGGAAATGTGTTCTGGTGTAGCACGGGAACACCTGGCAAAAAAATCAAAATTTATGATATAGAGATCAATCCATAAGTAATGATGCTAGAAGTCGCAACTCCAAATGAGTTGCCAACATACAACTACTTCAACTAGCAGGAGTCGCAACGATTGAAGCAATAGAGAGCAACACTCGAAGAGCGAAGAAGGTAAGCAAGCATATCAAGCGCACATAGAAGACAACTATCCATGAGTTCTACAGGGGAAACCGAGGCACGACGCAGATCTAGATTCGACAGAATCCCCGAACACGAAAGAGCAGATGTCACTCGAAATTTTAGGAACTCGTTCCTAACCATCGACTCTGACGGTATAATCCAACCTAGAATAGCAGAGGGAGCTCTCATATCCATAAGAGTATACCTCCAAGCAGAAAAACCACCGGCAGGTTACCCGACTGAGGCAATATACCGGCAGCAAATGAAGGCCCTGGAAATCACAGCAAAAGAAATGGTCGATGGAGGAAGGAGAAGACGTAGCAGAAGCCGCTCGATAAAACGTTCCAGTCGCAGTCCTCAGTGAAGCAGCGGCAGGAAAAGTTCAAACCGTCGCAGATCAAGAAGCCGCTCAAGAAGTAGGTCCAGGAGATCAGGCAGTCGTGAGTCACTCGATAATCGCAACACAAGACCATGGGGAGCACAATGCTTTACTCGACGGACCCAAGAAAAAAAACTCCCAAAGAAATTCGGCCTACCAACCATGCTGGAAGATTACAAACTTGCAGTCATATGCCAACGAGGAACAACAACAACGACACTACAATACATACAGCTAATGCTCGAAGGCACGGCCCGCGACTGGCTCAAGTCTTTGCCCGAAGGTGTAGCGTACCTGCACTTTAAATAAGGCAGATACCTGTGTATAGTGCAAATCCCTGGATCGATTCGTTTGCACACACAGTTTACGATGTAATATCACAACAAAGCATCAATTATATTACATCGATGATCCAGAACTTACAAAATATTTGATACAAGTTGCATAGCGTAAAGCTAGCCTTGAAAAGGTACACATCGGAAATACAATAACAGTGAGTCTCTATAACTTTCATGCTGCCACAGGCGAAAACATGTTGGTTGTAGACTCGAAACCTTTAAACGAAACTTCACTCGTCATCTGATCAAATCTGCAATAAGAAAAATATTGCAACAACGTGGGTCAGATTCCATTAAAAATGGAGTCTGGCAAGTGACACTATGGTGGACACTTAATGGAATAACTCTAAGGCCTATATGCATATTTGGCTGGTGGAGTTCAAGGCTAATTTGCATAAAGCCATTTTTTCCTATTCTTTTGAAAACACTTTTCTTGAAATCGACGAGTATGGCATTAAAACCATAAATCTCATCTTCCCTTGTTCACCCATCAAGTTTTATTCTGAAGTTGGAATGGTGGAATCCTCCGTTGACGTCCTTGATCAGCTGCTCATAATTGTCCGTAACCGGGGACACGGCTAAGTACTTAATTTTTCACTCTGCAGAGGTTGTGCACTTTCACCATTGTACCCATTCAACCCGAGGTATCCTTTACACACCATTTGTGATAAGGAAAGGAGAGAATGAGACGAGATCTTTCAGAAGCATTTTCCCTCCCACCTGGCTTGACCCGTTCCACCTAACATCCCCCTACATCTGCTTGTCAAGCCGGAGAGAGTCCACGCAACATAATTGATCAAGCCAGAGCCCATATGGCAATGGCTGCACTGGAAGCAATCGTCACTCGGAGTTCTTCAGATTCCTCTGTTCCTGGGTGGCCATTCACAAGTGTACATACTCCAGGAACCATAGACATGGACCTGAGTAGCCACTCAACATAACCCATGCAACCAATTACCACCCAGGTGTTTCATTCTTAACTTAGTAGAATTTAGATTTTCACAAAACAACATTTGCATAGCAACAATAATTCTACTAAGTATTGCATAGGAACCTAGGCACAGGTATAAGGGATTCTACACAGGTTTAGCATAGCAACACATGCATATAAAAATACACTAAGTAATGCATATAAAAATAGGAAGTTTATAAGGTGTGCCACTTGCCTTTGAATGTTGTCGTTGTTCACAAACTCTTTTCAACAACGAACGTTTGCTCTCCGTTTAATCTAAACAATAATAGCAAACCAACAATACCACAATCAACAAACACAATCATCACACATACCTGCTCATATCAAATGAACAACAAGTTTTGTAAAACTCCTAAGGAAAACATGTCATGTATGATATGCAATTTATTTCTAAGGGATAGAGATGCATGTTATGCTATGAAAATCTCCTAAGTTAATGCAAGGCAAATAGGTGTGTCAAGAATGACTAAGGACTAAGGTCTTAAGTTCGATAAACATACTTTGTTTTATATCTTCTTGAAACAAGCACTCAAATGGCTTAGCCATGATGTGCAAAATACTTAGGGAAAAATACTAAGTCATTTGTTCAAGATGATCAACAATTATTATCAACTCTTTGTAAATTGGACATTCACTATAGTGAGAGAGACAGACACCCGGCCAGCCACTTAAATTGTGGAACAGGTCTCATGTACGTGGACATGTAAGGTTTGTTTCCAGGCCGCTTCATCCCACTATGCTGCTAGGATCCAACAACTCCAAGATGGTAACATCATGATCAAATTTGTTTAAGTCTAAAAGACAAGATTAGGAAAGAGGGAAAAGATAGAAAGAAAGATGTAATTGTCCTCCAGGCTTCATCTCCAGACTTGTATCTTTCTTCTAGATGATATCTTGATTGAGTTCTTGGTAGTCTTGCTGAAGCTTCAGACTTGATGGTTCTTGTATCCTCGAGGCTGGTCTTGGTTTTACTTAGTCTTCATGAAGTCTCAGAGGAGAAGAAAAGACAGAGAGAGAGACTTAGAGAATAAAAGGGAGGTTGGCCTTCTTGGACTTCTTCTCACTTTTCTTCTAAATGCTTGACATCTTGAGGATGCTTCCAGAGTCTGTTTTCTTCTAAGTCCTTCATGAACTTCTTCTAGATTTCCTTCTAAGTGCTTCTTCTCTTTGAAGATACTTCTAAAGTCTTGTTTTTGGCTAAGTCCTTCCTTGGTCTTCCAGCTCCATGTTGAAAACTACTAAGTGTCTAAGTGTATAGCACTTTTCCCAAAATACTAAGTTTGAAAATAATCCTCACTTAGAGAAAATGGGGAGGAGTTTTCCTTATGGAAAATATAACTATAAAATATGCTATGCATGAAATGCAATTTTAAATCACAAACAACATAACACTAATTTTTGTAAATTTTAATAACATATGCAAAAAGTTATAGTTTGCAATTTAATTAGTTTCTAATTTGCAAAACATAATAACAGGAAACATATAGATTAGAATTTTATGTGTTTTATATTTTATAACACAATTTTCTTTATAGATGGTGTTAATAGCCAGAGGTGGTTTAATTATATTTAATGCAATTTGATTTAATCAAAATTAATATTTCTATTAAAAGTTATTTCAAAATTAGTCAAACTATTCAAATTAAACTCACAACTATGAAATCATTCAAAATTTACTAAAAAATATTTTATATCAGTGGCATTAATTTACAAATATTCTAAAGTTTCTAAAACATATTTATTTGCAATTTTTGGATTTATAGATTTAAAGCTATTACAAATATACTCAAATTCTCCATTTGAATTTTGAATATTTTATACTAAGTCAAATTTGAATTTTGTCAGATCCAAAATATTCTACATGTCAAGAGCTTTCCAAATATATAAAAATTATTAAATTTGGAGTTGTGGTTAAAAAGTTGTGAGGGATCTAAGTGACAGGGGTGTTCCTGTAAAACTGCCAATTAAATTTAATTAACGAAATTGTTTTACACGTGGCGGCTGACTGTGCAGTGACGTGGTGCTGACGTGGCTGCCACGCGGCGCTGACGTGGTTAAGTTAACAGATCTGGGCCGTCAGATCTGGATCTGACGGTCCAGATCAATTCATACCGCTTCGTCCGCGACAATCTAATCTAGCCGTAGAGATGGGATCGGACGGCTCACATTGCTTGGCCTGAGGGTGGCGGCGCGGTGGCTACTAGCGATGAGGAAGACGACGACGCGGCCTCGGTCGACGACGGATTCGTCGCTCCGGTGACTCCCTTGCTCGGTGGAGACGACGGCGACGCGCGGCGTGCGGCGACGGAGGAGATGGAAGTGGCGGCGTTGTCGATTGCGTGCGAGGGCAGAGAGGGTACGAGGCCGGAGTGGTTCGAACGCCGGTGACCTTCGGGTCGTGCTCTCGCCTCCACTTCGGCTGCAGGACAGGAGCGAGGATGGGGTCAGAAGGTGCGCACGGACGCGGCGAGGCAGATAGGCGGGATCTCGGAGACGGGGAGGATTTACCTCGCCGGGAAACGAAGAAAAACGGCGGCGGCTTCGAGCTTCTCCGGCGAGCAAACGCGGCGGCCTGGGGGCGTTCTGAGCTAGGGTTCAAGAGGGAAAAGCGGCGGCGGGTTCTGGGGTTTATGTAGGGGGCTGCAGGAGATCGTATCCCGCACGAATCGGACAGGAAATCGACTCCGATTCAATTTGATCTTCGGCGCCAGATTCGGACGGAGGTTGGGGATGATCTGCTGACGTCAGCATGACGTCAGCCAGTATTTTATTTTTCTGATTTTATTTCTTTAATTCATATCTTTTGATTTAAATGTCCAAATGATGTCAAATTAATTTCTAAAAATTTGTAACAATAATATCTTGTTGTTAAACCAGTTGTGGGTATGTTTTGAATATTTTTGAAATTTAATATTTTGAAATATTGATTAATTACAAAATTGACACTTAAAGTCAAATTTGAATTTCTATCTCATTTAAATTTTCCTTTGGGTAAAATAAATTTGTAAAAATACCCACATTTCAATATGTTTGAATTTAAGTTATTTAAACTCATTTTCAATTTCTAAATTCATTTTTGGCTTTGGTATAATTATTAATGACATAACACAACTATATGAAAATGGAAAAGATAATGTATTCCTTTTTAATTGAAAATAATTTGTGCAACATTATATTTTATGCATTTGAAACTTCATAACAACTTTGGACAAGACCTTTATTTTAATCTTATTTTTTTATTTAGAATCTATTAATCATTTCATGTTTTGAAAACTAGATGAAATTCATTTAAGCAAATGAAATGTTTATTTGGCTCATTCATCAATTTAAATTCTATGAAGTTTTAAAGTTATACACTATGGGCTTATAATTTCCAACTATATTTTGATCTTAGTTAAAGGAATGAAAACCATTTAGTAATTATATAATCTTTTGAATAATCTTGTATTTATGTATAGATATGACTAAGTTGTTGGAATCAATTTCTTATAAGTAACTATTTACTTAAATTAAAATGGATTGTAGTTTGTAAAATATTTGTCAAATTATATTTTAAGGTTTTTGAAACACAGTGGATAATATAATGTTTTAAACTGTGACATTTAAAATATTAACTCAAGTTTGAAGTCTTTCATAGTTGGTTTCCTTATACATTTAATATTTCATTTTAATAAAAGAAAAGTTTTAAATTTTAGTGATTTCTGAATATTAAAAAATGTTGGGATGTTACAGACTACCACCCTTAAAAGGAATCTCGTCCCCGAGATTCGGAGAAGCTAGAAAAGAAAGCAAAGGCTTGAATGATTCTGATAACTCGAGATGTTTTGAGAAATGAAATTTCGGACATGGAAACTTGAAAACTTGTAGTGAAGGGGTTTTCTGATTGGAAGGATGAAAGAAAGATAGTTTGAGATCTCTGGGCTTAAGCGATTGTGTTTAAATTATCTAGGTGGCTACCACCCTTAAAAGAAAAGTTTTGTTGATAATTCAACATCCTAATGCACAACCCAAAATCAAGATAATCCATTACAAACATCATCTAACAAACATCAAGCAATAAAGTTCAAACACAAGCAACACATACATAAAATTTCAAACTTCTTTTGAGAAATCGAACTAATTGTTTATCGAACGAAAGGTCGGGGAAATACAAAAGTAACAGTACTGCCATACCACAATTTGATAGGTCAATACACTAAATCGATACGATAAGCTAAAAGATAAATGGTGGTCCCTCTAACATGGTTTTGATTGCTACACTTATCCCTCCTAAATATTACTCTTGCGTTTTATTGCGTGGTTATTTGCCACAGGCGTGACTTCTTCCTCAGTTGACTCTTCAAACAGCACCTCTTCGGGATCTTCTTCCCCTGGTCCTTCCTCCTTCGTAGCTACAGATACTATCACATTTCCAGTGCCTTGGTCACCTCCTTCTTCAGCTACTGGCGGTGGTGGAGATGGAATGAGTTGCGCCTCAAGCATGGAAATTTGCTGATCCTTGCCAAGGTTCTCTAAATGTAGGTCATGGATGAGTTCCTCCAACTGACCAATAAGAATTTCAGAAGCCTGGAGTTCTTGGGTTTTTGCGTGTATGACGGCTTGTGCATGATTTGCGACGTCATAAGTCTGTTGGACCCTCCTGGTCAGACAGTTGATGAGATAATCCAAGTCTTCAAACGTCTTGTTAACGAGTGGCAGGTCCAGGCGATTTCCCGTGTGAGCCATTGAGAGACCATGTGCATTCCTCTTCCCAAAGGCACGGAAGGGCGATCCTGGTGCTAGCTTGAATCGATACTTGTAACACAAACGAGCCATTAAGTCCACCATAGCTATGTTCACTCCCTCAATCCACTCTGGGTAATAGGTGACATAGTCCACGGGCTCGAAGTCTGGCATCGTAGGATCCGGGGTCATGATGGTGCGTATTTCCCAACGTATCCCTTGGGGTATGTCGGTCTCCTCCTTCCTTCCTCGGAAATAGGGTGGTGGTAGCTTCAGTACACTTGTCAATCTAGACAGCTGCCTCCCAAAGATGAAACCCGACAAAACTCCAGCATACGCAGTCTCAGTGTATTCTCCCATCTAAAATTTTGAACAGGTAAGAGTATTAGAATTCAAAAGAAAGGGAAAGATACAAGACAAGATAAATAATGTAAAACAATATTAAAGAAAAGTTCACAATTTACTCATGTTTTGGAAACCTAGTTTAGTTAACTATTTAACCTTTGGGGTCTTAGTCCAATCCTAGGGGTTTCGAACCTACAGGCAACACAGTGCTCTGATACCATCTGTAGCGTACCTGCACTTAAAATAAGGCAGATACCTGTGTATAGTGCAAATCCCTGGATCGATTCATTTGCACACACAGTTTACGATGTAATATCACAACACAGCATCAATTATATTACATCGATGATCCAGAATTACAAAAGATTGGATATAAATTGCATAGCATAAAGCTAGCATTGAAAAGTACACAGCGGAAATACAATAGCAGTGAGTCTCTATAACTTTCATGCTGCCACAGGCGAAAACATGTTGGTTGTAGACTCGAAACCTTTAAACGAAACCTCACTCGTCATCTGAACAAATCTGCAATAAGAAAAATATTGCAACAACGTGGGTCAGATTCCATTAAAAATGGAGTCTGGCAAGTGACACTATCGTGGACACTTAAGGAAATAACTCTAAATCCTATATGCATATTTGGCTGGTGGAGCTCAAGGCTAATTTGCATAAAGCCAATTTTTCCTACTCTTTTGAAAACACTTTTCTTGAAATCCAGATGAGTATGGCATGAAAACCATAAATCTCATCTTCCCTTGTTCACCCATCAAGTTTTATTCTGAAGTTGGAATGGTGGAATCCTCTGTTGACGTCCTTGATCAGCTGCTCATAATTGTCCGTAACCGGGGACACGGCTGAGTACTTAGTTTTACACTCTAAGAGGTTGTGCACTTTCACCATTGTACCCATTCAACCCAAGGTATCCTTTACACACCATTTGTGATAAGGAAAGGAGAGAATGAGACGAGATCTTTCAGAAGCATTTTCCCTCCCACCTGGCTTGACCCGTTCCACCTAACATCACCCTACATCTGCTTGTCAAGCCGGAGAGAGTCCACGCAACATAATTAATCAAGCCAGAGCCCATATGGCAATGGCTGCACTGGAAGCAATCGTCACTCGGAGTTCTTCAGATTCCTCTGTTCCTGGGTGGCCATTCACAAGTGTACATACTCCAGGAACCATAGACATGGACCTGAGTAGCCACTCAACATAACCCATGCAACCAATTACCATCCAGGTGTTTCATTCTTAACTTAGTAGAATTTAGATTTTCACAAAACAACATTTGCATAGCAACAATAATTCTACTAAGTATTGCATAGGAACCTAGACACAGGTATAAGGGATTCTACACAGGTTTAGCATAGCAACACATGCATATAAAAATACACTAAGTAATGCATATAAAAATAGGAAGTTTATGAGGTGTGCCACTTGCCTTTGAATGTTGTCGTTGTTCACAAACTCTTTTCAACAACGAACGTTTGCTCTCCGTTTAATCTAAACAATAATAGCAAACCAACAATACCACAATCAACAAACACAATCATCACACATACCTGCTCATATCAAATGAACAACAAGTTTTGTAAAACTCCTAAGGAAAACATGTCATGTATGATATGCAATTTATTTCTAAGGGCTAGAGATGCATGTTATGCTATGAAAATCTCCTAAGTTAATGCAAGGCAAATAGGTGGGTCAAGAATGACTAAGGACTAAGGTCTTAAGTTCGATAAACATACTTTGTTTTATATCTTCTTGAAACAAGCACTCAAATGGCTTAGCCATGATGTGCAAAATACTTAGGGAAAAATACTAAGTCATTTGTTCAAGATGATCAACAATTATTATCAACTCTTTGTAAATTGGACATTCACTATAGTGAGAGAGACAGACACCCGGCCAGCCACTTAAATTGTGGAACAGGTCTCATGTACGTGGACATGTAAGGTTTGTTTCCAGGCCGCTTCATCCCACTATGCTGCTAGGATCCAACAACTCCAAGATGGTAACATCATGATCAAATTTGTTTAAGTCTAAAAGACAAGATTAGGAAAGAGGGAAAAGATAGAAAGAAAGATGTAATTGTCCTCCAGGCTTCATCTCCAGACTTGTATCTTTCTTCTAGATGATATCTTGATTGAGTTCTTGGTAGTCTTGCTGAAGCTTCAGACTTGATGGTTCTTGTATCCTCGAGGCTGGTCTTGGTTTTACTTAGTCTTCATGAAGTCTCAGAGGAGAAGAAAAGACAGAGAGAGAGACTTAGAGAATAAAAGGGAGGTTGGCCTTCTTGGACTTCTTCTCACTTTTCTTCTAAATGCTTGACATCTTGAGGATGCTTCCAGAGTCTGTTTTCTTCTAAGTCCTTCATGAACTTCTTCTAGATTTCCTTCTAAGTGCTTCTTCTCTTTGAAGATACTTCTGAAGTCTTGTTTTTGGCTAAGTCCTTCCTTGGTCTTCCAGCTCCATGTTGAAAACTACTAAGTGTCTAAGTGTATAGCACTTTTCCCAAAATACTAAGTTTGAAAATAATCCTCACTTAGAGAAAATGGGGAGGAGTTTTCCTTATGGAAAATATAACTATAAAATATGCTATGCATGAAATACAATTTTAAATCACAAACAACATAACACTAATTTTTGTAAATTTTTATAACATATGCATAAAGTTATAGTTTGCAATTTAATTAGTTTCTAATTTGCAAAACATAATAACAGGAAACATATAGATTAGAATTTTATGTGTTTTATATTTTATAACACAATTTTCTTTATAGATGGTGTTAATAGCCAGAGGTGGTTTAATTATATTTAATGCAATTTGATTTAATCAAAATTAATATTTCTATTAAAAGTTATTTCAAAATTAGTCAAACTATTCAAATTAAACTCACAACTATGAAATCATTCAAAATTTACTCAAAAATATTTTATAGCAGTGGCATTAATTTACAAATATTCTAAAGTTTCTAAAACATATTTATTTGCAATTTTTGGATTTATAGATTTAAAGCTATTACAAATATACTCAAATTCTCCATTTGAATTTTGAATATTTTATACTAAGTCAAATTTGAATTTTGTCAGATCCAAAATATTCTACATGTCAAGAGCTTTCCAAATATATAAAAATTATTAAATTTGGAGTTGTGGTTAAAAAGTTGTGAGGGATCTAAGTGACAGGTGTGTTTCTGTAAAACTGCCAATTAAATTTAATTAACGAAATTGTTTTACACGTGGCAGCTGACTGTGCAGTGACGTGGTGCTGACGTGGCTGCCACGCGGCGCTGACGTGGTTAAGTTAACAGATCTGGGCCGTCAGATCTGGATCTGACGGTCCAGATCAATTCATACCGCTTCGTCCGCGACAATCTAATCTAGGCGTAGAGATTGGATCGGACGGCTCACATTGCTTGGCCTGAGGGTGGCGGCGCGGTGGCTACCGGCGATGAGGAAGACGACGGCGCGGCCTCGGTCGACGACGGATTCGTCGCTCCGGTGACTCCCTTGCTCGGTGGAGACGACGGCGACGCGCGGCGTGCGGCGACGGAGGAGATGGAAGTGGCGGCGTCATCGATTGCGTGCGAGGGCAGCGAGGGTACGGGGCCGGAGTGGTTCGAACGCCGGTGACCTTCGGGTCATGCTCTCGCCTCCACTTCGACTGCAGGACAGGAGCGAGGATGGGGTCAGAAGGTGCGCACGGACGCGGCGAGGCAGATAGGCGGGGTCTCGGAGACGGGGAGGATTTACCTCGCCGGGAAACGAAGAAAAACGGCGGCGGCTTCGAGCTTCTCCGGCGAGCAAACGCGGCGGCCTGGGGGCGTTCTGAGCTAGGGTTCAAGAGGGAAAAGCGGCGGCGGGTTCTGGGGTTTATGTAGGGGGCTGCACGAGATCGTATCCCGCACGAATCGGAGAGGAAATCGAATCCGATTCGATTTGATCTTCGGCGCCAGATTCGGACGGAGGTTGGGGATGATCTGCTGACGTCAGACGTCAGCCAGTTTTTTATTTTTCTGATTTTATTTCTTTAATTCATATCTTTTGATTTAAATGTCCAAATGATGTCAAATTAATTTCTAAAAATTTGTAACAATAATATCTTGTTGTTAAACCAGTTGTGGGTATGTTTTGAATATTTTTGAAATTTAATATTTTGAAATATTGATTAATTACAAAATTGACACTTAAAGTCAAATTTGAATTTCTATCTCATTTAAATTTTCCTTTGGCTAAAATAAATTTGTAAAAATACACACATTTCAATATGTTTGAATTTAAGTTATTTAAACTCATTTTCAATTTCTAAATTCATTTTTGGCTTTGGTATAATTATTAATGACATAACACAACTATATGAAAATGGTAAAGATAATGTATTCCCTTTTAATTGAAAATAATTTGTGCAACATTATATTTTATGCATTTGAAACTTCATAACAACTTTGGACAAGACCTTTATTTTAATCTTATTTTTTTATTTAGAATCTATTAATCATTTCATGTTTTGAAAACTAGATGAAATTCATTTAAGCAAATGAAATGTTTATTTGGCTCATTCATCAATTTAAATTCTATGAAGTTTTAAAGTTATACACTATGGGCTTATAATTTCCAACTATATTTTGATCTTAGTTAAAGGAATGAAAACCATTTACTAATTATATAATCTTTTGAATAATCTTGTATTTATGTATAGATATGACTAAGTGGTTGGAATCAATTTCTTATAAGTAACTATTTACTTAAATTAAAATGGATTGTAGTTTGTAAAATATTTGTCAAATTATATTTTAAGGTTTTTGAAACACAGTGGATAATATAATGTTTTAAACTGTGACATTTAAAATATTAACTCAAGTTTGAAGTCTTTCATAGTTGGTTTCCTTATACATTTAATATTTCATTTTAATAAAAGAAAAGTTTTAAATTTTAGTGATTTTTGAATATTAAAAAATGTTGGGATGTTACACGGGATCTGGGGTTTATATGGACGCATCTACGGCAACAACCCGCAAGAAACGGGGAGGAATCGACTCCGATTCGATTCAATCTTCGGCGCAATATTCGGACAGAGGTTGGAGAAGATCGGCTGACGTCACCAACTATTTTCTTTTTCTGATTTTATTTATTTAATTCATATCTTTTGATTTAAATGTCCAAATGATGTCAAATTAATTTCTAAAAATTTGTAAAAATAATCTCTTGTTGTTAAACCAGTTGTGGGTATGTTTTGAGAACTTTTTAAAATTAATAAATTTGAAATGTTGGTTTAATACAAAATTGATACTTAATATCAATTTTGAATTTATAACTTAATTAAATTTTCTTTTTGCTAAATAAAATTTGTAAAATACCCACCTTCAAATATGTTTGAAATAGAGTTATTAAAACTCATTTTACTGTAATTATTCATCTTTATTTTGGCATAAGAGTAGAATAACATAATATAAATATTTTTAAAGTAATAGAAATTAGAATGGATTCAAATTTTAATTCAATTTTATTTTGTGCACCATTAAGTTTTACATTATGATAAATCATTTGAAAACTTCATAACCTCTTTGGAAAAGTTTTTAGATTTTAATTCATTTCCTTATATAGAATATATTAATCATTTCATGCTTTGAAAATAAATGAATTACAACATTGAAATTTTAATACCATGTTTTGAACTTAGTTGAGAGAATGAAAACCATTTGGTAACTAACACCATTTTTTAATAATTTGTGAATTTATGAATAAATATGACTAAGTGGTTGAAATCAATTTCTTATAAGCAAACTATTTACTTGAAATAAAATGGATTGTAGTTTGTAACATATTTTTCAAATTACATTTTAAGGTTTTTGAAATACAGTGAATAATAAAATGTTTAAACTGTGACATTTGAAATATTAAACTCAAGTTTGAAGTCTTTCATAGTTGGTTTCCTTATGCATTTAATATTTTATTTTAATAAAAGGAAAAGTTTTAAATTTTAGTGATTTTTGAATATTATAAAATGTTGGGATGTTACAGACTACCACCCTTAAAAGGAATCTCGTCCCCGAGATTCGGAGAAGCTAGAAAGACAAAGCAAATGCTTGATCGATTCTGATAACTAGGAATGTTTTGGGAAATGAAATTTCTGACATGGAAACTTGAAAACTTGTAGGGAATAAATTTTCTAATTGGAGAGGCTAGAAGATAGTTTGGGATCTCTGGGTTTAATAAGTTGGGTTTGAATATTCTAGGTGGCTACCACCCTTAAAAGAAAAGTTTTGTTGATAATTAAACATTCTAATGCACAACCAAAAATCAAGATAATCCATTACAAACATCATCTAAAAAACATCAAGCAACAAGGTTCAACACAAGCAACACATACGTAACATTTCAAACTTCTTTTGAGAAATCGAACTAATCGTTTATCGAACGAAAGGTCGGGGAAATACAAAAGCAACAGTACTGCAATACCACAATTTGATAGGTCAATACTCTAAATTGATACGATAAGCTAAATAAGATAAATGGTGGTCCCTCTAACGTGGTTTTGATTGCAACACTTATCCCTCCTAAACATTACGCTTGCGTTTTATTGCGTGGTTATTTGCCACAGGCGTGACTTCTCCCTCAGTTGACTCTTCAAATAGCACCTCTTCGGGGTCTTCTTCCTCTGGTCCTTCCTCCTTCGTAGCTGCAGATACAGTCACATCTCCAGTGCCTTGGTCACCTCCTTCTTCAGCTACTGGCGGTGGTGGAGGTGGAATGAGTTGCGCCTCAAGCATGGCAATTTGCTCATCCTTGCCAAGGTTCTCCAAATGTAGGTCATGGATGAGTTCCTCCAACTGACCAATAAGATTTTCAGAAGCCTGGAGTTCTTGGGTTTTTGCGTGTATGACGGCTTGTGCATGATCCGCGACGTCATAAGCCTGTTGGACCCTCCTGGTCAGACAGTTGATGAGATAATCCAAGTCTTCAAACGTCTTGTTAACGAGGGGCAGGTCCAGGCGATTTCCCGTGTGAGCCATCGAGAGACCATGTGCATTCCTCTTCCCTAAGGCACGGAAGGGCGATCCTGGTGCTAGCTTGAATCGATACTTGTAGCACAAACGAGCCATTAAGTCCACCATAGGTATGTTCACTCCCTCAATCCACTCTGGGTAGTAGGTGACATAGTCCATGGCCTCGAAGTCTGGAATCGTAGGATCCGGGGTCATGATGCTGCGTATTTCCCAACGTATCCCATGGGGTATGTCGGTCTCCTCCTTCCTTCCTCGGAAATAGGGTGGTGGTAGCTTCAATATACTTGTCAACCTCGACAGCTGCCTCCCAAAGATGAAACCCGAGAAAACTCCAGCATACGCAGTCTCAGTGTATTCTCCCATCTAAAATTTTGAACAGGTAAGAGTATTAGAATTTTAAAAGGAAAGGAAAAGATGCAAGACAAGATAATGTAAAACAATATTAAAGGAAAGTTCAAAATTTAGTCGTGTTTTGGCAACCTAGTTTAGTTAACTATTTAACCTTTGGGGTCTCGGTCCAATCCTAGGGGTTTCGAACCTACAGGCAACACAGTGCTCTGATACCATCTGTAGCGTACCTGCACTTTAAATAAGGCAGATACCTGTGTATAGTGCAAATCCCTGGATCGATTCGTTTGCACACACAGTTTACGATGTAATATCACAACAAAGCATCAATTATATTACATCGATGATCCAGAAGATACAAAATATTTTATACAAGTTGCATAGCGTAAAGCTAGCCTTGAAAAAGTACACAACGGAAATACAATAGCAGTGAGTCTCTATAACTTTCATGCTGCCACAGGTGAAAACATGTTGGTTGTAGACTCGAAACCTTTAAACGAAACCTCACTCGTCATCTGATCAAATCTGTAATAAGAAAAATATTGCTACAACGTGGGTCAGATTCCATTAAAAATGGAGTCTGGCAAGTGACAGTATGGTGGACACTTAATGGAATAACTCTAAGGCCTATATGCATACTTGGCTGGTGGAGTTCAAGGCTAATTTGCATAAAGCCAATTTTTCCTATTCTTTTGAAAACACTTTTCTTGAAATCGGCGAGTATGCAATGAAATCCATAAATCTCATCTTCCCTTGTTCACCCATCATGTTTTATTTCTGAAGTTGGAATGGTGGAATCCTCCGTTGACGTCCTCGTTCAGCTGCTCAATTGTCCGTTTCCGGGGACACGGCTGAGTACTTAGTTTTTCACTCTGCAGAGGTTGTGCACGTTCACCATTGTACCCATTCAACCCGAGGTATCCTTTACACACCATTTGTGATAAGGAAAGGAGAGAATGAGACGAGATCTTTCAGAAGCATTTTCCCTCCCACTCTGGCTTGACCCGTTCCACCTAACATCCCCCTACATCTGCTTGTCAAGCCGGAGAGAGTCCACGCAACATAATTGATCAAGCCAGAGCCCATATGGCAATGGCTGCACTGGAAGCAATCGTCACTCGGAGTTCTTCAGATTCCTCGGTTCCTGGTTGGCCATTCACAAGTGTACATACTCCAGGAACCATAGACATGGACCTGAGTAGCCACTCAACATAAACCATGCAACCACTTACCACCCAGGTGTTTCATTCTTAACTTAGTAGAATTTAGATTTTCACAAAATAACATTTGCATAGCATCAATAATTCTACTAAGTATTGCATAGGAACCTAGACACAGGTATAAGGGATTCTACACAGGTTTAGCATAGCAACACATGCATATAAAAATACACTAAGCAATGCATATAAAAATAGGAAGTTTATGAGGTGTGTCACTTGCCTTTGAATGTTGTCGTTGGTCGCAACTCTTTTCAACGTTACTCGGGACTCTCCGTTCAATCTAACAGTATAGACAAGCAACAACACAACAATCAACAGCAAGCACAACTCCACAATGCATACAAACGCATACTAGATGAATAAATAAGTTTTATAAAACTTTCTAAGGAAAATATGTTTATGCATGATGTGCAAAATATTCCTAAGGGCTAGAAATGCTTTTTCATGCCATGAAATCTTTTAAGTTAATGCAAGGCAAATAGGTTGGTCCAAAAAGGACTAAGGGCTAAGGTCATAAGTTGAATAAAATATTTTGTTTTATATCATCTTGAATAAGCACTCTAATGGCTTAGTCTTGATGTGCAAAATGCTTAGAGAAAATACTAAGTTATTTGTTCGAGATGATCCACAATTATTATCAACTCTTTGTAAATTGGACATTCACTATAGTGAAAGAGACAGACACCCGGCCAGCCACTTAAATTGTGGAATAGGTCTCATGTACGTGGACATGTAAGGTTTGTCTCCAGGCCGCTTCATCCCACTATGCCGTTAGGATCCAACTACTTTAAGATGATAACATTATGATCAAAATTGTTTAAGTCAAATGGGAAAGACAAGATTAGGAAAGAGGGAAAAGATAGAAATAAAGATGTAGTTGTTCTCCAGGCTTCATCTCCAGGCTTGTAATATTCTCCTTGATGATGTCTTGATTGAAGTTTTGATCTTCAGACTTGGTGGTTCTTGTATCCTCGAGGCTGGTCTTGGATTTACTTAGTCTTCAGGAAGTCTCAGAGGAGAAGAAAAGACAGAGAGAAAGACTTAGAGAATAGAAAGGGGGTTGGCCTTCTTGAACTTCTTCTCACTTTTCTTCTAAGTGCTTGACATCTTGAGGATGCTTCCAGAGTCTTGTTTTTGGCTAAGTCCTTCAATGGTCTTCTAGCTCCATCTTGAAAATTACTAAGTGTCTAAGTGTAGCACTTCACAAATATGCTAAGTTGAACTGATCCTAACTTAGAGAAAACTAATGAAGAGGGGTTTTCCTATGAGAATAAAATATGCTATGAATGAAATGACATTTTTAATCACAAGAAACATCAAAATAACTTTTGTGATTTCTTTATAAATATGCATGAATTTATAAATGCAATTTAATTAATTTCAAAATTTGGAAAATATAATATAGGAACAATTATAAGATTAAAGTTTTCTATGATTAAATTTTTATAACAAAATTTTATAATTAGTGTCAATAGACAGAGAGCTTTTAACTAAATCTATTGCAATTGTATTTAATAAAAAATAATGTTTCTATTAAAAGTTATTTCAAAAATTAGTCAAATTATTCAAATTAAGCACACAACTATGAATTCATTCAAAAATTACTCACAAATATTTTATAGCAGTAGCATTAATTTACAAATACTCTAAAGTTTCTAAAACATATTTATTTGCAATTTTTGGATTTATAGATTTAAAGTTATTACAAATACACTCAAATTCACCATTTGAAATTTGAATATTTTATACTAAGTCAAATTTGAATTTTGGCCGATCTAAAGTAATCTACCTGTCAAGAGCTTTCCAAAAATATAAAGTTTGTTAAATTTGGATAAGTGGTTAAATAGTTGTGACAAATCTAAGTGGCAGGGGTGTTTCTGTAAAACTGCCAATTAAATTTAATTAAGAAATTCATTTTCCATGTGGCAGCTGACTGGGCAGTGACGTGGCGCTGACGTGGCTGCCACGCGAGCACTGACTGGATAAGTCAACAGATCTGGGCCGTCAGATCTGGATCTGACGGTCCAGATCAAATCGTACCGATTCGTTTGTGACATCTAATCTAAGCCGTTGGATCGAGATCGAAGGGCTCACGTTGCATACCAGAAGGTGGCGGCGCGGTGGCTACCGGCGACGAAGGAGACGGCGGCGCGGCCTCGGTCTTGGACGAACACGATGCTCCGGCGATCCCCTTGCTCGGTGGAGACGACGGCGACGCACGGCGCGCGGCGACGGAGGAGATGGAAGTGGCGGCGTCGTCGATTGCGTGCGAGGGCAGCGAGGATACGAGGCCGGAATGGTCCGAACGCCGTTGACCTTCGGGTCGTGCTCTCGCCTCCACGTTCGGCTGCTGGACAGAGGCGAGGAAGCGGTCAGAAGATACGCACGGGCGCGGCGGGGCAGATAAGCGTGGTCTCGGAGACGGGGAGGGATTACCTCGCCGGGAAACAAAGGAAAACGGCGGCGGCTTCGAGCTTCTCCGGCGAGCAACCGTGGCGGCCTGGGGGCGTTCTGAGCTAGGGTTCGAGAGGGGAAAACGGCGGCGGGATCTGGGGTTTATATGGACGCATCTACGGCAACAAATCCCGCAAGAAACGGGGAGGAATCGACTCCGATTCGATTCAATCTTCGGCGCAATATTCGGACAGAGGTTGGAGAAGATCGGCTGACGTCACCGCTGACGTCAGCAACTATTTTCTTCTTCTGATTTTATTTATTTAATTCATATCTTTTGATTTAAATGTCCAAATGATGTCAACTTAATTTGTAAAACTTTGTAAAAATAATCTCTTGCTGTTAAACCAGTTGTGGGTATGTTTTGAGAACTTTTTAAAATTAATAAATTTGAAATGTTGGTTTAATACAAAATTGATACTTAATATCAATTTTGAATTTATAACTTAATTAAATTTTCTTTTTGCTAAATAAAATTTGTAAAATACCCACCTTCAAATATGTTTGAAATAGAGTTATTAAAACTCATTTTACTGTAATTATTCATCTTTATTTTGGCATAAGAGTAGAATAACATAATATAAATATTTCATTTTAATAAAAGAAAAGTTTTAAATTTTAGTGATTTTTGAATATTAAAAAATGTTGGGATGTTACACGGGATCTGGGGTTTATATGGACGCATCTACGGCAACAACCCGCAAGAAACGGGGAGGAATCGACTCCGATTCGATTCAATCTTCGGCGCAATATTCGGACAGAGGTTGGAGAAGATCGGCTGACGTCACCAACTATTTTCTTTTTCTGATTTTATTTATTTAATTCATATCTTTTGATTTAAATGTCCAAATGATGTCAAATTAATTTCTAAAAATTTGTAAAAATAATCTCTTGTTGTTAAACCAGTTGTGGGTATGTTTTGAGAACTTTTTAAAATTAATAAATTTGAAATGTTGGTTTAATACAAAATTGATACTTAATATCAATTTTGAATTTATAACTTAATTAAATTTTCTTTTTGCTAAATAAAATTTGTAAAATACCCACCTTCAAATATGTTTGAAATAGAGTTATTAAAACTCATTTTACTGTAATTATTCATCTTTATTTTGGCATAAGAGTAGAATAACATAATATAAATATTTTTAAAGTAATAGAAATTATAATGGATTCAAATTTTAATTCAATTTTATTTTGTGCACCATTAAGTTTTACATTATGATAAATCATTTGAAAACTTCATAACATCTTTGGAAAAGTTTTTAGATTTTAATTCATTTCCTTATATAGAATATATTAATCGTTTCATGCTTTGAAAATAAATGAATTACAGCATTGAAATTTTAATAACATGTTTTGAACTTAGTTGAGAGAATGAAAACCATTTGGTAACTAACACCATTTTTTAATAATTTGTGAATTTATGAATAAATATGACTAAGTGGTTGAAATCAATTTCTTATAAGCAAACTATTTACTTAAAATAAAATGGATTGTAGTTTGTAACATATTTGTCAAATTACATTTTAAGGTTTTTGAAATACAATGAATAATAAAATTTTTAAACTGTGACATTTGAAATATTAAACTCAAGTTTGAAGTCTTTCATAGTTGGTTTCCTTATGCATTTAATATTTTATTTTAATAAAAGGAAAGGTTTTAAATTTTAGTGATTTTTGAATATTATAAAATGTTGGGATGTTACAGAAGGAGCCTACGATTCCTGGGATCACTTGAAGGAGGACTTCATAAAATATTTCGACCCTTTCTGCGAAAGGTCAAAAACATTCGAGGAATTAAGAGCATGCCGGCAGAAGAAAGACGAGAAACTTTGATCTTACATCGGAAGATGGACCTCCATCAGAAACTCCGTGGGGGCAATATCGGAAGACAGAGGAATGGATGCCTTCACAAATGGAGTCTACAGAAAATACTTCAGAGAAGCACTCGGACGGCAAAAACCAAAAAACATGGCGGAGCTCACGAAGTTAGCAACCGAGTGGGCAGAGGGCGAAGATGCAGTCCATAGCAAAATTGTGCACTCACCACAGCGACGTCGCGACAGACGGGACAGTCGTGACCGTCGAGACAATCGAGACACCAAGGTGGAGACGACAAACGATGACGACGTGATCAAGACAGCAGGAACAAACACAATGTCAAATTCATGGCAGCAGGATTCTCAAGTAGTGATCGCAGTCGAGATGACAGAAAACAAAACAACCGCCAAGAAGCCAGAAGCAGCTACAAGAACGATAGGTCAGTCGATCGACAGGAAAACTGAAACAATGACCAAAGGGGAGGTAGCAGACAAGACGGACAACAACGGTTAGATCCAAAAAAAAAAGAATCCGTGCAGATTGCACTTATTCAAGGACCCAGAGACGGGAAGATTAATATCAAGTCATACGATTGAAAACTGTCGAGAATTCGGACAGTTGGCAATCGAATACGCAAAAAGGCACAGTAGCAATACATTCGAGCATATGGTACCCACACCACAAGGCGCATCACTGCCATCAACACCATCATATGACCCTAACAGTCAAACCGCAGGAGCGGTATATTACACGCACCAAAAGTCGACGGATCAGCACTGCAGACATCAGAGGCAAGCATACATGATCCAGAAGGGGCGGCCATCAAACATGCAACAGAAATTACACACCAGGCATGTCAACAAGGTGGTCATGGCACCACCGGTTGTGCCAGAATACCTTCGCGGATCTGAAACAGTAATCACATTTAGTCGAGAGGACCATCCACCGTCCGTATATAGGCCAGGACATTCCGCCCTTGTAATAGAAGCCCGGATAGGAAATTACAACATGAATAAGGTTTTCATGGATGGAGAAAGTGGCATCAATATCATCTTCGCCGACACACTGCGTCGAATGAACAGGTTAGTCAACAATTTACCACCATCATCAAATACTTTTCATGGCATAGTTCCAGGCAAACCATTGTGCCAAAGGGCACGATACAGCTCGACGTCACATTCGGAGATGCAACACACTTCCGAACCGAAACAATGGAATTCGAAGTTGTCGACTGGAGGTCACAATACCATGCTATACTCGCACGACCGGCGTTTGCCCGATTTATGGCAATACCACATTACGCATATCTCCAATTGAAGATGCTAGGCCCAAAAGGAATAATTACGGTCAGGGGAAACTTTCAAAGGTCAGATGCTTGCGACCGTGACTTCAACAAGATCTCTGAAACATTCGGAGCAGAGCAAACGCTAGATGAGCTCTCGCTTCTCAGCGACACAACATACATGCCGGAGAATAAAAAGCAGGCCATAGGGAAAACATTAAATACCGCAGATGACACACGGATGCACCAGGTTCATCCGACTGACTCGGAAAAAAGGTCAAAGTGTCAACAAGCTTGCCTCCCGCATAGGAAGGCGCGCTCGTCGAATTCCTCCATGAGAACTGGGATATGTTTGCATGGTCAATAGACGACATGCCAGGCATACCCAGGGAATTCGCCGAGCACACTCTCCAGCTCAGTCCAGGAACCAGGCCCGTTAAACAAACGGTACAACGCGTATCAGGACTTAGAAGAGAAGCCATCAAGAAGCATGTAGACAAGTTGCTCAAAGCAAATTTCATTTGAGAGATAAAGAAATCATAATGGGTTGCCAACCCCGTGATTGTCGAGAAGAAGAAGACAACCGAGAAGCATCGAATTCACGGGGTAAACAAATGCTGCCCAGAGGACCATTTTCTGCTACCCCGTATCGATCAGATTGTCGACTCTAATGCGGGATGCGCCCGACTGCCATTCTTGGACGCATACTCTGGATATTATCAGATAAGAATGTAGAAGGAAGAGCAAGAAAAGACAGCCTTCACAACTCCACTCAGAGTATATTGCTGAACCACAATGCCTTTCGGCCTAAAAACGCAGGAGCTACTTACAAGCATGATGCAAAACAGTTTAAAAATGCAGATCAGCAAAAATGTGGAAGTCTACGTCGACGACATAGTGATCAAGTCAATAAAGGAGTACACACTACTAGCAGACATAAAGGAGACATTGGATAACCTCAGAAGCTATAGCATCAATCTGAACCCAGAAAGATGTACCTTTGGAGTCCCGGCAGGAGAACTCTTGGGATACCTGGTCTCAGCAAGAGGAATTGAAGAAAATCCAGAGATCAGAATTTCTCCATTTGCTAGGTTTCGCCCATGGTAACCAGGCAAATGCCTACAAAACTATATGAAGTACAACAACTGACAGGAAGGGTGGGAGCCCTTAGTCTGTTCATCAGCAAGCTAGGCGAAAAGGCAATGCCGCTTTATCGACTGATGAAGAAAGTAGATAAATTTGAATGGACGGAAGAGGCAGAAGCAGCTTTTATAGACCTCAAACGAACACTCACTAAGCCTCCCGTTCTAGCAGCGCCAAAAGAGAAGGAGCCGCTATTGTCGGGGGGCTGCCCCCCGGGTAGGCCAGATCCCGGTACAGATCAGCGGTATGGCAACAGTAATTGACCTGTGGGCGCGAGCAAGGGTCATCCTCTGATGCACCGAAGGGGCAACTTGACCTTTCGAAGGTGGTTGGGCCCAAGATGTCTCTTGGAGGGCGCAAGGGTCATCCCTGAGAGCTATAAATAGCCCCCCAGGCCGTAAGGACGGCATAAGCACCAGCGGATGGTCTCTCTAAGAACTAGCTTCTCGAAGATGTCTTTGGGAACAACCTAAGACATCTTTGGGAGGCTAGGCCTAGAGATACTCATCTTAAGCTGTACTCCGGGGCAAGGGTGGAACTCAGACGCAACCGGGAAGGTTCTCGGGCTTCTCGATATGTCGGAATCCCCCGGTAAGATCCCGGGTAGACGAGAACCCGGATAAACCGGATAGGCTCTCCGGGTAGTTACTAACCGACTCACTTATCTCGGTCCTGGCAAGCTATCTTTGATGGACAGGAAGGACGTGCCAAACTGAACAAGGAGGAGACCGACATGGGGGCATGTCGGTTGGAAGTCAGAGATCTGGTGCAGACTTTCCGCCTGGCATGGGGGGAAGTCCCATTCCTCCTGACACGGAAGCCTGGTCACCTCCCGTCTGGCACGGGAGCGTGTCAGCCGGTACGATGACGCTACGAAAAGATCGGACATATATAGCCCGGCAATCCGGAAAAGTCTACTAGGCATGGGCGAAGACATGTCTTGTCTCTGACAAGGGGACAATGATGATCCAGGACGGAGCCTGCAGTCCTTGCCGGAATGATGACGACAGGGCTATGCCGGGTAGCTCGGCGGCTAGGTCGCACTAGCCAGTGTTGACATAACCGTTAGGCCTGTCCGGTGGGGCCATGTCGGATTAGGGTTTCCGCCCCTCCCGGTCGGAACTCTATAAAAGGCGCCATAACTTCTTCGGTGGGAGCAGAGACCAACTTGAGGGCCAAAACTATAGTCTCATTTACTCCTAGTGCATTTACTTCCTCCTCCTCTCTAGTTCATCTTGTTCATCACCAAAAGAGCTCAAGGAGCATGTTGTAGATCTTGTGACACACTTATATTGAGAGGGAAGGCAGGAGTAGGGGTGTTACCTCCCCACGAGGGCCCCGAACCTGGGTATATCGTGTGTGTGGCTTTGCCTTCATACATTTATTTGTGTTTGCTAGATCTTGTGGTGTTTCCTTCGGTCTAGTATTGTGTTGTTTGGTGATCTTGTTATTTCTGGCATCACCTACCGTGTGAGTTCTTTAGCTCGCTAGCCCTCCCCGGATCCACCAGCGTCCATCGGCCCCGCACGTTAGCCATCCTATGGCATCTGCCATGACACCACCACGAAAGTTGGCGCCCACCGTGGGGCTGGTAGAGGCGTTGGCTGGTGTACACATCCGGACAGGTTCCACCGTTCGCTTCGGCGTCCGAGTTCTCTCCGGCCTAGTTGTCAGGCTGGGCGAGATGGACTTCGTCAGCGACAATGCTGGCTGTTTCCGGAACCGTCCCTTCCCGACGAACGGATGCCTCATCGACTTCGGCGTCTTCACCACCTATGTCGCCACCGAGATCGTCTGCAACTATCCGGACATTGTCCTGGAAGCAGAGGATCCCCCTATGCTCTGCGCCGCCCGGGATCAGCGTGTCGATCGCCCCGCGGGCTGCGTCGCAGTCATGATGGTAGGGGTGAACGAGGAGGCGTTCGAGGACGCCCCCGACGGCGACACCGGCAGCGGCAGAACTCGGTTGGCCAAACCTCCTCAGGAGCGAGGTGCTGCCCGTGATGGCGACCCCCAGCCGTCCCAACTTCGTCGCCGACCGGATCCCCTCTCGGGTCTGGGCGCCAAGTTGGTTGTCCCTTTGACAGCTGACAATGATACCCAGGTCACTTCGGCTGATTTGGATGAGCAACGTAGGTTGCTACTCACGGAAGCCCAAGAGATCGCCGAGATCCGGCGTGAGCTTTGTGCTAGTCTCCGTGAGTACAACGCTGCTCACGGGTTTCCTAAGATAGATTCCCGGGACAAGCGCATTGCTGATCTGTGCAAGAAAGGCAGGATGGTGAATGATGAGCTGGCTGGTGGCGCGGCGCCTAGCCATAGCCGATCGGGTAGTCTGATCTCGGCTGAGAAGCCGGTATACAGCTCAGCTGCCAAAACCCTTAGGGCTACCGAGGCAGCTATGTCCGAATTAGCTGGGCTATCCGGGGAGGCTCTGCGCAAATAGTAGGAGCGAGTCAACGAGTTGGTCGTAGAGGCTAACCGGCAGAACAAGTCCTTCAAGAATAATAACCCGGGAGCTGGGTCCCAGGTGTACTCGGCTAGGGCCGAGAGCAACAAATTGGGCGGAGAGGCTTCGTCTCCGCATCCGAGTAGGAGCAAGAGCAAAAGCCGAAGCCGGAGCCGGGGCTCCGGGAAAAACAAGCTGTTGCAGACATACGACCCAGCCTTTGCTGGTATCCAGCAAGCCGAACAGAACAATCCCGGTCAGGCTCAGAGCAATAAGGGTGGTGGTAACCGGGGTGTAGGAAACAATGTCCCGGCTAGCCGTGGTAATCCACCTCGGAATCCACCACAAAGTCAGGGAAACCGACAGCGAGATGCCGCCTCAGTCCCACAACAAGCCATAGTCCCTGTGGTTAACAGGCACGATGATGGCAATTCGAGGTTGCAGCAACTCGGATACCAACCTAACGAGAATCCCTTGGGATCTTGGATAGGAACTCGGCAGCTAGTTCCAGCGGATGCCAGGTACCGGCTCGACCGGATTCATCAGTCCGAGTTGGTTGAAGAGCAAGGCCCTCCGGGACCTACCTGCTTTGGACCCCGGATCATGCGGGAGCCGGCTGTGTGAAATTTTCAGCTTAACCGGGGTGTCAAAACCTATGACGGTAGCTCGAAGCCGGAGGATTGGCTGACCGACTATGTAACTGCAGTGAGCATAGCTGGTGGAAAAAGACGCTGAGAGGTACGATATGTGCCGCAGATGTTGGAAGGACCTGCCAGGATCTGGCTAAATAACTTGAGGGCGGACAACATAGACTGTTGGTTGGATTTCGAGGAAGCCTTCATCAGCAAGTTCACCAACACGTACAAGAGGCCGAACCGACCTCAGCAGCCTGCCATCTGCAGGCAGAGGAGCAATGAAACTGACCGAGAGTACCTTACTCGGTGGAGCAACATTCGCAATTCTTGCGAAGGGGTTGTCGAGGCACAGGACATATCGTGGTTTGCCCAAGGATGCTGGCATGGCTCCATGCTTTGGCAGAAGCTGCAAAGGAAGATGCCGACAACACTGGCAGAGACCATGCGCATCGCCGACACCTACACGCTTGGAGACCCCATGCAACCCCTGGTGGATGTCGGAGACTCCAACAGGAGGAATGCGGGAAATCAGCGCTCGGGGTCAAGCAGAAGCCATGATCGCCACGATTTCGGCTAGAAGAGGAGCCAGCCCGAGTTCCACTATGCCTCGTAGCATGTCGCGGCTGTTGGCCGAGATCAGGGGGATGCCAGAAGCAATCAATGGCAGAAAGTGACTGGCCCGGCTTGGGGTGAGAGCCAAGAAGTACAGAAGACCTGGGTGGACCAGAAGAAACCCCTGACATACGAAGAGATGCTGAACAAGCCATGCTGCTACCATACGTTGGAATCCAACAAGCCGGCTAATCACTCTACTCGGCAATGCAGCTGGTACCAGCGCACGTTGCAAGAAGGCAGCGCGGGGGCTACCCGGCCGAACGCTCCGGCATCACGGCCCAATATTCCGAGACCTCCTCCTCCACTATCCGGTGCCAATGCAGTACGGGTTAATCAACCGAACCAGGGACCTCCCAAACCAGTAAATGTGGTGCACAGAAGGAATAACAATGGTGCATGTCCGAGTAACCAATCCGTACACTAACAGGGTAGCTACCAGGAGGCACATCAGAGTTATGTGGTCTTCGTAACCGAGCCCACTGACCGGAAGAGTGTGCGACACCGCGCCCTGGAGGTGAAAGCTGTGATCCCGGCGGTGCCCAAGTTCTTGCACTGGTCCGAGATGGAGATCACATGGAGCCGGAAGGATCATCCCCGGGTTATGCCCAAGCCTGGTGCCTATGCTTTGGTGGTAGACCCGACCTTTGTTGGACCAAGCCTCAACGTCCGCTTCAGCCGGGTTCTGATTGACAATGGCAGTGCCATTAACATTATGTACAAGGATACCATGCTGAAGCTGGGATTTTCCCTGAACACATTACTCCCCACCAAGACGACCTTCCATGGCATTGTACCCGGAGTCTCTTGTTCGCCCATGGGCAAAATTTGGGTTGAAGTATTGTTCGGAACCCGGGAAAACTGCCGGACCGAGAGCTTGGAATTCGAGGTCGTGGATCTCGAAAGTCCATACCATGCACTGATTGGCAGGCCAGCCTTGGCCAAATTCATGATCTCCACTCACATGGGCTACCTGAAAATGAAGATGCCGGGTCCTAATGGAGTGATCACCATCGCGGGGGACCACAAGCGCTCCATGGAGTGTGCATCTTCCGGCTCGAGCTTAGCCGAGTCCCTGGTCATAGCTAAGGAGAAGAAGAGGATCCAGCAGGTGGTTGCACTAGCCAAGACATCGCAACTCGGCATGCCCGGGATGGTGAACCCAGAGCAGAACGCCTCATTTCAAGCACCACGGGAGACCAAGAAGGTAGGAGTGGACCCCAGTAACCCGGAGCATCAGGTCATCATTGGCAGCTGCCTGGACAGCAAATAGGAAAGCGAGCTCGTCGAATTCCTACGTGAGAATCGGGATGCCTTCGCGTGGTCGAATGACGATCTGCAGGGCGTTCCGAGGGAGTTGGCTGAGCACTCGCTGTTTGTGAGACCGGATGCAAAGCCGGTGAAGCAACCAACTAGGCGTCTCTCGGATGAAAGAAGAGCTGCCATCATGGAACATCTCGCAGTAATTCTGGACGGCGGATTCGTGATGGAAGTGCTGCATCCGGATTGGATATCAAATCCAGTCCTTGTTGAGAAGAAGAAAGATGATCCCCTCGTGCTATAGGTGTGGCGCATGTGCATCGACTTCACCAACGTCAGCAAAGCATGCCCGAAAGATCCTTTTCCACTCCCCTGGATAGATCAAGTAATCGATTCCACTACCGGGAGTGAGCTTTTGACTTTTTTAGATGCTTATTCTGGTTTTCACCAGATACCCTTGAATCCGGATGATCAATTGAAAACTGCTTTCATTACCCCGTATGGGGCTTACTGCTATCGTGTCATGACTTTTGGTTTGAGAAATGCTGGTGCTACATAGCAGAGATGCATGCAAAACTGTTTACATGACCAAATAGGCCGGAATGCCAAAGTCTATGTCGAGGACATAGTCATAAAAACGAAAGAAAAATCCTCATTGATCGATGATCTGAGGGAAACATTTAAAAACTTAAGAAAATTCCGGATGAAGTTGAACCCGGATAAATGTACATTCGGCGTTCCGGCAGGAAAGTTACTCGGTTTCCACATTTCAAGAAGGGGAATTGAAGTCAATCCGGGTAAGATACGTGCAATCGAGAGCATGAAACTACCGATACGTCTCAAAGACGTGCAAAAGTTTACAGGCTGCTTGGCATCCCTAAGTCGGTTTGTGAGCCGACTAGGGGAGAAGGCCTTGCCCCTATATCAATTGATGAAAAAGAGTAAAACCTTTGTTTGGACCCCGCAAGCTGATGCGGCGCTCAATGATTTAAAAAAAGATGCTCTCAACCGCACCTATGTTGGCATCCCCATTGCCCAAGGAGCCTATGCTACTGTACATCGCTGCCACTAACCGGGTAGTAAGTGTGGCCATCGTAGTGGAAAGAGAAGAAGGGGACAAGTTGATACAGAGACATGTATACTATCTGAATCTCGGAATCCAAACATAAGTACCCGCATTATCGAAAGATGGCATATGGGGTGTACTTGGCAGTTACCAAGCTCAAGCACTATTTCCAAGAGCACCCAATCACAGTAGTGTGTGAAGCTCCCCTCGCCAAGATCATCGGCTGTAAAGATGCGAGCGGCCGGGTTGCCAAATGGGTCATCCAGTTGTCTCCGTACGCTCCGGCATACGAGAGACGGGACGCCATCAAGTCGCAGGCGCTGCCGGACTTCTTGGTGGACTGGGCCGAGATGCAATATGAACCCCCAATTTCGGACTATAATTTATGGAGAATGCATTTCGATGGTTCCAAGGCCAAGATCGGATTGGGAGCCGGGGTCGTCCTCACCTCACCAAAGCAAGATGTGTTGAGGTATGTGCTGCAAATTCATTTCCGGGCATCTAACAACGTGGCCGAGTACGAGGCTCTGGTGCATGGGCTCAATGTCGCCAAGGAAATAGGTATCCGCCGGATAGAATGCTTCGGTGATTCCGACTTGGTGGTGCAGCAGGTGTCGGGGAACTGGGATGCAGTTGACGCCAACATGGCATCATACCGGTTTCATGTGCAGAAAATATCCGGGTTTTTTGAAGGTTGCGAGTTCAAGCACATACCAAGAGGGGAGAATGAAGCAGCGGATGTGTTATCCAAGCTGGGGTCGTCCCGGGATGCTATTTCGCCCGGCATCGCCCTGGAACATCTAAGGAAGCCATCTATTCTGTCGGCCCAGTGGGAACTGGGGTATCAAGAGCCCATTGCCCCCAGGCCTCGCTCGCGGGCTAGACGGACAAAACGGCTAAGGACCAGGCGACCCCGCCTGACGGGACCCTCGAGAGGCAACTCCCCTCGACGGCCTGAAGAGGGGGCGAGGGCCTCAAGCGACCGCCTCGCCTCAGGGGATCCTCCCCGCCAAGGAACCCCGACAGAGCACACGTGGTCTCTGCCACGCTCGTACAAAGGCGCTCACACCCCCGTCGCTTTCCCTGGCGATAAAGCGGTCAACAAAGCTGCTCCGCCTGCTGCACAGCTGTGACAACCTTCTACTCTGACGATAAAGCAGGTGGACGGCGCAACCCTCCAACGGAGATCGTCATCGTGGGCTCCACCTCAGAGACTGCCCGCTCTACGGGCGGTACAAGCGCGGTCGGCCGCCTGTCGGCCACGGCGCCACTTTTATCAACAATGGACCGAGTCCATGGACGGACGGAGCGCGGTGGACTCGTGCTTCACCCCGTGACTGGCAAGTGGGAGCCACCTTGAAGGCCAAGCCGAAGAAGAAGACCGGAGGCGCCTATAAAAGAGAGAAGACATCCATCGTAGCAAGGGTCGGCTCCTTGCGTGCAAAACACCCCTATAAACCCTAGCAGCTCTAGTTAGGTTAGCCTCTGGCTGGAGGAGGAGGAAGATCATAACTTCCCCCCCAGGCAAGAACTGCCTCAAGGGGGCTTCCGGCAAGCTCAATTGTACTTTAACCTCCCACATATAGTACAGACAGGCAGGAGTAGCGGTCTTACGTCCTCACGAGGGCCGTGAACCTGGGTAAAGGACGGTGTTTTCCTTGGTCGGGTGTGCGTCTTTTTCGGGTCCGGCGAGCAACATCGTGGAGCCACTTGAGGGTTTAGACCTCCGCGTTCAATCCCCTCTTGAACTACACTTCAGGAAGTGACTACCCCCGATTCCTGGGAGTCATAACCCGACATTTGGCGCGTCAGGTAGGGGATTGAGGCGCGTCAACAACCTTCGAGTTCGTCTCCGCGCCATGGTGAACACGCGCACCACTCGCACCGCTCGAGTCAGCCGACGCGCGCCCGCGGGAACATGCGCGCCCCCAGGCGCCGCGACCACCCGCGCGACCAACCGCGCAAGGCGGGGCCGACCCCGCCAAGAGGAGCATGTCCCCTCTGGCCCTCAGCCGGAGGAGCCAGAGCACGACGCCGAGCACCAGGAGGACGCGCAGTCGTCGCACCCGTCGCAGCGCCCAAGTGGCTCGGACCCGTGGAGAACCGTCCCTACGCCCCACATCGCACTGCTCATGGCGCAGGAGCTGCTCCGCTACCAGCCCACCGCTGAGGCCCACGAGCAGTGGCTCCAACGCCTCAACCACCACGTCGACATCGCCACGACGCGCCCCGCTCCGTCGCAGTCCAACGCACACCCCTCTCTCCCGGGCACGGTCGCAACAAATGCGCCTCCCGCCACCTCCGGGGCCTGCGCCGACTGCGGCAGAGAGGGCTGCTTCGCACGCGACCTCGCTGCGTGATTGCATGATCGTGCAGCGCACCGCGCCCGACGCCCATGTGGGGATGGAGCTCCAGCAAGACCGCCAGAAACAGGCTCGTGCAGGAGCTCGGCCAGGCGGGGCAGCAGAACCGCGGCGCGCTTCAGCACGGGGTCGCTACGTACACCTCGGGATGCATGGCGTTCACACACTCCCTGCGCCGCGTGGTCTGGCCGCAGAAGTTCACGCCGGCTCTTTCCAAGGGCTACGACGGCTCCAGCAACCCCGTCGAGTTCCTGCAGCTCTACACCACCTCCGTCCAAGCTATGGGGGGAGACGACAAGGTCATGGCCAACTGGTTCTCCCACGCGCTGCGCGACTATGCGCTATCATGGCTCCTGAACCTCCCGGAGGACTATGTGAACTCCTGGAAGGAGCTCTGCAAGCAGCTCGTCTCCAACCTCAAGGGGACGTACGAGCGCGCCCTCGCCCACAACGATCTGCGCGCTGTGGTGCAGAGGAAGGACGAAACGCTCCGCAAGTACATCCAACGCTTCAGCCAAGTGCGCAACAAGATACCGAACATCCCCGACACTCAAGTCATCGCCGCCTTCCGCGAGGGAGTCACCAACAGCAGGATGCTTGAGATACTGGGCATCCACGACAAGCTCACCTCTGTGGTCAAGCTGTTCGACATGGCGGACAAGTGCGCCAAGGCTGAAGAGGGACTCCTCTTCGTGAAAATGTCCTCGAGAAACCTCCAGACCCCTCAAGTGGTCGCAGTACACCATCGCCTTCGACGCTCAGGACCACCCCAAGTCCACCAAGACTGTTGGAACCCTCCCGCTGGACTGCACCCCCACCATCGACAATGTAGCTGTCTCCAAGACGCTCATCGACGGCGGAGCAGGCCTGAACGTTATCTCCATAGATACGTTCGAAGCGCTTCAAGTGCCCTACGAGAGGGTTATGCCCTCGAGACCCTTCACGGGGGTCACCAGCGGCTCAATCGAGTCTCTAGGCCAGGTCAGGCTTGCCGTCACCTTCGGGAGCGAAGAAAATTACCGCACCAAACACATTGACTTTGATGTTGCGCACATCGGCTTGCCGTACAACGCCATCCTCGGCTACCCCGCGCTCGCGAAGTTCATGGCCGTCACGCACCATGCGTACAACATGGTCAAGATGCCCGGCAGCGCCGGCACGATCACCATACGTGGGCATGTCCTGGACGCCACGCGCGCTGTGAAGATGGCCTACAAGACTGCCGACATGGCCTTCCCCGCATACGAGGACCAAGAGCCTCTCGAGAGGCCCAAGAAGAAGAAGCAGTTGTTCTCCCAGGAGGCAGCTGCTACAAAAAAGATCTCCCTGAGCTCAGGTAGCTCGGGGGCTAGCGTCACCATTGGCGCCGTTCTACCTCCCAAATAGGAAAGCACGCTCGTCGCCTTCCTCCAGGCAAACTATGACATGTTCGCGTGGACACCGTCAGATATGTCTGGTGTACCGAGGGAGGTGATCGAGCACCACTTGGCCGTGTGCCCAAACGCGCGCCCCGTCAAGCAGAAAGCAAGAAAGCAAGCCCCCGAGAAGCAAGCGTTCATCGTCAAGGAGGTCGAGAAGCTCAAAGCAGCAAATGCAGTCCGCGAAGTCGCGCACCCCACTTGGCTCTCCAACGGCGTGGTGGTACCAAAACCCGCCGGCGGAGGCCGCCTCTGCATCGACTACACCGACGTAAACAAGGCCTGCCCCAAGGACCCTTACCCAATGCCCAGAATTGATCAGATCGTGGACTCCACGGCAGGCTGCGACCTCCTGTGTTTCCTCGATGCCTTCTCTGGTTATCACCAAATTAAGATGGCTAAAGAGGACGAGGAGAAGATGGCTTTTCTCAGCCCATGTGGTGTGTGTTTGCTACGTCTGCATGCCCTTCGGCCTAAAAAACACCGGAGCCACTTTCCAGAGGTTAATGAGGATAGCCCTTGGCGGGCAAATGGGGCGAAACGCGGAAGCATATGTTGATGACATCTTCGTGAAGTCACGAGAAGAAAATACACTGCTCAGAGACCTGGAAGAAAACTTCGCCAGCCTGCGCAAGGTGAACATCAAGCTCAACCCCGCCAAGTGTGTCTTTGGAGTACCTTCAGGCAAATTGCTGGGTTTCCTCGTGTCCCATCGGGGCATAGAGGCGAACCCAGACAAAATCAAGGCCATAGAAGGCATGCAACCTCCACGCAGGCTCAAGGACATGCAACGCCTGGTTGGATGCATGGCCAGCTTGGGTCGATTCATCTCCAAGTTCGGCGAAAGAGCCATGCCGTTTTTCAAGATCATGAAAAGGAAGGGCACCTTCAAGTGGACACCTGAAGCTGAAAAAGTATTTGCGGACTTGAAAAAGTACTTGGCAAGCCCACCTGTAATGGTCGCCCCAAGACCTGGCGAGCACCTGAAGCTGTACTTGTCAGCCACCCCTCAAACAGCCAGTGTTGTCCTTGTGGTGGAAAGAGAGGAGCTTGTACTTCACAAGAAGAGTGCAACCACCCTAAAGAAAAAGCCTCCTGATAAAGAGCTCGAAGAAGGGACAGTAATCACAAGGCCCACGCCAGGCCCAAAGCCTCAAGAGGAGACCGCCCCGAGTCAACTGCTGAAAGAGGCTAACGCACTCGAGGCTCAGGAGGAGCGCTGCGAGGCCACGTCCCGCAAGGACAAGTCCCTCGAGGGCAAGCGCCTCGAGGACATGTCCCCCGGGGCCAAGTCCCTCGAGGCCAAGTCCCCCGAGGCCAAGTCCCTCGAGGCCAAGTCCCTCGAGGCCAAGTCCCATGAGGCCACGTCCCTCGAGGCCAAGTCCCTCGAGGCCACATGCCCTGAGGCCAAGTCCCTCGAGGACAAGACCCTCGAGGACACATCCCTCGAGGCCCAGAAGAAGCCTCTTGAAGCCGACTCCATCGAGGGCAAAACTGGGCCACCTCAGGCGAAAGACGCCAAGGAAAAGGAAACCACTCTCGTCGAGCATCCAGTTTACTTCGTCAGCACAGTACTGCGTGATGCTCGCGAGCGGTACCCTATGCAGCAGAAGCTTTTCCTCGCACTCCTCATCGCCTCAAGAAAGTTGCGGCACTACTTCCAGGGGCACCCCATCACGGTGGTAACCTCTTTCCCCCTGGAGCAAATTCTGCGCAACCCAAACGCGACAGATCGTGTCGCAGGATGGAACATCGAGCTACAGCCTTTCAATTTGCGCTTCAATACCACAAGGGTAATCAAAGGAAGAGCGCTAGCAGACTTCGTCGCCGAATGGACTGATCCAACCCCTGAAGAGCCCTGGGAAGAAGAGCACGAGTCTTCTGGAGCAACAATGCCCAGCTACTGGACCATGAAGTTCGACGGAGCTTTCACTTGTCGCCACGGTGGGGCAGGTGTAGTGCTGACCTCGCCAAAAGGCGACAAGTTGTATTATGCAGTCCAGCTGTGCTTCGGAATCGACAAGATATCCAACAACATCGCCAAGTATGAAGCGTTGCTTGCTGGCTTACGCGCCGCAATCGCCCTAGGCGTCAAGCACATACTCATCAAGGGCGACTCCTAGCTGCTCGTCAACTTCTCCAACAAAAGCTACAAGGCCAAGGACGACCACATGGCCGCATACCTTGAAGAGGTCCGTAGGTTGGAGAAGAACTTCAGGGGAATGGAGCTCATACACATCCCAAGGAAAGAAAACCAAGAGGCTGACGACGTCGCAAAGCGCACATCAAAGAGTCAAGCCCAGCTGCCAGGTGTCTTTGAGGAAAGGCTCGTCAAGGCATCCATAAAGCAGCCCCTCGAGGCCGCGCCCGCAAGCACAGACGAAGCGCTCTGTAACGCCCCGGGATTTATCCCATTTTTAGATTCTTGTTTTTCTGTTCTGCATCTTCATGTCATCATTTCTTCATGCATTTAAATCACACCCTTCAAATTCTTGTCCACATTTAATTATTTATGCTTTTCAAATTAATTAAAATGGGTAATTCAAATATTTTGCAAATATTATAAAAACTAATTTATTAGATTGCCTATTTAAAAACTAAGACTATTTTATAAAGTTTCTTTATACAAATTATTTTTCTATTTTGTTTTAGAATACAAAAATAGAAAAGAATTAAACAAAACTTTTAAAATAAAAATAGAGGGAGAAAGCCTTCTTGGGCCCCAACCCACTTACCTGGCCCATCTCCTCTCCTCTGGCCCAGCCCATCTTCCCCTTCCCTTCTTCCCCGTACGGTTAGTAGCGAGCTCGCTTTACACGTAGCCATGGTGCTCCCTACCATGTGCTCTCCCTTTCCCCTCCTACATAGCCGGCCCTCTCCCCCTCCTCCTACCCGAAACCCTAACCTCTCCTCCCATCCGCCGCCGCCACTCTCCCCTCCGATCCCCTCTCTGTTTTCTTCCCCGATAAACATCACCGGAGCAACCTCACCGGCCCCCCTGCCACTCCGATGCCGTCGAAGGCGAGAGGAGGAGCCCCGAAGCACCACCGCGACGTCCCCTCCCTTTTCCCCCAAGTAATCGAGCCGGGGGCACGGGGGTCAGGCTAGTATGTCGCCTCTTCCCCAACGTCGGCCATGGTTCCCTGACTCCAAATCATCCTCTCCGTTGACCACGCGCCCGCCACCGGCCTCCCCTCGGTGAGCCACACCCCCCCTACTGCTTGCCCAAATTAACCGCGTCCTCCGTCGCCGTAGTCTGTCCTCGCCGGAGCAAATAGCGAGCTCGGTCGCGCCACCACCGCCGCCGAGCACCAACCCGAAGGCCCCGTGCCTCCACTCCACATCTAGGCACAAAAACGGACTCACCAATCGATCCCCCACCTCCGCACGTGCTCGGCCGCCCTGCGCCGCCCGATTTGGGTCGCCGCCGGCGTGAATTGCGCCGCCCCTGCTCTCTGTCGCGGACACACCTTCAGGCTTCAGTTTTCGTCAGAGAAACAGACTCCCGTTTCATCTTAAAAAGAACACGTGGCTTTTCTTATCACAACCACCCGCCTGGCCTAGTGGCTGCCTCCGTCGTTCACTCGCTGCGAGAGATCCTGAGTTCGAAACCCAGCGCGGCCGATTAAAAATCGCCACCCCTTTTTGTTTGGCTCACTATCGCCCTGGCCCCACCGATCAGTGACCGTGTGGCCAGTGCAGCACACCCTCCGCGCACGGTCAGCCTAGGGCCCGCGTGTCAGCCGCAGTGTCTAGCCCACCTCCGGTGCAAAAAGCCTAGATCCAGATCTGGATCTTGATCTTTGCGCTCAGCCCCCTGCTCTTCCTTTTTTTCTGCACAGAGACCTCACCAGCATGTTTTCAGTCACGGATAAGTCCCTGCAATTTACAGAAAGAACCCTAAAACTAAATTGTTAATAACTTTTAATCTATAACTCCAAATAAAATAATCTTTATATGTTTATTTATCAGAAAAATGCAATGAATATTAATATGCCATTTGTATGCCTTTTTGCATCTGTTATTTTAATTTCTTAGTGTAATTTGTTTATTGCAACTATGTAATTAAATATGGAATGTTAGGGGTAATAAATATATAATGCCCCATTCCATTTAATTTAATTATATCACCCATGCCATGTGTTGCCATGTTAACCAACATTTAATATTGCTGGTAAATAAATAACTTGCACCTAAATTTTAATTGCCGGGGTTGCTTTCCCGCTTAATTTGGATTACCTGCATTGTATTGCATCTTGCCATGCCATGCATCATTCTCGTATAATCATGCTGGATCTTTTGCCGTAGTTGTAAAATGCATCTTTTACGCTTTCCAGTGTTTGTTGCTTCTTCGCGGATAAGACGTTGAGATGTGTGAGCCAAGACAAGATCTGCTTCCATGCGGGATTCCAGGCAAGCAAAGTTTGCTTGTTTACCTATAGATTGTCTTTCATTCCTGCCGTTGATCTCTGCTACCCTAGTAATCGATTCTTGAATTTGCGATCCCATCACATGTTTATCCTGCAGCCTATACAGCTTTATCCCCACATCCCATCACCTGTTGAATGTTTATCTGTTAGCCTTGCGAGTTGTAGCGCATGCTTAGAATTGGTTGTGCGAGTCCTCTGTTGGTCTTTTATTTCATATGCCCAGCGTGATAGATTATTCTACCTTAATAAAATGTTGTATTATATTGGGGTATTATAACTAAAAGATAAGGCACCGACGGAAGGCCTTGCGAGGTGTTTTGTTCTGCTAAGTGTCGACCTAGGAACTGAGATTTTGTCCTCGGATCCAGTTTTAAGCGCACTAACCACTTGTGGGAGGCCCAATGGAGCCCCCCTCGACTTTGACTGGAACTTCGACTTGTCCGGGAGCCGCACCTAGTTCGGGTTTTCCATTTGTCTCATATGCATCAATACTAGTGTAGTATTTTACTTTGGCGGTGTGCCTTGTTACATGCATATAGGGCGCGGCCTGTTGGTGCGGAGGGGTGTGTCCTGCGGGAGTCCGCACCCTTTTGGCCGGGACCAGCATAGCTCCCGTGGCTCCTAGACTTGTTGCGGTGAAGGAAAAGAGTTGGGTTGAAAGGCCCTAATGTTTTTGACTGGGTTGATCATGCGAGTATGGGTCCAGTAGTGCACCCCTGCAGGGTATAATCTTATCGATGAGCCGTGTCCACGGTTATGGACGACTTGGTGATGATGCTGCCTAACAAGATCTAGACAACTTACAATTAATTAATGTTAATTAATTTGACTAGTAATATGGAATTACTTTCACAATAAATTATTTATAAAAACTGTTCAACGTGTGACTTTCCCGAATTGCTTCCTCATACTTGGTTGAGGGGGTTAATTCGAGAATGGGTTATGATTGGTGCTAGTTGTAGATGTTTATCTTAAGCGCTCTCTTATCCCTCTCTGATTAGACGGAAGTTGTAGCGTGTCTCTTTATGTTGCTAGTGCTGTTGCCGCTAAGTCCACTGACGTGGGGCTGCCTTGCGGGTAGCCCACGATGATGCTACCTGGGCCGCGCCAAGGATGGAAAGGCCCACAGGAGGCCCACGCGGGATAGCATGTAACCTAGTCCAAGTCGGTTAGGAAAGCATAACCTGCCATATCTGTAGATGCCATCGGCACCAACCACCCGAGACCTGGCTTCCTATAAAGCCAGGAGGGTTGCCCGTCCCAAGGGACATGCTCATAACCACCACGACAAACCCTAGCGAGATCGCAATCTCGCCATTGTAATCGCTACTCGCATCAATAATCAGACAAGCAGGAGTAGGGTGTTATCCTCCGGGAGCCTGAACCTGGGTAAAACCTCGCTTGTCAGCCATCGTGATCACCTTGCACTCATCTCTCTCCCCATCAATCAACCCGGGGTGCACAACCCTGGGACTTGTCGAGTTAACACCTCGTCAATTGGCGCCGTCTGTGGGAAGTCTAACAAGTGCTAGGATCATGGTCGCACCGGCTCCATCCGCAATGAAGATCGGCGCATCCGCCATCAGGGAGTCGATCCGATTCGGCTCCTTCGAGTACGTCATCCACTCGCCAGCTCATCAATCGGTGTACGCCGATCTGGACAAAGGTATACACATCACCTTCGGCTCCATATTCTGCTGCATCGATAGTCGTGGCATACTCAGGTCTACGACTAATGCGCTACGCGCGACGGCGTCACCAAAATCGCCGACCATCGCACCCGCTGGACCCGCTGAGATCGCATCTGCCGCACCCGCGGAGATCGCGACCGCCGGACCCGCTGAGATCGCATCTACTGCACCCGCGAAGAGGACATCTACATCGACAATCTCGGCAACGGCCGCGTGAATCGAGTCTACTACCCCAAACCTCGGTCGCGCGGTCGATCAAGTCAAGATCCACTTCCACCGTCGCACCCGCACGGGTGACCAGGGGCGCGCGTCCGACAGCCATGTCGCGCGCGCCCTCGTCTTCGTGGAAATCCCAGGTCTACCCCAAGCCAATCGCACTCGCCCCGGCGAGTGTGAGCACATGGACAATCGCGAAGAGACGCGACAGCGGGTGCCCCGCGTGTCGTGGTATCGGCATAATTGATAGGAGACGGGGGTCCTCTAGCCTACGTATGGATTGTGGGGAAGAAGGTTGGTGTCGTCGAGGTCGGGATTGAACACGGCGAGTTTACCCAGCTTCGGATCCCACAGCGGTGGCAGGATCCTACGTGCTGCTATAATTCACTATGAGGCAATAGCCGTGAACAGGTTACAATGTGCTTGATGCGTATCGAAGTGTCTTCCCTAAAGGCTCCCTGGTGGCCGGCTTATATAGGCGGCCAGACCCCAGGGTACAAGGTAAGTGCTTATCCGGCAAGTAATCAGAGTCCTAGACCTAGCCGGCTTAGTTGCCGCCTTCCGTCTTGGGCTCGGTGGCTTGATGGGCTTAGGCCTTCCGCCTTCCTTGGACCGTCCGCCTACTTCCTTGCACGTCAGCTATCTGGGCCGCCCGGAAGGCCTTGGCCTTACCACCCTTGGGCCACCCTGGACTAGCCGGATTGATCCATGCTGGTTATACGCCTAGTTGATATATCCCCAACATTAGCCCCCGGAAAGGTTGAAGTTCTCCAGGCGCCGGCTTCTCCTTGATTCTCCATCTGCCAAGGTTGGCGGCTGCAGGACTTGAACCATTCTGAAAATCAAAGAGTCATGCGTGTCTTGATGTTGACAGGCGGCCGCCTTTGTCCACCATGGGAAAAGACGGCTACTCGGCAATCTTTGCCGAGCATTCTTCTTGACGGTTTCCGCCTAGCCGGCTTCACGACAGTTTGAAAACTACCTAGGCGGGAATCTCGCCATGATCATAAATTGCGGGAAAAGAGGGGGCGTGGAGATCGTGCAATCGTGGGCCGCAACGGACGTGGGACACGTGTCCGACTAAAATGCCGTTGCACAGGGAGCAACGCCTGGCCCTATAAATAGGTAGCCCAAACGGTCCATTTTCTTTACCCTGCCTTTGCTCTCCGTGCGCCCTTGTCTCTTACACTTCCTCGTTCCTCGCCTCCGAACGAACTCCGGCGAGCTCTTCTTCTCCGGTGACCTTCCCGAGCGGCGATGTCCACCGGTCCCGCTCACTCGACGGCGTCGAGCGGCCCGGCGACCGAGACCGTGCTTGCGACGCCGATGGGCGGCGCCATTACTCGTGCCGCGGCGGCGACGACGGCGGGCAACGTCACCGCCGTCGTCCCTCGGACTTCCTCCGCGCGCGCTCCCGCGGCGGGCTCCTCAGCTCCTCCACCGACCACCACGGCAACGGCGACGGCGAACGCCCCCGGTGACGAGGAAGAAGAAGCGGCGGACCTCGGGTCCCGCTACTGGCTGCCTTCTATCGTCGACGAAGACGCCCTCCAAGATTTGGAGGCTGTCGGCTACCTCCCCACTCGGGAGGATTGCCGGTGGAGGGCCGCCTTGGGAGACATCATCCCGGCTCCGGAAGCCGGAGAACGGGTAATCCTCACCTCCCACCTGGTCAGGGGAATGGCGCTTCCGCCTTCCGCCTTCTTTAGTGAGGTCTTAGATCACTACGGGCTCCAGCCCCATAATATCGCACCCAATAGCATATTAGTCTTAGCCGGCTTCACAGCTCTTTTCGAAGGCTATCTAGGTATTAGGCCTAGTTTAGACTTCTTTAGATACTGTTTCCGTTGCCGGCGACAGACGGTGCCGGACGGCGGGCTGGCGACCTGCGGCAGCGTCACCTTCAACTGCCGCCAGGGCCGCCAATGGTATCCTAAGATACCATACCTCGAGTCCGTCAAGGGGTGGACCTCCACCTTCTTCTACTGCCAAGACATGGCAGCGCCGGGCCGTCAAATCGGCATTCCGGCATTCGTCAACGCGCCGCCCATGCCTCGCCCATGCTGGGACGAGGCGGTGCCCAAGTTGACGGAGGAACTCCGCCTTATTCAAAGGCGGATCGAGTTCCTCACGAGGACGATGGCTCCCCCCAGCTGGATGGGGTCGACACCGTCATTTGCTGGCTCGGCCGGCAAATCCTCCCCCTGCGGTACAGCCCGCACAAGATGTGTCAGTATTCGCCTACTGACACAGCCTCTCTTCGCGTGAGCGAAGAGATATTGCCGGTCGCCGACCTGGCATTCCGGCTCCGCAGCCTCGTCAAGGCAGGGTCGGTGAAGGCGGTCGAGGGCGTGCCCATGCACACCCACGACAATCCTCCCCTCGAGGTGAATATTTTCTTCCTTTGCCCCTCACTTGACAGCTTTGCCGGCTAGGATTGAGTTCCCTTAACATGTCTTCTTTTTCAGCTCTCCGAGTTGAGGGAGGATGACCTGGCTCCCGACTTCTACGAGTCGGAAGCCGGGAAGACGAAGAAGTGCAAGGTGTCCGGCGCTGCTTCCTCTACGGCGAATGCTGAGAGGAAGAAACGGATCGCGTCGGCTACTGAGCCGACTCTCGCCAACATTGGCGAGAACGCGGGGATTAACATCTCCCGAAGGTACTTCAACTTTGCCTTTTCCAGATGGCGAACCTTTTGAACATTGGCTGACTTATTGTGCTTGCTTTTTGTTAACAGGGAAAGGGTCGCAACCTCCCGGTTGACGACCAGGCTCCTTGGCAAGGGAAAGCGGCCGCAAGGCGGCTCGCCGGCCACCGTGCCACCAACTCCCCCGCTCCACGCCGGCAGCTTCATGGCTGACGCTCGGCGCCAACCTCCAGCTCCGGCCTCAGGTGCTCCGCCAAGGGCCCCTTCCGCCGACCGCGCGCCCAAAACTCCCCTTCTGCTGGCTGAGGCTACGGCCGATGATGCCGCGCAATCGCGCGCCGCCAACGAAGGGTTGCTGGAGTCGACTGCCGGCGGGTCCCGGAGGGCAGCCCCGACTGCGGGAGGCGGCAAAGTCAGAGACCCTTGGTATACCTTTAAGGAGGCCAAGGAGTCAACTTTGGCTTTTGCCGCCTTTGCCTCGCAGGCATTCGACGACTTGGAGGGCGACCTATCTGTAAGTTTCTACCCCTCCGGCATATACATAGTCTTTCCCCCGAGCACTTAGATGGCTAGTCAAAAGAAACTTTGACTGCCGGCTTAGTGGTTATTCGACAATATGTTATATGCCTTTGTTTTTTCTTGCAGGGCCTTGTGTCCGCCAACGTCGAGCTCGTCTCCTCCCGAGTCGAGATAAACCGGCGCCACCGCGACCTGAAGAAGGAGTGCGAGGCCAAGGACAGGCGGATCGCCGAGCTGGAGGCGGCCCGCAAAAAAGATGAAGGTAGGGTGGATCCTTTTCTCCAACTATACTTTTGAGCTATGTTTCCGTCAATCATTTTAGCTTGGCGAATCCATATTTGTAGAACTGCTAGACCACGCCCCGGATATCCTGAAGGCGTCCACTGATATGCAAGCTCTTATGAATGAAGCTTCAGACTTGGCGGCCGCCAACTTGGAGTTGAAGGCGGCTCATCAAAAAGAGATGGAGGCCCAGCAACTCAAGTTTGCGCAGGAATCCAGCCAGCTCACTGGTGAGCTGGAAAGCCTGCGCAACAAGTTGGCGGAGGCGGAGAAGATGGCTGCGGAAGAGATATCCAAGCAGACTTCTCGCGCCCAAACTGCAGAGGACGCGCTGGCAACTCATATGATTGAGTTGTCGGCTTTCCATAACTCGGTCCTTGGTAATTTCTCGCTCCTTTTTTTTTTGATACTGCCATGTTGCTTTAGCCTGAGCCAAACTTATGGCTTTATTTTTGATGCAGTTCCCGCCGGTTTTGGCGATGACAAGGTTGTCAGCCCCCGCCTGGATCGCCTTGCGCGTCTGGGCGAGCTGATCGCCGAGACTTTGGCGGCGTCCAAGCGGTTTGCCGCCAAATTCTTCACTTCGTCTGGCAGCCAGGAGCCGACCGAGTTCAGCGACGTGCCCGCCATCTTGGAGCAGGCGACCAAATTGCACAAAAGCTCGCTGAAGTCGGCGGCGCGGGGAGGAGCCAAGACTGCCCTTGGGTTGTTCATGGCGCACTACCCCGAGGCGGAGATAGAAGCCGTCACCGAAGGCATGCCGTCGACTTACGAAGACGGCAGCGAGGTTGAGCCGGTCGCTGTGCTGGACAGCGTTGCCGGCTACGCCACGCGAGTCGCCGACATGGTGGATACTTCAATCTTCTACCGGCGCCATCCTGTGCCTGGCGGAGAGGGAGCTGAAGCTGCCGGCGCGGCCGAGGCGGAGGGGAGTGATAGTTCCGGGGCTGAAGTTGTCAGCCCCCAAGCCTGATGTAGACGCTCCCCCGAGCCATATCTTTTTTCTGTCCTTGCCTTCCACCAGCCTTATTTTGTCGGCCCCTGAAACAATGCAACATTTGTAATATTTGTATATACTTTTGCTGTTGCCTTGTTAGGCGGAAACTAGCTGACAAGTTTTACTTTGTCTTTATTTATATGGCCCGCCTTAATTTTACCCTGACTTATATGCTTGACTTTTTGTATGTTGACGAAACCTCAGCCGGTAACTTTAGCTGAAACAACCAGGGCTAGACCATTTGTTTAGAATCAGAGACCAAAGCCAACATGTTGGTGTCAAATACATACTACTAGGCGAACCACATATAAGTAATCAGAGGCAAAGGAATTAGGCGGCGCAAAAAGTTTGTTTTTGCTTTGGGTTGGCTCGAAAGCTGCAAGTATCTACCAGTTTGAACCTTTGCACGGAGCTAGAAAATAGGTAACTTAGATACATAGGGGAAATATGATTGCAAGAAAGACAAAAGATGGCATGCATCTCAACACAGATGAGGAACCATAGACTTTTATTTCATAATCATATTTAACTTATTACAATTATAAATTGCTAAGTGTAGAAAGGACGTAGCTGCTCAATGTTCCAAGGCCGTTTTGTTTGCTCGAACGGGTCGTCAATGCCTCTTTTGCGCTTGGTTCCCCTTTTTCCTGCCGCTTTCTTGCGCATTTTCTTTTCTTCTTCGTCGCGGATGTCGGCTAGGTAGTAGGAACCATTGAGCAACGCCTTTGTGACTATAAACGGTCCTTCCCATGGCGGGGATAGCTTGTGCAAGCCTTTTCTATCTCGAATTAGGCGGAGAACCAGGTCACCTGTTCTGAAGCTTCGCTTCCGCACTCTCCGGCTATGATAGCGGCGGAGTTGTTGCTGGTACAAGGCGGAGCGATGGAGAGCGACGTCTCTTTCTTCGTCTAGCAGGTCTAGGCTATCCTGTCTTGCACCTTCTACGTCTTGCTCGATGTAGGCTTGGACTCTTGGGGAATCGTACTTCATGTCGGTAGGTAGCACTGCCTCTGCGCCATATACTAAGAAGAAAGGAGTGTAGGCGGTGGATCTGTTTGGCGTTGTGCGCAAACTCCATAATACCGACTGTAACTCATCTGCCCAAGCGCCGGCTGCCCTATGTAATGGAGCTTCGAGACGAGGCTTAAGTCCTGATAGGACTAGGCCGTTTGTACGCTCTACTTGCCCATTGGATTGAGGGTGTGACACAGATGCCAAATCAAGCCGGATGCCCAGATCATTGCAGTATTCTTCTATATCGCCTTGAGACAAATTGCTGCCATTATCGGTGATAATGCTGTGTGGAACTTCAAACCGAGAGATAATTCCCCAGAGAAAGTTGGTGGCTGTTCGTGCGTCAAGTTTGATGATCGGTTTGGCCTCGACCCATTTAGTGAACTTGTCGACAGCGACCAATAGGTGAGTGTACCCACCACGCGCCTTTTTGAAGGGACCCACCATGTCTAAGCCCCAGACCGCAAACGGCCAGGTGATTGGGATCGTCCTTAGCTCCTGTGCCGGCAAGTGAGGTTGACGGGCGTACAACTGGCAACCTTTGCATGTCTTGACGATGTTCTCGGCATCTTCTTTGGCGGTGAGCCAGTAGAAACCTTGGCGGAAAGCTTTGGATACAATGGACCTAGCGGAAGCATAATGCCCGCAGGCGCCAATATGTATGTCCTTCAGAATTTCCTGGCCTTCCTCCGGCTGTATGCACCGCTGATAGATGCCGCATGTGCTTCGCTTGTAGAGCTCGCCTTTTATTATCGTGAATGCTTTGGCTCGCCTTATGATCTGCCTTTTTAGCACCTCATCGTCCTCCGGCAACTTTTGGTCGATTAGAAAATCGAGATATGGGACTGTCCAATCCGGCTGTGTTAAGTAGACAGCGAGACTTGCCGCTTCTACCGGTTCTTCTGAGTCGGGGTCCATCAAATCGGCGCCTTTAATGGATGGCTTGTGCAATTGTTCCAGGAAGATATCTTTTGGTACCTTTTTGCGTTCCGATCCCAGTCTTGCAAGTGTGTCTGCCGCCTCATTCTCAGCTCTTGGAACGTGTCGGACTTCGTAGCCTACGAAGTTTTTTGCAAATTCGTCAACTTTGGCTCTGTAAGCCGCCATTGTTGCGCTTTTCGCATCCCATGTTCCGCTTACTTGCTGTGCGACCAAATCTGAGTCGCCGTAACAGAGGATTCTTTTGACACCTAGGTCATTTGCCACGTGTAACCCATGAAGCAAAGCTTCGTACTCGGCAACATTGTTGGTTGCTGTGAAGTGGATTTGTAACACGTAGCTAAGCTTGTCACCTTTAGGCGTACGTAGAACTACTCCAGCCCCCGAGCCTTTGAGCATCTTTGATCCGTCAAAGTGCATGACCCAATATTCTGACTCGGGGAGTGCTGTTTCCTCCATAGCCTCTGTCCAGTCGGCGACAAAGTCTGCAAGTGCTTGAGATTTGATGGCGGTCCGTGGTTTATAGACTATATCAAAAGCGGCAAGTTCGATGCCCCATTTGGCGACTCGACCTGTTGCCTCTGCATTGTTGATTATGTCGCCCAACGGTGCCTTGCTGACTACTGTCACTGTGTGTTCCTGGAAGTAATGCCTAAGCTCTCTGGCGGCGAAGAATACACCATACGCCAGCTTTTGGTAATGCGGATACCTCTGCTTGGAGGCGGAGAACACTTCACTGATGAAGTAGACCGGTCGCTGCTCACACGCTGCGGCTTCGCTCTCCTTTCTTTCCACAACCAAGACAACGCTGACAACAGCTCCTGTTGCCGCGATGTACAGCAGCATTGGTTCCTGTGATCGAGGTGCTGCCAATATCGGAGCGGATATGAGGGCCTCCTTAAGTTGTTGCAAGGCGGCGTCTGCCTCTGCTGTCCACTCGAAGTTGTCGGATTTCTTCAGTAGCCGGTAGAGAGGCATTGCCTTTTCCCCTAGGCGGCTTATGAAACGACTGACGACTGCCGCCGATCCGGCTAGGCGCTGCACGTCCTTCAGACAAGTAGGTCTGGATATGTTTTGTATGGCCTTGATCTTCTCCGGGTTAACCTCAATCCCTCGTTCTGAGACGATGAAACCGAGGAGTTTGCCGGCTGGGACGCCAAAAACGCACTTGGCGGGATTGAGCTTCATCTGATACCTCCGGAGGTTCTGAAAAGTTTCTTCCAAGTCCTCTAGGAGATCTGCCTTCTTTTTTGACATTACCGCGATCTCGTCTACATAGACGTGAACGTTGCGACCGATCTGCTCGTGCAGGCACTTTTGCATACAACGCTGGTATGTTGCCCCTGCATTTTTCAGGCCAAAAGGCATGGTAATGTAGCAGAAAGTCCCATATGGAGTTGTGAAAGATGTTTTCAGTTGATCTGACTCTCTCATCTTGATTTGGTGGTATCCTGAGTAGGCGTCCAGAAAACAAAGCAGCTCGGAGCCTGCTGTGGAGTCTACGACTTGGTCGATCCTAGGCAGCGCAAAGGGATCCTTTGGGCAGCACTTGTTAACACCAGTATAGTCGATACACATCCTCAGCTCTTTATTCTTCTTTGGGACAAGTACAGGATTTGCCACCCAATCGGTGTGTACAACTTCTTTTATGAAATTGGCGGCCTTCAGCCTATTTATCTCCTTCCCTATAGCCTTGCGTCTCTCATCTCCAAAGCGTCTTGTTGCTTGCTTCACCGGCTTGGATCCTTTTATGACGTTGAGCGAGTGCTCGGCAAGTTCCCTCGGTACACCAGGCATGTCGGAAGGCGACCATGCAAAGATGTCACGATTCTCACGGAAGAACTCGACGAGCGCGCCTTCCTATTTGCTGTCAAGGTTGGAGCCGATGACAACTTGCTTAGACTTGTCACCTGGGATGAGGTCCGCCTTTTTGGTGTCTTCTGAGGCTTCGAAAGTCTTCTTGACATCCATCTTTGGCTTTGGCATGGAGTTGTCTGAATCCGCCCCGAGCAGCGCGAGTTCTTCCTTGTGGATGACGGCTTCTGCGAAGGCGGCCATGCCACGCTCGCACTCCTTGGCTTTCTTGAAGTTGCCGGAAACCGTGATGGTTCCGTTTTCCCCCGGCATTTTAAGCTTGCTGTATATGTAGCACGGCCTTGCCATGAACTTGGCGAAAGCCGGTCGTCCGAAGATTGCATGATAGGCGCTTTTGAAGGGGACAACTTCGAACCGGAGGAACTCTGAGCGGTAGTTCTCTTTTGGTCCGAAAGTTACCTTCAGCCTGATGCTTCCCATTGACTTTGCTTGTCTGCCGGGCACTATGCCATGAAATGTGAGGTTGCTATGATCCAGCTGGTCCTCTGACAGGTTCATGCGGCTTAGCGTGTCGTAGTACAGGATGTTGAGGCTGATGCCGCCATCCATGAGTACCTTTGTGAGTCTGAAGTTGTCGACAATGGGGTCGACGACAAGGGCGTACTTGCCTGGGTGAGGGACGTGATCAGGGTGGTCGGAATGGTCCCAAGTGATTGCTGCCTCCGACCAGTTCAAGTACTGAGGGACGTCCGGCATTATCGCGTTGAGTTCGCGCATCTCCGCCTTGTCCGCTTTAGCCGAAGGTGTGCCGACAAAGCACACAAGAGATTCTTTGACCTTCGGGTACGGCTTCTTTTTCTTGGCGGCTGCGTCCTCTTCGCTTGAGATAGACATGTCGTCGTCATCCTCATCCTCCTTGCTGTCTTTCTTGTCGTTCTTCTTTGACTTTTTTGACTTCCAGCCGACTGTGGGATCCTTTTTGAAGTCGTCCATGAAACGGCACTCTCCAAGCATGTGGTTGACCTTGCCCAATGAGGCGTGGATGGGACACGGCAAGAGCTTTGCCTGTTCGCAAGTGATTCGCGCCGCCTGGGGCCCTGAGTCGGCTTCGCGATTATCTTTCTTTTTTTTCCACTTCTTTTTGCCGGCGTTTCCTTGGAACGCTACGGCTACCTCATTGGAAGGACCAGCTTTGTCATCCGCCGCCTGTTTGCGCTTGTTGTTCCGCTTTGGTATGATGTTGACGTCTGGGTCATCGTCCCGGGCGTCGTCATCCGCCGCCGCGTATTGGGCGGCTAGGTTGAGCATCTCACCAAGGTCCGTGATTTGCTCGCGGACGAGCCTATGACGGAGTAAGGACTTCTTCTTTAGGCCCGTGTAGAAGGCATGGATAGCCTGTGCGTCCGAAACCCCATGACAGTTGGCCTTTTCGGATATCCAGCGGCTGACAAAAACTGTCATGGTTTCGTCCGGCTTTTGGATACAGCGCTGCAAATCCGTGTGGGTATTCGGACGCTTGTATGTTCCTTGGAAGTGCTGGGAGAAAACCTTTTCCATGTCGTACCAGCTATGGATGGACTTTTCAGGGAGGTTGTCGATCCAAGCTCTTGCCGTGCCTTCCAACATGAGAGGTAGGTAGCGGACAGCAATATGGCTGCTCCCGCCGGCAATCTCTATGGCCATGGCGTAGACGGAAAGCCATGAGTCCGGCTTAACAAGGCCGTTGTACCTAGAACAGTTTTTTTACACTGATGTCATGTCCTTGGGGAACGGCTCTTTGCGGATGGCGTCGCCGAAGCACTTTGGTCCAGAGTATAGCGGCTCCTTTCCTCTTGCTATGTCTTGTAGGCGGTGTCGTGCGTCTTTTGGATCGAGCTGCCGTGCGCCTCTGTTTGCGTCCGGCTCGTCCTGCGCCGCCCGGCTTATGCTGCGCCTGGGCCCTTCTACCTCCTCTCTCCTCTTGCTGCCAGTGCTATGCTGCGGAGACCGGCTGCGGCCTCTCCTTGGAGGGTCGTTGCCGGCATCTTTTCTAGGCGGCTGCCTGTTGTTCCGGCTACCGCCATTGTCGCGTCTTGGCTGAGGTGGAGGTGGTAGGTATCCTCTGCTTCCTGTCCTTGAATTCTCGTCCCGCCTTTGTTTTGGCGGCGGTGCCTTCTTTGGAGGTGGCGTTGCCTTCCTTTTGTCGCCATGGCTACTGGAGCCAGACGGGCCTTCGGGGTCGGCACCTGGTGCAGCTTTGCACTTTCCTGACTTAGACTCTAAGTCTCCCGCGCGGGCATCCGCCATGTGGCCGTAGGAATCAGCGCGAGCTTGTTGTTCTAGGGCCTTGCTTACGAAGTGTCTTGCGTTGGCCAACTTTTCTTCCGCCGTGTAAGTGTTGTCATCCAGGGTATCTAGCGCGGCAGCCGCGTTGAGGATAGGGGTGCAGAAGACAACATCCCCCCTTCTATCCACTCGCTGTGGTGCCGTACGCCAATCGAATCCTAGGTCTTGAGCCGTTGTCGTTGCTTGCGTAGGCGGCTCTTTTCCACGGCGGTTTTTTGATGACCTTTTCTCCTCGAAGAGTTGCCGGTTTGTATTGGCCGACATCTTCTCCTGCTCTTTCTTGATCTTCTTCGCAAGGCTCTCAACGTGCTCCTCTCTTTTTCGCAGGAAGTCAGAGTGCTTAAGCATGTTAAGCCTAAGCTCTTCCACTTCGTCGAGTGGGGTGTTTTTGTTTACCGGAGTATTCATGATCTCGTCTACTTCTATGATGACGGAGAGCAAATCCGTGGGTTTGCTGCTGCCGCCTTTCTCGAGGCCAGTTTTCTTCTTTGCGCACACCTTGTCGGAACTTTCAATGAGTTGGCCGGCAGTGGTGTCTCCGGCTTCTTCCGCCGGCTTGATTTGCGCTTCCGAAGTAACTGGGGTTGTCTCGTGACCGACAACAACCATCATAGCCAGCTTGTCAGGCATGTCTGTATCCGCTGTACCCTCTGAGGGAGCCGGATTTCCACTGGAAAAGCGGGTTTTGATCTTCTCTTCGAAGAGACTAGCATCATCATCGGAGTCAGAGTCTATGTTGACTTGAACAGTAGATCTGGATCCGGCATCTGACATCGCATCCTCCTGCAGAGCAAGGAGGATTGATTCAGGATCGTTGTTTTCCGGCTGGGAGTCGGATCCCAGTCCGACAACTCCGACGAAAGGGAAATCAGATTCGGCCGACTCCTGGGAGAAGGCGGATTCAGATCCATCTTGCCGGTCGACTGCTTGGTCGAAGGGTTGGTGGGTGGGGTTGTAGAAACGCGGTAGGCCGTACGCCTCTGGCGTGTACCCGATGAAGACGTCGATCCCTCCGATCGGAACGATTGCGCATCCGATAAGGTAGTCGTCCGCCGGGAGCCAGGACTCATCCGAGTTGACGTAGTTGTGGCCGTCATACCTTGTGACGCGACCGACGGCGATCTGCTTGCCCACGCCGCCAAGTGTTCCCGCCTGGAACGTGACGCCAGGAACCTTATGCCCCACGGTGGGCGCCAACTGTCGTGGTATCGGCATAATTGATAGGAGACGGGGGTCCTCTAGCCTACGTATGGATTGTGGGGAAGAAGGTTGGTGTCGTCGAGGTCGGGATTGAACACGGCGAGTTTACCTAGCTTCAGATCCCACAGCGGTGGCGGGATCCTACGTGCTGCTATAATTCACTATGAAGCAATAGCCGTGAACAGGTTACAATGTGCTTGATGCGTATCGAAGTGTCTGCCCTAAAGGCTCCCTGGTGGCCGGCTTATATAGGCGGCCAGACCCCAGGGTACAAGGTAAGTGCTTGTCCGGCAAGTAATCAGAGTCCTAGACCTAGCCGGCTTAGTTGCCGCCTTCCGTCTTGGGCTCGGTGGCTTGATGGGCTTAGGCCTTCCGCCTTCCTTGGGCCGTCCGCCTACTTCCTTGCACGTCAGCTATCTGGGCCGCCCGGCAGGCCTTGGCCTTACCACCCTTGGGCCACCCTGGACTAGCCGGATTGATCCATGCTGGTTATACCCCTAGTTGATATATCCCCAACACCGCGCGCCATGTTGCAGCAATTTTCAACCCCGAGCAAGAAGCGGGTGACAGAAGCAGCAGCGGCAGCACCAACTCCCCAATTCAAGTCTACCCCAAGCAAGTCTTCATGGCCGGCACAGCACCGCATGACGACGAAGACGAACCCGCATATCCGCTAGAGGTGGACATGCCGGACCAGACCAAACTTGTCATCACGCGGGACATGGCGATCCAAGCCATGAAGCATGTGGACGAGGGCACGTTCCCCCCACCCAACGCACCTCGAGAAGACCACCTGGCGGTCCAGTACTTGCTACGCAAGGAAGGCGAACGAATTCGTGCCGAAAAAGCCGAACTTCTCAGGCGCAAAAGGGACGCGGATGCATCGAGTGCCAGGCGAGCCGCCCTCTCCTTCACATCCTCCACAGAGGTGAACCAGGGAGCACGGCGAACCAGAGCCCGTGTCCCCCACATGGCAGAAGCTGATCGAACAAGGCTCACCCGTAACCTCGACTCGTCCTTCGTCACCGAAGATGAAAACGGGATACCCGTCCCAAAGACGGCGAATGCCGCCCTGATATCAGTCGAGACATACCTCCGGCTCACGCAGCCACCGGAGGGGGACGCGCGCTCCCTTCTCCACAAGCAACAAATTGCCTCCATAAGGGCAATCGAAGAAGCTCTGGCGGCCAAGGGGCCAAGCAACCGAGCGCATGAACCAACGACGTCGGGCATCCCATCGGCGCAGCGACAGCCAGTCAAGGACCTCCGTGACGTCCTGACACAGAAGACGGTGGACCGCAACCGCAAGGAGCGTTCGGCTAGCGCGGCACACGCGGACAACCACGCCGACCGCGACTTTGAGCCGTGTGGCGCAGCATGCTTTAGCTTCAACATCCACGACACCCGCATGCCTAAAGGCTTCAAGTTGACGGCTGGCACACCAAAGTACGACGGGAAGCAAGACCCAAAGCTATGGCTCGAAGACTACCTCATCGCTTGCACCTGTCAAGGCGTAACGTCGACTACAGCAATGCAGTACATCCAGCTCATGCTGACAGACTCGGCACGCGGGTGGCTCACAAGCCAACCCAAAGACTCTTTCCGAACATGGGAGGAATTCCAGGATAACTTTATCAAGAGTTTCTCAGGGACATTCGCCAGGGCGACGACCTACATCGAGTTGCAGGCCTGCAAGCAAGGGAAGGATGAGTCGCTCCGCTCTTACATCCAGAGGTGAACACTCCTCCGCAATACCATGGAACCCGTATCAGAGGATCGAGTGATGGACGCCTTCATGCATGGCGTCGCTCGCCGCGACCTCCGGGAGGAATTCGGTAGGCTCCAGCCGAAGACCACAATAGAACTCATGAAGACAGCCAACCAATGGGCCGAAGGAGAGTACTACGTCTGCGAAACTTCTCCCAAAAAGGAAGGCGAAACAAGCAACTGGTGCGAGGCACGTCAAAAGAAGAAGGCACGTTACACCCACGATTCAATCGAATTAGTAGCGGCGGGTTATGAAACCCCTCGTGAGGACAAGCGTGACGGCAGCCGACAGTACGAGCAAAGTCGGCAGCCCAGCTCGAGTCAGTACAACCGTGGCAGCAGCAGCATCGACCACAATGATGGAAGTCAGAAACGCGAGTGGAAGCGCCCGTTGACCCCAGCAGAGGAACTTATGCAACCCTGTAAGCATCACTCCTTCCGCAACCCGGCAACAGGAAAGTGGGGTTCAAACCACCTGTTGAAGGATTGCCGCAAAGCAAGAAAGATCTACCATGCCATGCAGCAAATCATCGCCCCGGTGCAGGCCATACAAGCGGCACCACAGCTAGCCATCCAGGCAGCACCCGCAAACAACAACCAAGTGCAGGCGGCAGGAGCGTTCCCCCAGCCGCAGCAGCAGCAACAAGGTCCGTCGGCAGCAGCCGACACGTACCCAGCCACACGGGGACAGCTGAACATGATCCAGAAGGGACCCCCGTCGAACAGGCGGCAGAAAATCATCACACGCCAAGTACTTCAATCCATCAACAGCCCGCGCGCGGTACCAGACTACCTGCGCCGGTCGGAGACACCAATCACATTTTCCAGGGCAGATCACCCAACGGAGGTAGTCCGACCCGGGCACGCCGCACTCGTGATTGAGGCCTTGATCGGCGACTACAGCCTGAAGAAGGTATTCCTGGACGGAGGCAGCGGCATCAACATCATATTCGCCGATACCCTCAGACGAATGAACAGGTCGACAGAGAAATTGCCGGACTCGGAGACCACCTTCCACGGCATAGTACCAGGGCAAGCAATCACGCCCATGGGAACAATCACACTCGACGTCATCCTCGGTACTCCCGAGCACTTCAGGAAGGAGTCGATAGACTTTGAGGTCGTCGACTGGAAGTCACAATACCACGCCATCCTCGGACACCCAAGCTTTGCCAGGTTCATGGCAGTACCCCACTACGCCTACCTGATGATAAAGTTGCCCGGGCCGAAAGGAGTGATCACCGTCCGCGGCGACTTCGGGGTCTCCAACAGCTGCGACCGCGAGTTCGCCAAGATCTCCGAGTTCTTCGGTGTCGAAGAGCACTTCAAGGCCATATCAGCCGACAACGACCAGACCATCTTCCCGGCTCGCAAGAAGCCTGCCAAAGACGCAGCGTTCAACACGAATGACGACACTGTCACCCACCAAGTCCATCCGACTGACAGCGGACAGACGGTCAAGGTCTCATCGAGTCTGACCCCCGCATAGGAAGGCGCGCTCGTCGAGTTCCTACGTGAGAACTGGAAAATCTTTATATGGCAACCTTCTGACATGCCAGGGATACCCAGGGAACTCGCCGAGCACTCTCTGAAAGTCCACAAGGACGCACGACCAGTCAAGCAATCCATGCGACGCTTCTCAGGACCCAAACAAGACGCGATCACCATGGAAGTCGACAGATTACTGCACGCCAAGTTCATCCGAGAGATTAAGGACTCGGACTGGGTCGCCAACCCGGTTCTAGTTGAGAAAAAGAAGGCGAAGAAACTACGCATGTGCGTTGACTTCACCGCAGTCAACAAATGCTGCCCCAAGGACCACTTCCCGCTCCCGCGGATAGACCAGATCATCGACTCGACTGCAGGTTGCGAACGTCTGTCCTTTCTGGATGCCTACTCAGGTTACCAGCAGATCAGGCTGAAAGTCGAGGACGAAGAGAAGACAACCTTCATCACACCCGGCGGCGTCTTTTGCTACCAGACGATGCCGTTCGGGTTAAAGAACGCAGGTGCCACGTACCAGCGGACAATGCAAGCATGCCTCAAGGGGCTAATCGGGCAGATCGTCCAAGTCTACGTCGACGACATCGTCGTCACTACCCGAAAGGAGGATACCCTAGTCGACGACCTCCGCAAGGTCTTCGCCGCACTGGACGTGTATCAGATCAAGCTCAATCCAGAGAAGTGCGTGTTCGGCGTACCAGCCGGAGAGCTACTAGGGTACCTTGTATCCGCAAGAGGAATCGAAGCAAACCCCGAGAAGGTGAAGAACATACTCACAATGCCAGCACCAACCAAGCTCAGGGAGGTGCAACGATTAGCTGGCCGAGTCGCAGCTCTCAACCGGTTCATTAGTAAGTTGGGAGAGAAAGCCTTACCTTTCTACCAACTGATGAAGAAGTCAGACAAGTTCGAGTGGACACAAGAGGCGCAGGACGCGTTCGACCATCTCAAGAAAACACTGACAACCTCTCCAGTCCTCGTGGCACCACTGGAAAATGAGCCGCTCTACCTGTACGTCTCAGCAACGAACAGGGTGGTGAGCACGGTGCTCGTAGTCGAACGCGAAGAAGAAGGGCACAATCACCCGGTGCAGAGGCCCGTCTACTACCTTAGCAAAGTACTCACCTTGTCCAAGCAGAACTACCCTCATTACCAGAAGCTGGCATACGGAGTCTTCATGACCTCCAGAAAGGTCGTCCACTACTTCTCCGAGCACCCGATCACGGTGGTAAGCTCCTCTGGACTAGCAGACATTCTCACAAACCAGCGCGCGACAGGACGAGTCGCCAAGTGGGTTGTCGAACTAGGACCATGGGGGCTGAAGTATGCTCACCCGAAGTCCATCAAGGCCCAAGTTCTCCCAGAATTCACCACCGAGTGGATAGAAGCCCAGCTACCAAATGTCCCCGACTTGTCCAACGCATGGACAATGTACTTTGATGGCTCCAAGAAATTCAAGTCAGCCGGGGCAGGAGTCGTGCTCATCTCCCCCAAAGGCGACAAGCTCAAGTATGTCCTACAGATGGACTTTCCAACGCCGTCCAACAACGAAGCCAAGTACGAGGCCCTGATCCACGGCATGCGGATGGCCAAGAACTGCGGCGCCACGCACATCATGATCTACGACGACTCCTACCTGGTGATACAGCAAACCATGAAGTCCTGCGACGCCATCGCTGACAACATGATCGCCTACACAGACCTCTACAATCAGTGGGAAGGCAACTTCGACGGCTGCGAGCTGCGCCACATTGGCCGTGAAAGCAACGAGGAAGCCGATGTCCTCGCTAACATGGGCTCAGACAGGGTGCCAGTCCCACCCGGCTTCTTCCTCGAGTGCATCACGAAGAGATCCATCAAGACTCAGAGTACAGCAAGCACTGCAACAACAAAAGGCGATGTCAACCCGCCAAGCCAAGACAAGGTCCCCATGGAGGTCATGCTAGTCGAAGCCACATGGACAGGACCGTACCTGGCATACATACTACATCAGAAGCTGCCAGCCGACCCAGTCGAAGCAAAGCGCATCATCAGACGCTCCAAAAGTTTCACCGTCATCAATGGAGAACTCTACAAAAGAAGCATCTCAGGAATCCTACAAAGGTGCATAGATCCAGTCGACGGCCAAGCCATCTTACTCGACATCCACGCGGGTACCTGCGGGCATCACGCCAGCAGTCGGGCACTGGTGGCCAAGGCGCTACGAGCCGGGTTCTACAGGCTGACAGCCATGCAGGACGCCGAGGAGCTGGTGATGAAATGCACAGGGTGCCAGGAATTTGCCAACAAGCCGCACGCCCCAGCATCAGAACTCAAAACAATACCATAAGCCTGGCCCTTTGCCCAATGGGGTCTGGACATGGTGGGCCTGCTGAAGAAATCCTCACCCGGAGGTCACACTCACCTCCTGGTTGCAGTCGATAAGTTCACAAAGTGGATCGAAGCCGTGCCCATCACAAGTTCGACTGCATCCACAGCGGTCAACTTCATCAGGTCAATCATCTTCAGATTTGGGGTACCAAACGGGATCATCACCGACAACGGCTCAAACTTCACAGCCAAAGAATTCAAGGACTTCTGCTCAGAGCAGGGGATCAAACTCAGCTACGCGTCTGTCTCGCACCCGCAATCCAACGGACAAGTGGAGAAAGCTATCGGCCTCGTCTGCAGCGGCATCAAGAAACGACTGCGCGTGCCCCTAAAACGCGCATCGGGCGCATGGGTGGAAGAACTGCCATCGGTCATCTGGAGTCTGCGAACAACGCCAAATAGATCCACCCAGTACACTCCATTCTTCATGGTGTACGGTGCAGAAGCGGTCCTCCCATGCGACATCAAGTTCGACGCACCGAGAGTAGTCGCCTACGACGAGTCGGAAGCAGAGGAGGCACTCGAAGACAGCAGAGACACCCTGGATGAAGCGCGCGACATCGCCCTGGCACGATCAGCCGTGTATCAGCAGGACCTGCGCAATTATCACACTCGGAGGCTGCGACCAAGAGCGTTCGTTGCAGGCGACCTGATTCTTCGACTCAAGCAAAAGAAGGTGCACAAGCTCGCTTCCCCATGGGAGGGCCCGTACATCGTAACCGAAGCAATAGGCAATGGAGCTTACCGCCTAAAGGACTCGAAGACAGGAGCGGACTGCAGCAACCCGTGGAACGTAGCACAACTCCGCCGGTTCTACGCCTAGTTCAAAACAACCATTGTACAAGAAAATCAGCGCGGCAGGTTTCAGACGCACTCTTTCCCTTACCAGGGTACCTGAGGGGACTGGAAGGGTTTTAATGAGGCGGCCTGTTCGCAAGAATCAATAAAGTGATTTGAAGAAATTATGTCTCCTTTACCTGTCACTCAGAGGAAGCTCAAAAATCCTAGGTCGCCACCCGAACCACTCGGGGGCAGCGCCACACAGGTTGAAATAAAATCTTAGGCCGCCACCCAACTTACTCGGGGGCTGCGCCATACAAGCATAAAGTCAAAAATCCTAGGCCACCACCCGACCGACTCGGGGGCTGCGCCATACAGGTCAAGTTCAAAATCCTAGGGCGCCGCCCGCCACACACGGGGGCTGCGCCACACAGGTCACACTTGTAACCCTAGGCTACCACTCGAGTTACTCGGGGGCTACGCCAAACAGGCCTTCTCAGAAAAATCTTCAGCCGCCACTCGAACCCACTCGGGGGCTGCGCTGCACAGGTCAAGTTCCAAATCCTAGGTCACCACCCGACATACTCGGGGGCTGCGCCAAATAGGTAACACTTGTAATCCTAGGCCGCCACTCGACCTACTCGGGGGCTACGCCAGACAGGTCTTAGCCAAAATCCTAGGCCACCACTCGAGCGACTCGGGGGCTGCGCCATATAGGTCAAGTTACAAAAATCCTAAGTCGCCACCTGATAAAATCAGAGACTGCGGCATACAGGTCACACTTGAAAAACCTAGGCCGCTGCCTAGCATACTAGGCGAATGCGCCATACAGGTCGCAAATCAAATCAGGCACTCTCACTTTCGAGTAAACAGATCAACTCTCATAACTTGAAAGTACTTTAATCTGTTATCATACTTACACAGGCACATTTGCCCTCTATAGCTAACCCTGTACATCAGACGACAGCTACTCTAAACTGCAGGTTCAGCCTTCGGCGCATCAAGGGGGCCTACAAGGCGCTCGCTCAGGTCCTGAACCTGCCGGATAATCCGGCGCGCAGCCGCCAAGGTCTCGTCGAAGTCGTCGTCACCCGGCAGGCCTTCAAGCACCCTCTCAAGCGGGAGATGTGGCCGGTGCATCCAGACGTATGCCAGCGCCGCGTTCGCACCAGCCACAAGTTGGGCGTCGACGACCTCCTTCAGCCCTTCACCATCGCGGAACCTCTCCAGCAAGGCAGACAACCCGTTCGGCTGCGCATTATGCGGGAAGTACACACGATTGATGTGCCAAAGGTCTCTTCCGGCAGTTCTCCAGAAGAAAAGCAGCGCGCCACGTACGATCAAGCATGGTGGCAAGGACGCGCCCCCTCGACTGGTTCACCCAGAACTGTCGAGCTTCGTAGGAGTCGCCGGACGCCTCTCGGGTGACTCGCTCCTCAACGCGAGCCCGCTCGGCCTCCCAGTCAGGATTAACATCTGCGCACATAAAATGCAAGTCAGAACGAGAAGGAAAGCCAACAAGGACGGCAGCCGCCAAAAGGATACATACCTTGCAGCTGCCGACTGATCAGGTCGATCTCCCCAAGCAAAAAATCCTCACGTCGCGAGAACTCTGCCGTGGGATGCGACTGAGAACGGTGCAGCAGCCGCTCCGTATTCTTCAGGGTCGCCTCAAGCTCCACCACCTTGTTCTTCAGATATGTGATTATCCGCTGATCATTTACACTGCGTGGAGGGGCCGGCGCCGCCCGACGACGGCGAGCACCCGAAGAAGAAGCCGCGCCACTCGGCTCGGCCACTGGAGAAGGTGGAGCATCATCGCGCGCAACACTCTGCCAGGGACACGCATAGTCAATACAATCATGCGACTGCAAAGCGCAGATCAACTCAGAAGAAATAAAGTCAGCATAATCAATATTGAAGACCAAAAGACCCGACAGGGCAATATTCATTACAAGCATGAAGTTCAAAATACAGACCGCGGCGACTGCCGCATTCCTACAACTACGTCTACTCTAAGGCCGCGAACAGCGACCGGGAACGGCCCTTCCGGGCGGCAGCCGCCTCGGTCGCCTTAGCAAGGGCCCTCTCGAAGAGTGCCACAAGCTGCGTGGCCAGCTGCGAGGCACGCTCCTTCACGCCACTCAGTGACGCGGTCCGGCCATCGGGTTTGCGAGGAAAACCGCTAACGACCTTCTCGAAGTCACCTGGAACTTGATGGCCTAACAGGAGCTGGAAGGTGAGCTCGGAGCCGCGTACCGTCTGCGACCGCGTGAAGTCGGCGATGGTGGTCGCGCCCTCAAACGGCACAGCCAAGGCATCCACGGTTGCCGGCGGCCGGTCGCTCGGGAAGATGCTCTGATGCACCACGGTGAGGGCTCCAGTCGACTTCTGCAACGCGGCTGTAGACTTCTTCAGCGCGTCTGAAGCATAGGCACAGACCCGGTCGAGGAAGCCAACAGCGGCCGCCAGGTCAACCGTGTCGCTCGACGCATCTTCTGGAGGGGCTCCACCGCAAGTCTCTGCGCAAAAATTCAAAGTCAGGATAAGAAAAAGATCAAAGACTCAGTAGGCGTCAAGCCGAAACTTACCCCCAAGAACACCGGCGAGTGAAAGGAGACGACCAACTTGAGTTTTCTCCTGGGCGACCTGCGCCAGCTCCCGCTCTCGAGACTCGTGAAGAGCCTTCTCAAGCTCATCAACCCGCCCAGTAGCCTGGTCCAGCGAGGCACGCAGTTGGTCCCTCTCTTTCTCCAGGCGAACGTAAGCCGCGGCTGCGTCGAGCTGTTGGCGATAGTACGGCTGAAGCAAAAGCAAGATGTCAATAAAGTTGCGGGCGACTATACTAGTCACCCACACCTTCGGGGGCTACTCCCATCGGGAGCGCTGATCGCGCACCCGATGAAAAATCAAGAACGCAAGAAACAGCATGAAAGACTTACGTGGTCCAGGAGCTCAAGGTTCTCTGCAGTCGAAGGAGGCACGCGGCTAGACGATGCAATGCCGGCAGGCTCAGCACGCACCTTCTCCACCACCACCGGCGTCCCTAACCCAGTCGAAGGGGCGGATGTGAGCTCCACATCCCGAAGGGGGGAGCTAACATTGTCAGAACGGTGGCTGCAGCAAAACCAAGAACACCTGTCAAACTAAAACGTCGAAACTGCAAAGTACAACTCGAAGGACACATTGCAAAGAAGCTCACCTGGGGGTGCCGGCGTCGTCGTAGCTCTCCAGGGAAGGCGAAGGCATCCGCGCGAATGAACGTGGCGCTGCGGAGCTGACTGGAGGAACGTTCAGAGGTTCCTCCCAGCCACCCGAGGACTGCGCACCCGGAGACGTCGCGACGACCTCCTCCTCAGCAACGTCGACATCCCGGGCAGGTGACGACGCAGTGGCAGAATCGTCGCGACTCGGAAGCTTCCGCTTCTTCCGCGCGGGTTCCTCCACTTCATCTTCCTCCTCCACCTCGTCGAGGGGAGAATGCGCGGAGGGAATCTCTTCGTCCTCGTCCTCCTCCTCGACAAACTTCGACTCGTCGTCGGGTCTGTTCTCAGGGAGGGGAGGAAAGCTGATGAACAGAGCTCGACCCTGAAGCAAGTAGACACAAGTCGAATCAAAGAGAAAGGTAGACTCAAGTCGAACAAGGACAAAAAGTAAACAAGACAAGACTTACCTCAGGAACGGGGTTCGAGGCCCCGTAAGGAGAAATCGGGCACTTGACGTTGCACGTGTCCGCGGCTCGGAGGTTGGTGATGGACCTGACGTTGGCTTCCACCTCCTCATCATCCAGCGGCACGGCGCTGACGCCTTCGGCGGCCCACATCGGGTGAGGCCGGGCGCTGAGCGGCTGCACCCGAAGACGGAAGAAGGTGGCCATCAGAAAGACGCCACCCGCCTCGCGCCCAAGGGTCTGGGTCAGATCACGCAGCAGGCCCAGCAGGGGCCGCACGCCTCCTTCTCCACGGCGGACAGCGGGTGCGCCCAGGCGCCGGTCTTCCGCAGTCCACGCCTGCTGTCGAACGCGTCCAGGCCGTCTTGGTTTGACTGGACGTAGAACCACCTCCGGCGCCATCCTTGGACGGAGTCGGACTTCTTCATCTGAAAGTACGCGGTGTCACCGCGCACCTGGATTCCGAAGCCGCCCACGGGGAAGGTCAACCCGCAGTTCCCCACGTTCTTGCGAACGAGGAAGAGCGACTTCCACAACGCCCAGTGGGGCGCGACACCCAAGAAGCACTCGCAGAGCACGATGAAGCCCGCGATGCTCAAGACGCCATTGGGGGTCAGATCGTGGATCTGAACCCCATAGGCATACAAGAGACCGCGCACAAAATCGTGCATGGGGAACCCGAAACCCCCGCGGAAGGAAATCCGCGAAGCAAACACGTTCCCCATCGCGGGGAGTGGGGAAGACTTCCTTGCCAGGGACGCGTACCTGGACTTGGTCGGCAGGTGGCAGCAGACCTTGCGCGCGGAACATCTCCACCTCGGCCTTCTTCACCGAGGACCTCTCCCAGTCGCCTTCAGGTTTCTTCATCACCCCGGCGTCGTCTGCGGCGGCGGCGGAGCCAGCAGCGCTCTTCGGCTTGCCCATGGTCAAGGTTGCAAGGTGTACGGATGGATTGCTCGGAGCTCGGGATGGCGGCGGAAATGGTAGAGCGCAGGAGGAAAGAAAGCACAGAGCGATTGGAGAAGATAAAATCCCAAACGTCAAGACACAATACTTATGCCTCGAAGATCAGCATCTCAACCGTCCATCGAACAAGGGCTCCGAGCGGGCACATCCAGCCGTCCACGTGTCGCAAGGAGAAACCAACCGTCACCGCCCACTTCTTCCACTACGCACGAAAACCGAGGCGTCGTCATCGTGCCGCGCAAATTTCGCGCCCACTTCGGAGACGTGACAACTGTGGACCGCGGTCAGCTCTGACAGCGGGGCCCACCACGTCACGTCCCATCGGGCGCAGAGGCGTGCAACAGATCGTCATCAATGACGTCATCAAGCCAACGGCTCCAAAATCAACTGAAGCAACTCGACAGAGTTGTTTGAGTGGTAAGCTTCACAGCTAAAATCAACAAGGTAAGGTCAGCCAATGATCCGAGCACCCAAAGAAACCATTCGAGTGGCAACGCAGTAAGCTCGAGCAGCCGAATCCATCCACAAGTAAGCCAAACAGGCTGAGTAGAAGCAAGCTAAACAAGAAGATGAAGGCAAAGTAATTCGACTGCACAGATTACTCCCATCGGGAGTGGCTGGTTTGACTGAAGAAATCGAGTTCAAGCTCAAGATCAAGCAATCCAACGGCGCGTCCAGGAGGAAGGAGTCCTTTGTCCGACTCTACGCTTCAACCAAGCACTCGGGGGCTACTGACGTGGGGCTGCCTTGCGGGTAGCCCACGATGATGCTACCTAGGCCGCGCCAAGGATGGAAAGGCCCACAGGAGGCCCACGCGGGATAGCATGTAACCTAGTCCAAGTCGGTTAGGAAAGCATAACCTGCCATATCTGTAGATGCCATCGGCACCAACCACCCGAGACCTGGCTTCCTATAAAGCCATGAGGGTTGCCCGTCCCAAGGGACACGCTCATAACAACCACGACAAACCCTAGCGAGATCGCAATCTCGCCATTGTAATCGCTACTCGCATAAATAATCAGACAAGCAGGAGTAGGGTGTTATCCTCCGGGAGCCTGAACCTGGGTAAAACCTCGCTTGTCAGCCGTCGTGATCACCTTGCACTCATCTCTCTCCCCATCAATCAACCCGGGGTGCACAACCCTGGGACTTGTCGAGTTAACACCTCGTCATCCACCTCCCCTATATTTTGGGAGATGGTGTAGAAAGTAGGCAAGTCGGCTTTGCTTGCCAGGGAGTGCCCTGACCCTCTTTTGGGATGTGCTTTATGTGCAGTTAACAGGTTTGAAGTCTGACGACGTTAGCTTGGGAATCCCTCCGGCTTGGCTGGGCAGGGATATGGCGCCATTGCTTATCTTCAGGACTCTTAGTCCAATTTGTATCTTATCCGTAGTCGGATACTATTTTGCTTCCGCTGTCATTTGAATCTTTGTATTGCATCATTTGTATCTTGACTCGTTCGAGTCGTTGTTGTAATTATATATCTTCTGTTGTATTTGTGGATGTATCGGAACTGTTGTAATGTTATCACAATTCCACCCACATAATGCGCACGTTTCGACGTGCACATTATGTCTGGTGGGCGACCAAAAATCGTTATTATGCGGATTTCGGCGGGATCGCTTAAATCTACATAGTAGCGATTTTCGGGCGTCACACGCTCCCGCCACCACCTGCAAGCGGAGCCCCAGGCTGCGGGCCCCCAACAGGGGAGCATCTGTTGCTCACAGCGGTGCACCAAGAGGCAGGATGGATCGACGAGATCAAAGACTACCTACACAAAGGGATCCTCCCCGAGGAAGATGTTGAAGCGGAGCGAATTGCCCGCCAAGCAAAATCATACCAAATCCTCGAAGGAAATCTCTACCGCAAGCGCCCAAACGGCATCGCACTCAAGTGCGTCCCTCCTGAAGAAGGAAACTGCTGATTAAAGACATCCACAGCGGGGAATGCGGCCACCATTCGTGCGCCCGCACCCTCGCATGGGAAAGTCTTCAGGAGCGGCTTCTACTGGCCCCAAGCGCTTCAAGATGCAACGGACATCATTCAAGCTTGTGAAGCCTGCCAATTCCACGCCAAGCAAATCCACCAACCAGCACTGGGCCTGCAAACCATTCCGCTCTCGTGGCCGTTTGCGGTCTGGGGGCTGGACATCCTGAGACATTTCCCAACGGCGCAAGGTGGATATCTCTACCTCTTCGTGGCCATCGACAAGTTCACAAAATGGCCTGAAGTGGAGGCGACGCGTACAATCACAGCAGGCGCGGTGGTGAAATTCATCAAAGGCCTGGTCTGCCGCTTCGGAGTGCCTAACCGCAGTATCACCGATAATGGCTCGCAATTCACGAGCGGCATCTTCAGAGCCTAGTGCCAGAAAATGGGCATCAAGCTCTGCTTCGCCTCAGTCACCCATCCGCAAAGCAACGGACAGGCTGAGCGCGCAAACGCAGAGGTCCTCAAAGGCTTGAAGACCAGGACCTTCGATGTTCTCAAGGGCCACGGCAAGGGCTGGATCAATGAGCTACCCTCGATGCTCTGGTCCATCTGGACCACGCCACCCAAGCCCACCGCGGAAACACCGTTCGCACTCGTCTATGGAGCCGAAGCAGTCCTCCCCGCAGAGATAAAGCATGGATCCCCACGGGTCCTGGCCTTTAACGAGGACCAGCAAGAAGACCTCCACAACGACGACCTGCTGCTACTTGAAGGGTTGAGACGCCGCGCCGCTCTACGGGCGTCCAAGCACCAGCAGTCGCTAAGGCGCTACCACAGACGCAATGTGCGCTCGCGCACCCTGGAGGCAGGCGATCTCGTCCTCAGGTGAATCCTCTCCAGGGAAGGCCTCCACAAGCTGTCCCCGATGTGGGAAGGTCCCTACAGGGTCGCCCACATCGCCAGGCCTGGCGCGGCTCGCCTCGAGACGGAAGACGGCGTCCCCGTCAAGAATCCAGGGAACATCATGCATCTACGCAAGTTCTACCCGTGATCATCATCACGTCAGGGCATTTAGCGAAAGAGGCAGCCCACGACTCAACCTCCAAGCACCTTTTTGTCCCTCAAGGTTAAAAGCTCAAGCCTTAAACCTCTCAAACCTTTGTATCCGCCAGGAACAAATAAAAAAAAAGTGATTATTGTCACGCCCGTGATCATTGTCACGCCGAGATGTCAAAGCGGAAGAGGCAGCCTACGGCTCAACCTCTAAGCATTTTTCGTCTCTAGAGGTTAAAACGCCGAAAGGCTTAAACCTCCAAAAACAAAGCTTTGTCTCCTAAAGGAACAAATGCCAAGGTGTTCATTGCCACACCCGTGATCATTGTCACGTCGAGAAAATAAAGCGGAAGAGGCAGCTTATGGCTCAACCTCCAATCAATGTCGACTCTAGAGGTTAAAACGCCAAAAGGCTTAAACCTCAAACAAATGCTTTGTCTCCTAAAGGAACAAACGCAATCGTGGTCATTGCCACACACATGATCAATGTCACGTCGAGACTACTAGCGGACGAGGCAGCCTACGGCTCAACCTCCAAGCATTCTTGTCTCCGGAGGTTAAAACGCCAACGGCTTAAACCTCCAAAGCCCCAAAGGCTTCGCTCGAGGGAAAAACCCTTCGAGCTCTCAATTAAAATGAGCCACCTCAGGACGCTAAGGGTCTCAGCCACCAACAGGTGGTCCCCATGCCTCGACATGGTCAGAGCGTTAACTTGGCAACCCCAAGCATAATGACTCAATCTCGTTCCTAAGTGAACTTAGCGCTTCGGCGCCGCTTAAAAAAAAGTTTGGGGGGTTTTTAATTTACGCATTACTATTGTTGAAGTGTGCGCTTATATCTCTCCACATGCGTACCCCACTAGCGGGGGCTGAGTACGGTGCCAGTGCCTCAAATGACACACCAGCAGCACTGCAAAACCCAAGAGTCCGAGCTCTGGCTGGAGGGCAATTCCCCACAAACAAGCCATCTCAGCAGAGGACCTTGGTACTTGCTCTCCTCGCAAGGAACGCCTGAGAAGACCTATAAGCGCGCACGATCCCTTGATCCGTGTTCTAGCGTTTGGGTTCGCCCTCTAATACCTGCAGGGAAGATCCCCCCCCCCCCCCCCCCGCAAGCCTGCAGAGACATTCGTGAGTGACCCCTCAAGCGGGCAACCTCGCCAGGCAAAATTCCTCCCGAGAGAGCGACCCCTCAAGCGGGCAACCTCGCCAGGCAAAATGCCTCCCCAGGAGCGACCCCTCAAGCGGGCAACCTCGCCAGGAAAAATGCCTCCCCAGAGAGCGACCCCTCAAGCGGGCAACCTTGCCAGGCAAAATGCCTCCCCAGAGAGCGACCCCTCAAGCGAGCAACCTCGCCAGGCAAAATGCCTCCCCAGGAGCAACCCCTCAAGCGGGCAACCTCGCCAGGCGAAATGCCTCCCCAGGAGCGACCCCTCAAGCGGGCAACCTCGCCAGGCACAATGCCTCCCCAGGAGCAACCCCGCCAAGCGAACAACCTTCGTAGAACGAAAACCTCGAAAAGCTAAGTCTCGCACTCACGCTCTAAGAGCGTTTTTCTCTCCCTAGCGCGCACCTCTGCCCCTCGAGCAACTTCGCTTTCACTTACGCTTCATGGACTACTCGCATGTCTAAGGGGGGCACTTGAGCATCGCGACTCAAGGCTCTTACCTCTCCTAGGCCTAAACTCCCCCTTGGCCTTGCAGAGCCATTGCTCCCGCTAACCGAGGTGGCGGGGTCATGGCACGAAGAAAAGGGACCTAACGACGCAGAGAACAAATAGACATGAAGATGAGTCCAAAGAGACCTCAAGAGGGGCAGACGAGCTCGAATTCAAACAACAATTAAAGTATATTACAAGCCAAAAGGTCTTAAGATGTCTAAGGCACACAGCTGGTGCAGTTACAAACTCCCGCAGGCGCGGCCAAGAAAGGCTCAGGGGGATGCAGCAGCGCTTTGAGCCTCGGCGGAGCGAGCCTCCTCCTCCTCAGCACCATCTTCGACCTCGGCGGAGCGAGGCTCCTCCTCCGCAGCGCCGGCTTCGACCTCGGCGGAAAGGGCCTCCTCCTCCGCAGCGCCAGCTTCGACCTCGACGGAGTGGGCCTCCTCTTCTGCAGCGCCTCCTTCGGCCTCGGCGGAACGGGCCCCTTCCCCCCCCCCCTCCCCGAAGTCCGGCACAGCTTCCACGCGCCAGAAGCGGTTGCAGAACGCATCCACCTGCTCTCGGAGGGAAGCCGAGACGCGCTGCACGTCCTCGCCGGGGGCAGCCTCGGTCACCAAACGGAAGTCAAAGTCCGGCACGAGGAGCTTGATATTGGTGAAGATGCGATCGACAACCACCCCCAGGAGCTGCCTGCTCTCGTCTTCGATCACCCCACGAAGCTCAGTGGCGGGGACCTCCAGCGCCGCGAAAAGCTGGTCGAAGTAGGCCAGGAACGCAGCGGCGCCGTCGTAGTCTTGTGACCAAGGTTACGGTGCGTCAGCGCCAAGCCGCGCTGCAAGCTCACTACCACGAGCAACCAGCTCTTCAAACAGGCGGTCGCACTGCACCACAGGCGCACTGGACGAAGGGCCGGCGCTGTGGGACGCCACATCGCGGGCCTCCCCCGCTCGACGCCAATATGCCTTGGTGCGCTTGAAGCAGCGCGCCAGCTTGGTGTAGGCCTTCTCTGTCTCGGCTAGCCGCTGAACGTCCGCGGCGTGCTCGGCCCTAAGGCGTCCTCCCGCTTTCGCAGCCGAGCGCGGTACTTCTGAAGAAGGGCCCGACGGAGATGTTCTCTCGTGCACCACGAGGTCCCCCTGCGCCGCTCTCGTCCTCTTGGCAAGGCGCCGCTCCCAGCGCTCATCAGATCGCCCCTGGGCAGCGACGTGCTCGTCGAACTTCGAGACCGCCTGAGCCAGGCCTCCCTCGCACGCTACAAGGGCCTCGCGCTGGGCGGCCTGGTCCTTCTCCTTCTGGAGGCACCGCTCCTCGCGCCGCTGCAGCTCGCTCCCCCTGAGGACCAGGTGCTGATCGCGCTCGGCCAAGCACTTGTGGTCCTGCTCCAGAGCGGCATGCGCAACCTGGTGGGCAGAGAGACGCTGGGACTCCAATCGGTCCAGCTCGCCTTGCTTCTGCGCCAGCGAGCCCTCCATCGCCTCACACTCAGCGGTGACCCCTTGCAGGAGCTCCTCAGCGGCTTCGCGTTCTGCTTGGACGGGCTCGAGTAGCTCCGCGGCATCGCGAATGGCTCCGTCGCGGACTTCCTTGGCTAAAGTGATGGCCTCTTCGCGGCCGGCCTGCAGTGCCGAGTCCTCAAGGCGGCGCGCCTCGACGGCTGCGTGGAAGGACGCCAACGACCTCGCAAGTTCCTCCTGCTGTTGGGCGAGCAGTATGTCACCAAGGGCTAGGTGGGCCTCCAGGCCCCCCAACGACTCCCGCACCAGGCCGAACGCCACCTCGCGGCGCCCCGTGCTCCAGTCCCACCTTCGGAGAACCATTTCCTGGCCAGATGATGGCCCAACTGCGGCGGCCGGCCCCGAGCACCCTGACCCAGGTCGGGCTCGGGGGCTGGGTGTGGCCTCACCTCCCTCCACGCCGGCTGCAGCTGCGGCGCTCGAGTCCCGCGGGTGCTCATCTTCTCTGGCAGAGCGGGGTGGCGAGCCCGCACCCCCTTCCGCGGCTGCACCTCCGCCCGCGGGAACCTCATTCGCACCCCCAAAAGGAGATGAGGCCGCCCCATCTCCAGTGGCCGCATTAGCGCCCGCTGAAGCCTCGGCCGCTCCCTCGCAAAGTGGCACAGGCGCCGCGGGCGAGCATGGTGAAGGTGACACGGGCGACGGCGTCGCTGCACGCGGTGATGGCGGCGTGCGGAGCAAAAATGCTCCGTGCGGTGGCATAGCCGCACGAGGAGGAGTCAGAGCGCGAGACGGCGCGGGAGTTGTCTCCTCCGCGTTGTCCGCAAGCGGAGGCTCGGGAGGCACCGTTTGGGGCTCGGGCGCCCCCACCAGGGGCACGGCCACTCCCTCTTGAGGCGCCCCCTCCACGGGGCCTGGAGTGGACGTCTCTCCAGGCCTCGGGCGCTCGCAGGCCTCTACCGAAGCTGCGGCACCCTTCACACCTGCTGCCTCGCGAACTTGCGACGCTTCGCAGGTACCAGATCGCTGGAAAAAGCCCGAATGAGATTGTTCAGGAGAAGACGGAGCAGGGAAAACTAGGGAAGCCAAAAATGACCAAGTGCTGGGAATACTCACCATGAAGGGGAAGCTCCAGCATCGACCCACGACAGGCCACGAGACCGCCAGGATGGGGTGGGTTTGGCACCTGCTCCCTCCAGAGGCGTTGCCGCTTTCCTCTTGAAAGGGATGTCAGAAGGTTTCACCATCGCCTTGGTGCGAGGCTCGCGCCTCCCTGGCGAAGCATCTGTCTCGGAGGCCGCCCCCGCCTTAGGCGCCTCCTCCTTGAAGCGTGGAGGTGCAACAACAAAGGCGTCGTCATCGTCCGACGATATGTCGCAAATCTCGTCGGTGAATGTCTCGTATCTCGCAGGGAGCGCCTCTCCTGTCCCGGCCTCCTCCTCGCCGCTCCAGGCACGGGAGGTGGTGGAAGAGTCAACGCCCACGACTGCGCGCACCAGCGAAGCGACCCCCTGATCCATCGAGCCCGCCAGACCTTGAGGAGTGAAATCCGGCATTCCGTCCAGGATGTCCATGCGGTCGCTCAAGGGAAGCTGGTGCAAGGGAAGCATGGAGCCGGCGATTTTCCCTGGCAAGTCCAGACTGGCGAAGAGGATATTAAGGATGGTGTCGACTACATCCGAGCCAAGGTCCTCTGGGTGGAGTCGCATTGGGTCGGAAGGGCCAGCGTACATCCACATCGGCTCCGAGTGCGCCTGAAGAGGCGATGCGGCGTGCCACGAAGTCCGTCGCGATCATCTGACTTGTGAGACCCTCCTCGCGGAGAAATCTCAAGCGCCCCTCCAAGTAAGCATTGTCGGCACCACGAAGAGCAGACTTGCACCAGCGGGAGTTCCTCACGGGCAGCGCTTCCGGGACATCCAGGAATGTTCAGGGCGACGGGACACTGATGAGTAGCCACTTCTGGCGAAACTCGCCCACCTTCTTGAGCAGCGCCGTAATCGGTTTGTCCCCACTCCAGGACATGGGGATATATACATGCCCCATGCCGTCCGCGATGCGGAAGGAGACGCACCCCGTCCTCTCGCCACCAGTCGTGCACCGCAGCGAGTAGAAGGTCCTGAAGAGCGACCGAAGGGTTCACGCCCAAATAAGCCTCGCAGAGGTAGGCAAAGATGGACAATATGAGGATGGAATTCGGGTGGAGATGGAGGAGTTGAATTTGGTAGAATTCCAGTACTGCCTCCAAGAAAGGCGAGTACGGCGGCACCAGCCCGGCAGTGATGGCATGGAGGTAAATAGGGTAAAACCCTTGAGGAAATTTCCCGAACCGGGCGGCTTGGAGTTCGCTGGTTCCATGCTCATTGGATGGCCCCGCAACAAGATGGCGGATCTACTCCAGCGCCTAGAGATCGGTGCGCGGCCCCTCGAGTGCAGCGCCCCGTACTACCTCCATGGTCGCCGCCCGAGAAGAAGACCCCACTGCGGCCTTACTTTTGCTCTTCACCGGGCCCATCAGGGAGAACTCGGGTTTTCAGCCGGGCAAAGGTGGGAGATGCGTAGAGGAGAGCGGAGACGGAGAGCTCTGCGAAGCGGAAACTTTTGCGGGAAGAACAAGAAACAAGAACGGCTCTGCGCGGCAACGCCCGGGCTTTATGTCCCCTCCAGAGAGCAGTTACCGGGACGTGGTGGGACCCCCCACGACTCACGCCCCGGATTGTGCAAAGCCGTTAGCCGTCCAAGTGCCGCGTGGCTCGGGCCGGCTGGGCACTAAGGGACCACGACGCTTCGCCTAAGCCCATGGGCTCAGTCGTGCCCATCATGGGCCTGGGGGCTACTGACGGCCCAGTGGGAACTGGGGTATCAAGAGCCCATTCCCCCCAGGCCTCGCTCGCGGGCCAAACGTACATAACGGCTAAGGACCAGTCGACCCCGCCTGACGGGACCCTCGAGAGGCAACTCCCCTCGAGGGCCTGAAGAGGGGGCGAGGGCCTCAAGCGACCGCCTCGCCTCAGGGGATCCTCCCCGTCAAGGAATCAACCTGCCCGAGGGAGGTCCGGCAGGAATCTCCCCTCAGGCCTGAAGGGAAACGCCGTCGCCAAGGAACCCCGACAGAGCGCACGTGGTCTCTGCCATGCTCGTACAGAGGCGCTCACACCCCGTCGCTGTCCCTGGCGATAAAGCGGTCAACAAAGCTGCTCCGCCTGCTGCACAGCTGTGAGGACCTTCTACTCTGACGATAAAGCAGGTGGACGGCGCAACCCTCCAACAGAGATCGTCATCGTGGGCTCCACCTCAGAGACTGCCCGCTCTGCGGGCGGTACAAGCGCGGTCGGCCGCCTGTCGGCCATGGCACCACCTTTATCAACAATGGACCGAGTCAATGGACGAACGGAGCGCGGTGGACTTGTGCTCCACCCCGCGACTGGCAAGTGGGAGCCACCTTGAAGGCCAAGCCGAAGAAGAAGACCGGAGGCGCCTATAAAAGAGAGAAGACATCCATCGTAGCAAGGGTCGGCTCCTTGCGTGCAAAACACCCCTGTAAACCCTAGCAGCTCTAGTTAGGTTAGCCTCTGGCTGGAGGAGGAAGAAGATCATCATTTCCCTCCCCAGGCAAGAACTGCCTCATGGGGGCTTCTGGCAAGCTCAATTGTACTGTAACCTCCCACATATAATACAAACAGGCAGGAGTAGCGGTCTTACCTCCTCACGAGGGCCGTGAACCTGGGTAAAAGACGGTGTTTTCCTTGGTCGGGTGTGCGTCTTGTTCGGGTCCGGCGAGCAACGTCGCGGAGCAACTTGAGGGTTTAGACCTCCGCGTTTAATCCCCTCTCGAACTACACTTCAGGAAGTGACTACCCCGGATTCCTGGGAGTCATAATCCGACATATTCAGCCCTCGCCCGAGTCGGAGTCCATCTTCATCCCCAAGGAGCAGGGATCGGAAGCCATACCTATGGAAGTGGAAGTCGGGAGTACTTCACTGAACTCGGGGACTTCACCGCCCTGCTCGGACACGGCAAATGGCAAACCTGTGGAGATAATGGCGGCTGAACCAATGGACATAGACATGCCGGTGTTCCCGGTGCGACCTGTTCTGGGATGGGCGCAACCCATCATGGCTTACATATCGGATGGCACCCTCCCAGAGAATGAGGTGGAAGCCCGGCAGATACTGCGAAGAGCCAAGGCATACACCATCATCAATCAAGAGCTGTACAAAAGAAGTGTCACCGAGGTGCTCCAGAGATGTGTGGAACCTCAGGAGGGCCAAGAGATGCTGTTGTAAATACACCAGGGAGAATGTGGACATCATGCATCATCTCGGGCGCTGGTGGACAAGCAGAGGACATTGTCCAAAAATGTGGAGGGTGCCAGAGGTTTGCCCACAGAATACATATGCCGGCATCAGCACTGAAAACAATCCCTATCACTTGGCCATTTGCAGTATGGTGCTTGGACATGGTCGGGCTGTTCAAGCCGGCAAGGGGTAATATGACACACATGATGGTCATGGTGGACAAGTTTACCAAATGGATAGAGGTCAAACCAATCCGGAAATGTGACGGACACACCTCGGTCCAATTCTTGAAGGACATCATCTTGAGATACGGGTACCCGCACAACATCATCACAGATAATGGTACCAACTTTGGTGTGGGGGAGTTTGCTCGGTTTTGTGCGGAGAAAAGAATCTGGTTGGATGTGGTATCAGTAGCCCACCCGGAAGCAAACGGGCAAGTCGAGAGAGCAAATGCCTTGGTACTGGCCGGCATCAAAGCCCACCTGATCGAGCCACTGTTGAGAACTCTGAGATGTTGGATAGAGGAGATACCGGCAGTGTTGTGGGGTCTCCGGACCACACCGAATAGATCTACCGGGTATACGCCATTCTTCATGGTGTATGGTGCCGAAGCGGTTCTTCCAACCGACATACAGTATGATGCACCAAGGGTTACAATGTTCACAGAGACCGAAGCAAAGGAAGCCCAGGAGGATGATGTGGACTTGCTCGAGGAAGCAAGGGAATTGGAATTATCTCGGTCTGCAATTTATCAGCAGAACCTCCATCGCTATCATAGCCGGAAGGTGCATCCCAGAGTATTCCAAGAAGGAGATCTCGTGTTAAGGCTCATCCAACGCACAGCCGGGATGCATAAACTCTCACCTCCATGGGAGGGTCCTTTTGTTGTAAGCAAGGCATTGCACAACGATTCGTATTACCTTGTAGATGCACAGGAAGCTAGGAAAGGTGTAATGGACAAAGCTGGTGAGGAAACCAAGCGACCATGGAATGTGGCCCTGCTTCGTCCCTTTTACACTTAAGGGGCGCAATGTATGTATCCCGGTTCTTTATTAATGAAATTTCGACACTCCGAGATGTTACTCGGGGACTACCTGGCCAAAGAGTATTGGTTATTATAACTTGCATGTCGGTATCCTCAGGAGGAACCCGGGGACTGCCCTGTTCTGTCTTACTATAATTTCGGTATCTATTTTGTGCATGCCGGCAACCCATGGAGGAACCCGTGGACTGCCTTGTACTTATTTTTTTGTATATACCGGCAGTGTTCTGAACTCGGTTCCAAAGTTAAAGTAGTGTATGTCATGTGAAATAATCTTGTGACTCGACTGACGAACGCCAAAATGGTAGTCAAGAGCAAAGAGCTTCAAGCATGGGGAACACGAAAATAAAATCGGGGACTGGGAATAAGAATCCCTCCAGCATGTACACTTTTTTCTAACCCGGTACTTTAGTGTTATGTTTTTTATGTCGGAAATTTGGCAACTAGAACTCGGAGTTTGACAAGTAATGTATACCGTGAATGGATTTCGTGACTCGACTGTCGAACACCGAAATGGTAGACAAGGGCAGAAATTACCTAAGTATGGTAAAAATAAAAGTAAACCCGGGGACTCGGGGCGGGATAAACCGACATAACTTGTCATTCGTTAAAATAAAAGTTGGCACAAATAGGGTACGAATTAAAAGTATATTACAGCTACACCCGGCATCTCAGGGATTTAATGTTTCTACACTTAGTATTTTTTCAGGCCAAACATAGTCATTTGGCAGCACAGCCAAGGAGCAGTAGGAGAGGCTAGCTTCTCGGATTGATCAGCAGCAGGAGCAACGATAACGATCTCCTCCGTAGTGGCGGTGATGTCCGAAGCGGCCACATTCGTCTCGGCCTGAGGGATATCGGGTGGTGGAGGAACAACAGCATCACGGGACGGCACGGTCCCGGTGACTGCGGTCGTTTCGGCGTCATCAGCTTCCGGTATCTCGGTGACTGTGGCCGTCTCGGCGTCATCAGCTTCCGGTATCTCGGTGACCGCGACTGTCATAGCGTCGTCTGCTGCCGGTATCTCGCCGTCCGTAGACCCGGTATCCCCCGTCTCGCCGTCATGTTCGTAGTCTGACTCGGAGTCAGACAAAATGAGACTCGTGATGAAGGGGTCGGGGTCAGCCCAGCCGGCGAGGCGGTGAGCAGTCTCTTGGCGTAGACGGATCTTGGCCGGATCGGTGTACCACACCGAGACGACGCGCAAGCTCTTGATCACTTCAAGATCAAGCCCTTCGTACCAACTCAGCACATGTTTCAGTGCTTGGAAAGCACCAGAGCGGGCAGCGGAATGCTTCCAGGCATGAAGCCGATTACCGGCATCCTGAAGTGCGGTGGCCAGTTCGGTGACAGAAAGGTTGCCGGTAACACCAGGCCACAGGGCACCGTGAGCATGGACGGCCGCGCTTAGGAGCTCGGTGCCGATCGACCAGAGAGGTACCATCCGGGCCTTCAAGGCGCTGAGATGGTCATCGATGTCCCATGAGTCTGAGACAGGACCCTTTCCGGCTCGCTTCTCCCGGGCGGCAGCGATCGCAAGGATAGCGGCTTCTCGGGAATGATCGAAGTGTCCTTTAGAAAGAAGAACTGTCACATGGACAAGCCATGAGGAAATATCGGCAAAAAGAGGAAGGCGAAAAAAGGGAACTCGGTGAACTTACTGTTCATATCCCGATTTAGACAGGTGAGCTCGGTCAGCCAAGCATCGTGCTTCGACCGGAGAAGGGCCAACTCGGTCTCGGCAAGGTGCGCGCGCGCCTCGGATTGGTCAAAGGTTTCCTTCTGCTTCTTGGTAGCGTCCACAAAACGTGTCTTTAAGTCTGCAGCAGCGGACTTGGCCTTCTCCAGCTCGGCCTTTAGCCGCGCGATCTCGGATTTAGCGTCAGATAAGGCAAATTTTTTATCTACCGAAATCTTTCGCGCGGCATCCCGCCCTTCCTGAAGTCGCTCCTCTGACCTCTTGGACTGACCGAAGTCAGCGAGAAGCCGGTGGAAGACGCTGCTACGTTTTTTGCTTAAATCCTGCGGCAAAAGTAATCCGATATCAGTCTCCGAAAGGATATCGAGAACTCGGAGTTTTTCGGGATCCACGTTCGTTGACCGACGGTCGGGAGGATCTCGGGGACTCGAAATTAAAAACTTGTTCTTTTTCTAAGATTGGTGCCTAGTGGTCTGCTATTGAGTGGAGTCTAGAGCACTAAGCACCAATCTCGGGAACTAGTGGTGATGGAAGAAAGATAACTTACATCAACAACCCGGGTAACGTCCAGGACAGCCACCTGGAGAGCGTGCAAGGCTTGAGCGCTGCGGCTCGGGCCAGCAGCGTGCAAGTCTCCCACGATCTCGGAGACGTCGGCGGCAATCCAGGCTTGGTTGTAATCTTCAACAGCACGTAAGCCGGTTGCGGTGGATGCACCCGCCGCGGCAACCTCCCGAGATCCTGAGGACATAAAGGTGCCGACACGATCCATCAGTGACAATGACAGAGTCAAGAATGGAACGGACACCATCGATTAAATCGTAATTTGCTGTAAAAAAGTAGCAATGAAATTTGGTTCAATAAGAAGCATGGATTATAATAAATATAATACTTGCATATATAAAAGCACAGTAGTACATTACATCGATGGGTAAATGGGGGGTTTCCGTAGTTGAAGTTTATCGCGAGATGAGGGCGGTCAAAATTGAAATATATCTCCTGGCCAACTTTGAGCCGGTACATCCTACAATATTCTTTCCAATTCTTTCCTCGAATGCAGGTTTCAGTAACTTCGTTGTCGATCTGAATGCAATACTCGAAATCCTCATCGATCATGAGAAACGCAAAGAAAGAACTCTTCTGGTAAATGGCCGCCTTGTTCTTCTGAAGGAAACGTATTCTGGTGTAGCACGGGACACCTGGCAAAAAAATCAAAATTTATGACATAGAGATCAATCTTTAAGTAATGATGCCAGCAGTCGCAACTCCAAATGAGTTGCCAACATACAACTACTTCAACTGGCAGGAGTCGCAACGCTTGAAGCAATAGAGAGCAACACTCGAAGAGCGAAGAAGGCAAGCAAGCATATCAAGCGCACTTAGACGACAACTATGCATGAGTTCTACAGGGGCAACCGAGGCACGACGCAGATCCAGATTCGAAAGAGCAGATGTCACTCGAAATTTTAGCAACTCGTTCCTAACCGTCGACTCTGACGGTATAATCCAACCTAGAATAGCAGAGGGAGCTCTCATATCCATAAGAGTATACCTCCAAGCAGAAAAACCACCGGCAGGTTACCCTACTGAGGCAAGATACCTGGAGAAAATGAAGGCCCTGGAAATCACAGCAAAAGAAATGGTCGATGGAGGAAGGAGAAGACGTAGCAGAAGCCGCTCGAGAGAACGTTCCAGTCGCCGTCCTCAGCGAAGCAGCGGCAGGAAAAGTTCAAACCGTCGCAGATCAAGAAGCCGCTCAAGAAGTAGGTCCAGGAGATCAGGCAGTCGTGAATCACTCGATAATCAAAACACAGGACCATGCGGAGCACAATGCTTCACTCGACTGATCCAAGAAAAAAGACTCCCAAAGAAATTCGGCCTACCAACCATGCCAAAATTCAACTCAAAACAGGAACCCTCGGGATGGCTGGAAGATTACAAACTTGCAGTCATATGCCAACGAGGAACAACAACAACGGCACTACAATACATACAGCTAATGCTCGAAGGCACGTCCCGCGACTGGCTCAAGTCTTTACCCGAAGGAGCCTACGATTCCTGGGATCACTTCAAGGAGGACTTCATAAAATATTTCGACCCTCTCTGCGAAAGGTCGAAAACATTCGAGGAATTAAGAGCATGCCGACAGAAGAAAGAAGAGAAACTTTGATCTTACATCAGAAGATGGGCCTCCATCAGAAACTCCGTGGGGGCAATATCGGAAGACAGAGGAATGAATGCCTTCACAAATGGAGTCTACAGAAAATACTTCAGAGAAGCACTCAAACGGCAAAAAACCAAAAAACATGGCGGAGCTCACGAAATTAGCAACCGAGTGGGCAGAGGGAGAAGATGCAGTCCAGAGCAACATTGTGCACTCACCACAGCGACGTCGTCACGAAAACTGAAACCATGACCAACGGGGAGGTAGCAGACAAGACGGACAACAACAGTTAGATCCAAAAAAAAAAGAATCCGTGCAGATTGCACTTATTCAAGGACCCAGAGACGGGAAGATTAATATCAAGTCATACGATTGAAAACTGTCGAGAATTCGGACAATTGGCAATCGAATACGCAAAAAGGCACAGGAGCAATACATTCGAGCATATGGTACCCACACCACAAGGCACAACACTGCCATCACCACCATCATATGACCCTAATAGTCAAACCGCAGGAGCGGTATATTACACGCACCAAAAGTCGACAGATCAGCACTGCAGACATCAGAGGCAAGCATACATGATCCAGAAGGGGCGGCCATCAAACATGCAACATAAATTACACACCAGGCATGTCAACAAGGTGGTCATGGCACCACCGGTTGTGCCAGAATACCTTCGCGGATCTGAAACAGTAATCACATTTAGTGGAGAGGACCACCCACCGTCCGTATATAGGCCAGGACATTCCGCCCTTGTAATAGAAGCCCAGATAGGAAATTACAACATGACTAAGGTTTTCATGGATGGAGGAAGTGGCATCAATATCATCTTCGCCGACACACTGCGTTGAATGAACAGGTTAGTCGACAATTTACCCCCATCATCAAATACTTTTCATGGCATAGTTCCAGGCAAACCATTGTGCCAAAGGGCACGATATAGCTCGACGTCACATTCGGAGATGCAACACACTTCCAAACCGAAACAATGGAATTCTAAGTTGTCGACTGGAGGTCACAATACCATGCTATACTCGCACGACCGGCGTTTGCCCGATTTATGGCAATACCACATTACGCATATCTCCAATTGAAGATACTAGGCCCAAAAGGAATAATTACGGTCAGGGGAAACTTTCAAAGGTCAGATGCTTGCGACCGTGACTTCAAGAAAGACCTCTGAAACATTCGGAGCAGAGCAAACACTTGATGAGCTCTCGCTTCTCAGCGACACAACATACATGCCGGAGAATAAAAAACAGGCCATAGGGAAAACATTCAACACCGCACATGACACACGGACGCACCAGGTTCATCCGACTAACTCGGAAAAAACGGTCAAAGTGTCAACAAGCTTGCCTCCCGCATAGGAAGACGCGCTCGTCGAATTCCTCCATGAGAACTGGATATGTTTGCATGGTCAACACACAACATGCCAGGCATACCTAGGGAATTCGCCGAGCACACTCTCTAGCTCAGTCCAGGAACCAGGCCCGTTAAACAAACGGTACGACGCGTATCAGGACTTAGAAGAGAAGCCATCGAGAAGCATGTAGACAAGTTGCTCAAAGCAAATTTCATTCGAGAGATAAAGAAATCATAATGGGTTGCCAACCCCGTGATTGTCGAGAAGAAGAAGACAATCGAAACAAGAATGTGCTACGACTTCACGGGGCTAAACAAATGCTGCCCAGAGGACCATTTTCCGCTACCTCGTATCGATCAGATTGTCGACTCTAATGCGGGATGCGCCCGACTGTCATTCTTGGACGCATACTCTGGATATTATCAGATAAGAATGTAGAAGGAAGAGAAAGAAAAGACAGCCTTCACAACTCCACTCAGAGTATATTGCTGAACCACAATGCCTTTCGGCCTAAAAAACGTAGGAGCTACTTACCAGCGCATGATGCAAAACTGTATAAAAACGCAGATCGGCAAAAATGTGGAAGTCTACGTCGACGACATAGTGATCAAGTCAAGGAAGGAGTGCACACTACTCGCAGACATAAAGGAGACATTCGATGACCTCAGAAGCTATAACATCAATCTGAACCCAGAAAGATGTACCTTTGGAGTCCCGGCAGGAGAACTCTTGGGATACCTGGTCTCAGCAAGAGGAATTGAAGAAAATCCAGAGAAAATACAGGCTATACTAACCATGCAAAGGCCTACAAAACTATATGAAGTACAAAAACTGACAGGAAGGGTGGGAGCCCTTAGTCTGTTCATCAGCAAGCTAGGCGGAAAGGCAATGCCGCATTATCGACTGATGAAGAAAGTAGATAAATTTGAATGGACGGAAGAGGCAGAAGCAGCTTTTATAGACCTCAAACGAACACTCACTAAGCCTCCCGTTCTAGCAGCGCCGAAAGAGAAGGAGCCGCTATTGTCGCGGGGCTGCCCCGCGGGTAGGGCAGATCCCGGTACAGATCAGCGGTATGGCAACAGTAATTGACCTGTGGGCGCGAGCAAGGGTCATCCTCTGATGCACCGAAGGGGCAACTTGACCTTTCGAAGGTGGTTGGGCCCAAGACTTCTCTTGGAGGGTGCAAGGGTCATCCCTGAGAGCAATAAATAGCCCCCAGGACGTAAGGACGTCATAAGCACCAGCGGATGGTCTCTCTAAGAACTAGCTTCTCGAAGATGTCTTTGGGAACAACCTAAGACATCTTCGGGAGGCTAGGCCTAGAGATACTCATCTTAAGATGTACTCCGGGGCAGGGGTGGAACTCAGACGCAGCCGGGAAGGTTCTCGGGCTTCTCGATATGTTGGAATCCCCCGGTAAGATCCCGGGTAGATGAGAACCCGGATAAACCGGATAGGCTCTCGGGGTATTTACTAACCGACTCACTTATCTCAGTCCTGGCAAGCTATCTTTGATGGACAGGAAGGACGTGACAAACTGAACAAGGAGGAGACCGACATGGGGGCATGTCGGTTGGAAGTCAGAGATCTGGTGCAGGCTTTCCGCCTGGCACGGGGGGAAGTCCCATTCCTCCTGACACGGAAGCCTGGTCACCTCCCGTCTGGCACGGGAGCGTGTCAGCCGGTACGATGACGCTACGACAAGATCGGACAGACCTAGCCCGGCAATCCGGAAAAGTCTACTAGGCATGGGCGAAGACATGTCTTGTCTCTGACAAGGGGACAATGATGATCCAGGACGGCGCCTGCAGTCCTTGCCGGAATGATGACGACAGGGCTATGCCGGGTAGCTCGGCGGCTAGGTCGCACTAGCCAGTGTCGACATAACCGTTAGGCCTGTCCGGTGGGGCCATGTCGGATTAGGGTTTCCGCCCCTCCCGGCCGGAACTCTATAAAAGGCGCCATAACTGCTTCGGTGGGAGCAGGGACCAACTTGAGGGCCAAAATTATAGTCTCATTTACTCCTAGTGCATTTACTTCCTCCTCCTCTCTAGTTCATCTTGTTCATCACCTACCGTGTGAGTTCTTTAGCTCGCTAGCCCTCCCCGGATCCACCAGCGTCCATCGGCCCCGCACGTTAGCCATTCTATGGCATCTGCCGTGACACCACCACGATAGTTGGTGCCCACCGTGGGGCTAGTAGAGGCGTTGGCTGGTGTACACATCCGGACGGGTTCCACCGTTCGCTTCAGCGTCCGAGTTCTCTCCGGCCTAGTTGTCAGGCTAGGCGAGATGGACTTCGTCAGCGACAATGCTGGCTGTTTCCGGAACCGGCCCTTCCCGACAAACGGATGCCTCATCGACTTCGGCGTCTTCACCGCCTACGTCGCCACCGAGATCGTCTGCAACTATCCGGACATTGTCCTGGAAGCAGAGGATCCCCCCATGCTCTACGCAGCCCCGGATCAGCGTGTCGATCGCCCCGCGGGCTGCGTCGCAGTCATGATGGTAGGGGTAAACGAGGAGGTGTTCGAGGAAGCCCCCGACGGCGACACCGGCAGCGGCAGAACTCGTTTGGCCAAACCTCCTCAGGAGCGAGGTGTTGCCCGTGTGATGAGGACATCCCTAGTCCTTTACCATCTTCTCCTATTGATGATGTTGCTGTACAAGACAAAGCTAATGATGTGAGGATTGGACCAATGACACGGGCTCGAACCAAGTTACTTGAGCAACAGGTGAACTCACTCTTAATTGAATATGATGTTTGTGTTAATGAGAACTTTATACTGCCTAAGTCTATGCATCTATGTATGATCAGGTTTATTGATAACACAAGCATGGGAGGAGGAGACGAGCTACAACAATGAGAAGAACCATCACTGATTTCCAATATCAGCAAGTGCGCGAGGGAGGAGAGGGAGGCCGGCGCACCAGGGCATTGAAGGAAATCACTCGTTTGCACGTTAGAGGGATCAAGTGGCGCACCAGGACATAACGTAAGAAGATATTAGTCTAAGGTGTTATACATGAGGCCTGCGTGCCATGTTAGGCCGAACCACCAAGGGTCGGTTTGTATCAGTTTGAGTCGAACCAGGTTTGGGTTCAGATCCGAATTGAGTCCTAGTTTCGGCCAGCCCCTTTAAATAGCCAAGGGCTGCGCCATAGAGAGGCAGACCACGTTTAAACAAAACCCTAGATCGAATTGCTAAGCATTCATCTATCAGAATTCCTCTTTGCTGCGATCAGGAATTCACCCCTCTCCTTTGTTGCGATCGAGAGGTTATTGTTACCAAAGTTTGAGTGTGATCTGTCGTTCCACTGGGAATTGGTAGATTGCAAAACCGCTTCGTGGTCGGTGGCTGCGTTGCTCTAGCGTGTGGTGTTGCGAATATCCATTGGGTTGAAGAGCTGTTGCATTGGCAACGGGGGAACAGCCGGAGAGTTCGAGAGCATCCGCGAGTTATCTACATCATCCATCGATTCCACCATCGGCTCACTGAGAAGATCGGGCCACCCCTTATCATCTTGGTATCAGATTTCCAGCGTTTTACTCGGTGAGCATCCACCAGTCCATCCCGTAGATTTACTGTTTTTCGTCCTATACAGAAAAAGCCACACAAAATTATTAGGGTTTAGACATCGCCCTAGACTAGATAGCACCGATTGCATGTTCTAGTTGCTGTTCGTGTCGATCTTTTGCGTTTCTTTTTTTTCCGTTTGTGTCGTAGAGTTTGTTTAGGTTTGGAGTTGTTACTTTCCGTACTTAGCTGTGTTGGATTCGGAGTCATTGTCAAAAAATCAAAAAAAAAAAAAAAAAGAGAAGAGGTTTCGGTTGTTTCCGAGTTCGGGTCAGAATCGGCAGTTTCCATCGACGTACGTCGCTGTTTTTCCTTCCGTGTTCCGTTTCCGAGTTCGTGTCGTATACGGTTCCGGCAGAAAATTCAACCGGGCATAACTTTTGCATACGAACTCCGATTTGGACGATTTTTAGCTCGTTTTGAAGAGGAGACAAAAGCGAAGGCAGAAAATTCTACGTCTGTTTACGCCTTTTCGACGTCTCAGAATTCCCAAAAAACCTCGGGAAGTATTTCTTTTTGCCACTTTTGTGCAGAAACCTTAGACACAGCCTTTCTACAGCAGTGTTAGGAGCTTACCCATACAGGACTAGCTAACGTTTTGTGCTCCCAGGCTGCTCATTATTGTGTGTCTTGTGTATCTTCAAGTACTGGCCATAGCAAATTGAAAAATTCAAAAAAAAAAAGAGCAAGGAAATAGGCCGAAGTGCATAGTATCTTTTGTGACACTACTCATTGTTGAGCAATCTTGTGCCTGAGTTTATTTGAGCAACTTGCTAGTGTCCTTCCCGTGCATTGCAACACGAGCTATACTCCGGACATATCTTTACATATTTGTGCTCATCCCTATAGTTGCTTTGCCACATTATTCTCCACGTGTGTGTTTCCTGTGTTTTTGAGTTTCACACGAACAGCAAATAGGATTTGTAGTTGGTGTTGTTAGGCCTCCCAACCAAGCTCCACCATTATACCCTGTTTTTGTTGTGTGACACTTTGATACCCATAATATTCGCTTCATCACATCTGTGCACGTGCTCCTATTACAAGTTGGTAAGCTTTGCTAATTCACTTTGAAACGGTAAGATCCACACATTCTTTTGTTTTTTTTGAGTGAGTTGAGAGTTTCCACATATACATTCTTGTGCACACTAATCATGTCGTCAGGTGATGACACCGCAAGTGTGGTGCAGCAAAAGAAGGAGGATAATGCTTCGGTTAATTGGCGGGAATATGAGGCCCTACGTGATCATCTTTCGCGTCAGTTTGGGGCTGAATCTGAGAGGTTGCACACTGGTTTGGCGGCCACAGATGCCAAGGTTGATACTGTACAGCGGTCATTGGGGACTCTTCAGCGGTCCGTGGATGCTATGACTCGAGCCATGGAGGCAATCACACAGCGTCATGGACAGCCAGCAGACGATGCCAGCGTTCAGGCCGAACATGACGATGCTTATGATGATGCTGATGAGGCAGTTAATGGCCACGCTATTCCTGCTAATGTTGGCCGAGGAGACGGCCGCGGTGCTGTACATCCGGGGCGTGGTGGGGCACCTATTGGTCGTGCTCGTCGTCTGTTTGATAATGTTGGTCATGCAGCCATTCGTGATGATGACGGGTTGGGTAAACCAAAATTCAGCATTCCCAAATTCGAGGGCTCTATTGATGTGGAAGAATATATTAATTGGGAGTTGAAGATGGAACAGTTATGGCGTTTGCATGATTATACGGAAGATAGAAAGATCAAGCTTGCATCTTCTGAGTTTGATGGTTATGCTTTGCTTTGGTGGCATGGTCTTGTTAATGCAAGGCGTGAAACTAATGACTTGCCTATTCGTTCTTGGCGAGAGATGAAGGAAGAGATGCACCATCGTTTTGTTCCTCGTAACTATAGGCGTTCCTTGTATGACAAGTTGCAAAATCTGAAGCAAGGTACTTCCTCCGTGGATGAATATTACAAGGAGATGGAGTTGATTATGCAGCGTGCTAAAGTGAGAGAAGAATCTGAACAAACCATGCAGCGTTTCTTGTCAGGTTTGAACTTTCATGTCAAGAGAATTGTACGTCATTATCAATATGCTGATATAGAGGATTTATTGCATCAAGCACGTGAAGCTGAGTTACAAGTGGCCGAAGATGCCAAATATTTGTCTCGTTCTTCCTTTGGAAGGGGCAGTTTTTCCTCACGTGCTACACCTAGTATTGTGCAATCTAGTGTTGCACCAAGTTCTCATGGTGCTGCACCTACAAAGCCAATTTCGGCTGCACCTTCTCACAAGCCTCCACCGCCACCTACAGCAAGTGGTACCGGTTCTTCGAATTCTACAGCCCGTACACGTGATATGAACTGCCATACGTGCGGCGGCAAGGGTCATTTCAAGCGAGATTGTCCCAATAGAAAAGTTATGTTAGTCAATGAAGAAACTGGTGAGTATGAGAGTGGTGATGAGGTGGACCATACGGCTGATCTTGTGGAGGAAGAGGACAGCGGTCTTATATATGCTGATGCTGCTCATTTGCCCACTATTGTTTGTACGCAGCGAGCATTGAGCGTTACGCCAAGTCCCATGGAGCAGCGCTGCAATCTGTTTCAAACCATGGCTGCACTTGGTAATGGCAAGGCGTGCAAAGTGATAATTGATGGTGGCCGTTGCCGCAATTTGGCTAGTAAAGAGCTTTGTCAAAAACTGAATCTGAAATACTTGCCACATCCTAATCCTTATTTTATTCAGTGGTTGAGTGATAGTGGGGAGATGAAGATCAACCATATGGTGCGTGTGGACTTTCAGATTGGACCTTATAAGGACACCGTGGAGTGTGATGTTGTTCCTATGACGGTGTGCCATTTATTGTTGGGTCGGCCATGGCAATTTGATAGAGATGTCCGACACAATGGTAGGGCCAACACATACCAGCTCAATTGGCAAGGAAAGGAGATCATGTTGAGGCCTATGACACCGCAAGCTGTGGTCAATCAATCTCGTCAAAAAGTTGAGGTTCACCGTGAGGATGAGCGTGAGAGATTAGATAGGAGAGAGACTCCACCTTCGGTGAGTGAGAGCCACAAGCCAAATTCGAGTGGTAAAAAGAAAAGTGAGGGAGAGAAAAAGCTAGTCATGTTAGCCACTAAATCTGATTTACAAGAGTTTCGTGAGGATCCTACTCTAGTACCTCTTGTACTTATGTGCAAGGGCGAAATTCTTGTTTCTAATGACATGACCCCTATCTCTCTTGGTGTTGCTAAGGTGTTGCAGGATTTCGAGGACGTTTTTCCCGACGCGGTACCGGCTGGTTTGCCACCATTGAGAGGCATAGAACATCAAATTGATTTGATTCCAGGAGCCTCTTTGCCCAACCGAGCCCCCTACCGTACCAATCCTGAGGAGACGAAGGAAATTCAGCGACAAGTACAAGAACTTCTGGACAAAGGGTATATTCGTGTGAGCTTAAGTCCTTGTGCTGTTCCTGTTATTTTAGTTCCTAAGAAAGATGGTACATGGCGCATGTGTGTAGATTGTAGAGCAATTAATAACATCACTATTCGTTATCGTCACCCTATTCCACGGTTGGATGACATGCTCGATGAATTAAGTGGGGCTGCTATTTTCTCTAAGATTGATTTGCGTAGTGGTTATCATCAAATTAGGATGAAAGAAGGAGATGAGTGGAAAACAGCCTTTAAAACTAAATTCGGTCTATATGAGTGGTTAGTCATGCCTTTTGGTTTAACTAATGCACCTAGTACTTTCATGAGATTAATGAATCATGTTTTGAGGCATTTCATTGGAAAGTTTGTGGTTGTGTATTTTGATGACATATTAATTTATAGCCACAACGAAACTGAACATATTGATCATATTCGCCAAGTTTTGCATGTGCTGCGTGCTAATAAGCTCTATGGTAATCTTGAGAAATGCACGTTTTGCAAAGATAGGGTAATATTTCTGGGATTTGTTGTTTCTAAGCATGGGGTTGAGGTAGATGACTCTAAAATTGAAGCAATTAAAAATTGGCCTACTCCCATGAACCTAAGTCAATTACGAAGCTTTCTTGGTCTTACTGGATTTTATAGACGTTTCGTGAGAGACTTTAGTACTATTGCTGCAGCTTTGAATGATCTTACTAAGAAAGGTGTTCCTTTTGTTTGGGGCGCTGCCCAAGATGCTGCATTTGATGAATTGAAACGTTGTTTGATTTCTGCACCTTTGCTTATGCTTCCTGATTTCAATAAGCAATTTTATATTGAATGTGATGCTAGTGGCATTGGAATAGGAGGTGCGTTGATGCAAGAGGGAAAGCCGGTTGCATATTTTTCTGAAAAATTGAATGGTGCACAATTGAACTATCCTGTTTATGATAAGGAATTGTATGCTCTTGTTCGTGCTCTTGAGGTTTGGCAACATTATTTGTGGCCAAAAGAATTTATCATACATTCTGATCATGAGGCTTTGAAATTTTTAAAGTGCCAAACTAATCTTAATAAACGTCATGCTAAATGGATGGAATTCATTGAATCTTTTCCATACATTATTAAGTATAAGAAGGGCAAAGATAATGTTGTTGCTGATGCACTCTCTAGGAAAAACATGCTTTTGACACATCTTGATGTTCAAGTTCCAGGTTTAGAGAGTTTGCGTGATTTATATGCTTCCGATACTGATTTTGCCACTGCCTTTGCTAACTGTTCTGATGTGAAGGCGTGGGAAAAATACCATATGCATGATGGATATTTGTTTAGAGCTAACAAGTTATGTGTACCCGAGTCGTCCGTGCGTTTGCTCTTGTTGCAGGAATCACATGGAGGCGGCTTGATGGGTCACTTTGGACGTGAGAAGACGTTGTTGATGTTGGCGGATCACTTCTATTGGCCACGCATGAGGCGGGATGTGGACAGGTTTGTGAAGCGTTGCATTACGTGCAACAAGGCTAAGTCCAAACTTAAGCCCCACGGTTTGTATACCCCTCTTCCTGCTCCTACTACACCATGGGAAGATATAAGCATGGATTTTGTGTTAGGATTGCCTAGGACCAGTAGAGGACATGATTCTATTTTTGTGGTAGTGGATCGTTTTTCTAAGATGGCTCATTTTATTGCCTGCCACAAAAGCGACGATGCGTCGCATATTGCTAATCTGTTTTTCAGGGACATCGTGCGCATACATGGAGTACCGAAGACGATTGTTTCTGACCGTGATGTGAAGTTCATGAGCTACTTTTGGAAGACACTTTGGGGAAAGCTGGGGACGAAGCTGCTGTTTAGTACAACTTGTCATCCCCAAACTGATGGCCAAACGGAGGTGGTGAACCGCACACTTTCGGCGTTGCTGCGGACAATGATCAAGAAAAATCTGCGTGTGTGGGAAGAGTGTTTGCCGCATGTGGAGTTTGCATATAACAGGGCTGTACACTCCACCACGCAATTGTGTCCGTTTGAGGTGGTGTATGGTTTTAAACCCATTACACCGCTTGATTTGCTGCCGCTTCCAATTCAAGAACGTGTCAACATGGATGCATCGAAACGAGCAGATTTTGTGAGGAAGATACATGAGAAGACTAAAGAGGCTATCGAGAAGAAAGGAAAGTACAATGCTGATCGTGTTAACAAGAAAAGAAAGGAGGTGCTTTTTCAGCCCGGCGACATGGTTTGGGTGCACTTTCGCAAGGACAGATTTCCTGTTCAGCGCAAGTCTAAATTGCTGCCACGTGGTGATGGTCCTTTCAAGGTTCTTGCCAAGATAAATGATAATGCATACAAGATAGATCTTCCTACATCTGAGTTTGGTGTGAGCAATACGTTTAATGTTGCTGATTTGACGCCATTTGCTGGAGAACACCTTGACGCGTCGAGGTCGACGCCTTTTGAAGGGGGGGAGGATGATGAGGACATCCCTAGTCCTTTACCATCTTCTCCTATTGATGATGTTGCTGTACAAGACAAAGCTAATGATGTGAGGATTGGACCAATGACACGGGCTCGAACCAAGTTACTTGAGCAACAGGTGAACTCACTCTTAATTGAATATGATGTTTGTGTTAATGAGAACTTTATACTGCCTAAGTCTATGCATCTATGTATGATCAGGTTTATTGATAACACAAGCATGGGAGGAGGAGACGAGCTACAACAATGAGAAGAACCATCACTGATTTCCAATATCAGCAAGTGCGCGAGGGAGGAGAGGGAGGCCGGCGCACCAGGGCATTGAAGGAAATCACTCGTTTGCACGTTAGAGGGATCAAGTGGCGCACCAGGACATAACGTAAGAAGATATTAGTCTAAGGTGTTATACATGAGGCCTGCGTGCCATGTTAGGCCGAACCACCAAGGGTCGGTTTGTATCAGTTTGAGTCGAACCAGGTTTGGGTTCAGATCCGAATTGAGTCCTAGTTTCGGCCAGCCCCTTTAAATAGCCAAGGGCTGCGCCATAGAGAGGCAGACCACGTTTAAACAAAACCCTAGATCGAATTGCTAAGCATTCATCTATCAGAATTCCTCTTTGCTGCGATCAGGAATTCACCCCTCTCCTTTGTTGCGATCGAGAGGTTATTGTTACCAAAGTTTGAGTGTGATCTGTCGTTCCACTGGGAATTGGTAGATTGCAAAACCGCTTCGTGGTCGGTGGCTGCGTTGCACTAGCGTGTGGTGTTGCGAATATCCATTGGGTTGAAGAGCTGTTGCATTGGCAACGGGGGAACAGCCGGAGAGTTCGAGAGCATCCGCGAGTTATCTACATCATCCATCGATTCCACCATCGGCTCACTGAGAAGATCGGGCCACCCCTTATCACCGTGATGGCGACCCCCAGCCGTCCCAACTTAGTCGCCGGCCAGATCCCCTTTCGGGTCTGGTCGCCAAGTTGGTTGTCCCTTTGACAGGTGACAATGATACCCAGGTCACTTCGGCTGATTTGGATGAGCAACGTAGGTTGCTACTCGCGGAAGACCAAGAGATCGCCGAGATCCGGCGTGAGCTCAGTGCTAGTCTCCGTGAGTACAACGCTACTCACGGGTTTCCTAAGATAGATTCCCGGGACAAGCGCACTGCTGATCTGCGCAAGAAAGGAAGGATGGTGGATGATGAGCTGGCTGGTGGCGCGGCGCCTAGCCATAGCCGATCGGGTAGTCTGATCTCGGCTGAGAAGCCGGTATACAGCTCACCTGCCAAAACCCTTAGGGTTGCCGAGGCAGCTATGGCCGAATTAGCTAGGCTATCCGGGGAGGCTCTGCGCAAACAGTAGGAGCGAGTCAACGAGTTGGTCGTAGAGGCTAACCGGCAGAACAAGGCCTTCAAGAAGAAGAACCCGGGAGCTGGGTCCCAGGTGTACTCGGCTAGGGCCGAGAGCAACAAATCGGGCGGAGAGGCTTCCTCTCCGCATCCGAGTAGAAGCAAGAGCAAAAGCCGAAGCCGGAGCCGGGGCTCCGGGAAAAACAAGCAGTTGCAGACGTACGACCCAGCCTTTGCTGGTATCCAGCAAGCCGGGCAGAACAATCCCGGTCAGGCTCAGAGCAATCAGGATGGTGGTAACCGGGGTGTAGGAAACAATGTCCCGGCTAGCCGTGGTAATCCACCTCGGAATCCACCACAAAGTCAGGGAAACCGACAGGGAGATGCCGCCTCAGTCCCACAACAATTCATAGTCCCTGTGGTTAACAGGCACGATGATGGTAATTCGAGGTTGCAGCAACTCGGATACCAACCTAACGAGAATCCCTTGGGATCTCGGATAGGAACTCGGCAGCTAGATCCAGCGGATGCCAGGTACCGGCTCGACCGGATTCATCAGTCCGAGTTGGTTGAAGAGCAAGGCCCTCCGGGACCTACCTGCTTTGGACCCCCGATCATGCGGGAGCCGGCTGTGCGAAATTTTCAGCTTAACCGGGTTATCAAAACCTATGACGGCAGCTCAAAGCCGGAGGATTGGCTGACCGACTATGTAACCGCAGTGAGCATAGCTGGTGGAAACAGACGCTGGGCGGTACGATATGTGCCGCAGATGTTGGAAGGACCTGCCAGGATCTGGCTAAATAACTTGAGGGCGGACAACATAGCTGTTGGATGGATTTCGAGGAAGCCTTCATCAGCAAGTTCACCAACACGTACAAGAGGCCGAATCGACCTCAGCAGCTTGCCATCTACAGGCAGCGGAGCAATGAAACTGACCGAGAGTACCTTACTCGATGGAGCAACATTCGCAATTCTTGCGAAGGGGTTGTCGAGGCACAGGCCATATCGTGGTTTGCCCAAGGATGTTGGCATGGCTCCATGCTTTGGCAGAAGCTGCAAAGGAAGATGCCGACAACCCTGGCAGAGACCATGCGCATCGCCGACACCTACACGCTTGGAGACCCCATGCAACCCCTGGTGGATGTCGGAGACTCCAACAAGAGGAATGCGGGAAATCAGCGCTCGGGGTCGAGCAGAAGCCATGATCGCCACGATTTCGGCCAGAAGAGGAGCCAGCCCGAGTTCCACTATGCCTCGCAGCATGTCGCGCCGGTTGGCCGAGATCAGGGGGATGCAAGAAGCAATCAGCGGCAGAAAGTGACTGGTCCGGCTTGGGGTCAGAGCCAAGAAGTACAGAAGACCTGGGTGGACCAGAAGAAGTCCCTGACATACGAAGAGATGCTGAACAAGCCATGCTGCTACCATACGTTGGAATCCAACAAGCCGGCTAATCACTCTACTCGGCAATGCAGCTGGTACCAGCGCACATTGCAAGAAGGCAGCGCGGGGGCTACTCGGCCGAATGCTCCGGCATCACGGCCCAATATTCCGAGACCTCCTCCTCCACTATCCGGTGCCAATGCAGTACGGGTTAATCAACCGAACCAGGGACCTCCCAAACTAGTAAATGTGGTGCACAGAAGGAATAACAATGGTGCAGATCCGAGTAACCAATCCGGACACCAACAGGGTAGCTACCGGGAGGCACATCAGAGCTATGTGGTCTTCGTAACCGAGCCCACTGACCGGAAGAGTGTGCGACAGCGCGCCCTGGAGGTGAACGTTGTGATCCCGGCGGTGCCCAAGTTCCTGCACTGGTCCGAGATGGAGATCACATGGAGCCGGAAGGATCATCCCCGGGTTATGCCCAAGCCTGGTGCCTATGCTTTGGTGGTAGACCCGACCTTTGTTGGACCAAGCCTCAACGTCCGCTTCAGCCGGGTTCTGATTGACAATGGCAGTGCCATTAACATTATGCACAAGGATACCATGTTGAAGCTGGGAGTGTCCCTGAACACATTACTCCCCACCGAGACGACCTTCCATGGCATTGTACCCGGAGTCTCTTGTTCGCCCATGGGCAAAATTTGGGTTGAAGTACTGTTCGGAACCCGGGAAAACTGCCGGACCGAGAGCTTGGAATTTGAGGTCGTGGATCTCGAAAGTCCATACCATGCACTGATTGGCAGGCCAGCCTTGGCCAAATTCATGATCTCCACTCACATGGGCTACCTGAAAATGAAGATGCCGGGTCCTAATGGAGTGATCACCATCGCGGGGGACCACAAGCGCTCCATGGAGTGTGCATCTGCCGGCTCGAGCTTAGCCGAGTCTCTGGTCATAGCTGAGGAGAAGAAGAGGATCCAGTAGGTGGTTGCACTCGCCAAGACATCGCAACTCGGCATGCTTGGGATGGTGAACCCAGAGCAGAACGCCTCATTTCAAGCACCACGGGAGACCAAGAAGGTAGGAGTGGACCCCAGTAACCCGGAGCGTCAGGTCATCATTGGCAGCTGCCTGGACAGCAAATAGGAAAGCGAGCTCGTCGACTTCCTCCTTGAGAATCGGGATGCCTTCGTGTGGTCGAATGACGATCTGCAGGGCGTTCTGAGGGAGTTGGCTGAGCACTCGCTGTTTGTAAGACCGGATGCAAAGCCGGTGAAGCAACCAACTAGGCGTCTCTCGGATGATAGAAGAGCTGCCATCATGGAACATCTCGCAGTACTTCTGGCCGCCGGATTCGTGATGGAAGTGCTGCATCCGGATTGGAAATCAAATCCAGTCCTTGTTGAGAAGAAGAAACATGATCCCCTCCTGCTGAAGGTGTGGCGCATGTGCATCGACTTCACCAACGTCAGCAAAGCATGCCCGAAAGATCCTTTTCCACTCCCCCGGATATATCAAGTGATCGATTTCTCTACCTGGAGTGAGATTTTGACTTATTTAGATGCTTATTCTGGTTTTCACCAGATACCCTTGAATCCGGATGATCAATTGAAAACTGCCTTCATTACCCCGTATGGGGCTTACTGCTATCGTGTCATGACTTTTGGTTTGAGAAATGCTGGTGCTACATACCAGAGATGCATGCAAAACTGTTTACATGGCCAAATAGGCCGGAATGCCGAAGTCTATGTCGATGACATAGTCATAAAAACGAAAGAAAAATCCTCATTGATCGATGATCTGAGGGAAACATTTAAAAACTTAAGAAAATTTCGGATGAAGTTGAACCCGGATAAATGTACATTCGGCGTTCCGGCAGGAAAGTTACTCGGTTTCCTCATTTCAAGAAGGGGAATTGAAGTCAATCCAGGTAAGATACGTGCAATCGAGAGCATGAAATTACCGATACGTCTCAAAGACGTGCAAAAGTTTACAGGCTGCTTGGCATCCCTAAGTCGGTTTGTGAGCCGACTAGGGGAGAAGGCCTTGCCCCTATATCAATTGATGAAAAAGAGTAAAACCTTTGTATGGACCCCGCAAGCTGATGCGGCGTTCAATGATTTTAAAAAAGATGCTCTCAACCGCACCTGTGTTGGCATCCCCATTGCCCAAGGAGCCTATGCTACTGTACATCACTGCCACTAACCGGGTAGTAAGTGTGGCCATCGTAGTGGAAAGAGAAGAAGGTGACAAGTTGATACAGAGACAAGTATACTATCTGAATCTCGGAATCCAAACATAACTACACGCATTATCGAAAGATGGCATATGGGGTGTACTTGGCAGTTACCAAGCTCAAGCACTATTTCCAAGAGCACCCAATCACAGTAGTGTGTGAAGCTCCCCTCGCCGAGATCATCGGCTGTAAAGATGCGAGCGGTCGGGTTGCCAAATGGGCCATCCAGTTGTCTCCGTACGCTCCGGCATACGAGAGACGGGACGCCATCAAGTCGCAGGCGCTGCCGGACTTCTTGGTGGACTGGGCCGAGATGCAATATGAACCCCCAATTTCGGACTATAATTTATGGAGAATGCATTTTGATGGTTCCAAGGCCAAGATCGGATTGGGAGCCGGGGTCGTCCTCACCTCACCAAAGCCAGATGTGTTGAGGTATGTGCTGCAAATTCATTTCCGGGCATCTAACAACGTGGCCGAGTACGGGGCTCTGGTGCATGGGCTCAATGTCGCCAAGGAAATAGGTATCCGCCGGATAGAATGCTTCGGTGATTCCGACCTGGTGGTGCAGCAGGTGTCGAGGAACTGGGATGCAGTTGACGCCAACATGGCATCATACCGGTTTCATGTGCAGAAAATATCCGGGTTTTTCGAAGGTTGCGAGTTCAAGCACATACCAAGAGGGGAGAATGAAGCAGCGGATGTGTTATCCAAGCTGGGGTCGTCCCGGGATGCTATTTCGCCCGGCATCGCCCTGGAACATCTAAGGAAGCCATCTATTCTGTCGGCCCAGTGGGAACTAGGGTATCAAGAGCCCATTCCCCCCAGGCCTCGCTCGTGGGCCAGACGGACAAAACGGATAAGGACAAGGTGACCCCGCCTGACGGGACCCTCGAGAGGAAACTCCCCTCGAGGGCCTGAAGAGGGGGCGAGGGCCTCAAGCGACCGCCTCGCCTCAGGGGATCCTCCCCGCCAAGGAACCCCGACAGAGCGCACGTGGTCTCTGCCACGCTCGTACAGAGGCGCTCACACCCCCGTCGCTGTCCCTGGCGATAAAGCGGTCAACAAAGCTGCTCCGCCTGCTGCACAGCTGTGAGGACCTTCTACTCTGGCGATAAAGCAGGTGGACGGCGCAACCCTCCAACAGATATCGTCATCGTGGGCTCCACCTCAGAGACTGCCCGCTTTGCGGGCGGTACAAGCGCGGTCGGCAGCCTGTCGGCCACGGCGCCACCTTTATCAACAATGGACCGAGTCCATGGACGGACGGAGCGCGGTGGACTCGTGCTCCACCCCGTGACTGGCAAGTGGGAGCCACGTTGAAGGCCAAGCCGAAAAAGAAGACCGGAGGCGCCTATAAAAGAGAGAAGACATCCATCGTAGCAAGGGTCGGCTCCTTGCGTGCAAACCACCCCTATAAACCCTAGCAGCTCTAGTTAGGTTAGCCTCTGGCTGGAGCAGGAAGAAGATCATCACTTCCCTCCCCAGGCAAGAACTGCCTCAAGGGGGCTTCCGGCAAGCTCAATTGTACTGTAACCTCCCACATATAATACAGACAGGCAGGAGTAGCGGTCTTACCTCCTCACGAGGGCCGTGAACCTGGGTAAAGGACGGAGTTTTCCTTGGTCGGGTGTGCGTCTTCTTCGGGTCCGGCGAGCAACGTCGCGGAGCCACTTGAGGGTTTAGACCTCCGCGTTCAATCCCCTCTCGAACTACACTTCAGGAAGTGACTACCCCCGATTCCTGGGAGTCATAATACGACATTTGGCGCGCCAGGTAGGGGATTGAGGCGCGTCAACAACCTTCGAGTTCGTCTCCGCGCCATGGTGAACACGCACACCACTCGCACTGCTCGAGTCAGCCGATGCGCGCCCCCAGGCGCCGCGACCTCCCGCGCGACCACCCGCGCAAGGCGGGGCCGACCCCACCAAGAGGAGCATGTCCCCTCTGGCCCTCACCCGGAGGAGCCAAAGCACGACGCCGAGCACCAGGAGGACGCGCAGTCGTCGCACCCGTCACAACGCCCAAGCGGCTCGGGCCCGGGGAGAACCGACCCTGCGCCCCACACGGCACAGCTCATGGCGCAGGAACTGCTCTGCTACCAGCCCACCGCTGAGGCCCACGAGCAGTGGCGCCAACGCCTCAACCACCACGTCGGCATCGCCACAACGCGCCCCGCTCCGTCGCAGTCCAACGCGCACCCCTCTCTCGCGGGCACGGTCGCAACAAATGCGCCTCCGCCATCTCCGGGGTCTGCGCCGGCTGCGGCACAGAGGGCTGCTTCGCACGCGACCTCGCTGCGCGATTGCATGGTCGTGCAGCGCACCGCGCCCGCGCCCGTGTGGGGATGGAGCTCCAGCGAGACCGCCAGAACAAGCTCGTGGAGGAGCTCGGCCAGGCGGGGCAGCAGAACCGCAGCGCGCTTCAGCACGGGGTCGCTACGTACACCTCGGGATGCATGGCGTTCACACGCTCCCTGCGCCGCGTGGTCTGGCCGCAGAAGTTCAGGCCGGCTCTTTCCAAGAGCTACGGTGGCTCCAGCAACCCCATCGAGTTCCTGCAGCTCTACACCACCTCCATCCAAGCTGCGGGTGGAGACGACAAGGTCATGGCCAACTGGTTCTCCAACGCGCTGCGCGACTCTGCGCTGTCGTGGCTCCTGAACCTCCCGGAGGACTCTGTGAACTCCTGGGAGGAGCTCTGCAAGAAGTTCGTCTCCAACTTCAAGGGGACTTACGAGCGCGCCCTCACCCACAACTATCTGCGCGCTGTGGTGCATAGGAAGGACGAAACGCTCCGCAAGTTCATCCAACGCTTCAGCCAAGTGCGCAACAAGATCCCGAACATCCCCGACACTCAAGTCATCGCCGCCTTCCGCGAGGGTGTCACCAACAGCAGGATGCTTGAGAAACTGGGCATCCACGACAAGCTCACCTCTGTGGTCAAGCTGTTCGACATGGCGGACAAGTGCGCCAAGGCTGAAGAGGGACTCCTCTTCGTGAAAATGTCCCTGAGAGGGGATGATCACGCTGAGGGGTCCAAGAGCCAGAAGAAGAAGGAGGAGCCCAAGCGCAAGGCCACCGCAGTTCTCGCGGCAGAGCCGGACACAAAAGGCACCCGCAGGGACTCCTCCGTGGCTGGAGAGAGAAAAGATGATCACCGCCCCTTCTGCATCTACCACAACAGGCGCGGCCACTCTACGGAGTCCTGCTACGACCTCAAAAGGTTGAGCAAGGAGCGCGAGCAAGCAGAAGACGGTGGCGGCCGCGGTCGAGGCCGTGGCTACCGCGGAGGCGGACGCAAGGAGGGCTACCAGAAACCATCTGGAAATCGAGCCAACGCCGCAGAAAGAACGGCAACCTCCCTGGCGAGGAAGATGGCGGCTACCAAGCCCTGAGGGGCGCCATTGCCTGCATCCCAGGAGGGGCGCAGGCGCCAAAGGCGAACAACCAGTTCAAGCAGTTCGCCCAGGAGCTCAACGCCGCCCTCCCAAGCACAGAAACCTCCAGGCCCCTGAAGTGGTCGCAGTACACCATCGCCTTCGACGCTCAGGACAACCCCAAGTCCACCAAGACTGTTGGAACCCTCCCGCTGGACTGCACCCCCATCATCGACAATGTAGCTGCTCCAAGACGCTCATCGACGGCGCAGCAGGCCTGAACGTTATCTCCATAGATACGTTCGAAGCGCTTCAAGTGCCCTACAAGAGGCTTATGCCCTCGAGGCCCTTCACGGGGGTCACCAGCGGCTCAATCGAGCCTCTAGGCCAGGTCAGGCTTGCCGTCACCTTCGGCAGCGAGGAAAATTACCGCACCAAACACATCGACTTTGATGTTGCGCACATCGGCTTGCCGTACAACGCCATCCTCGGCTACCCCGCGCTCGCGAAATTCATGGCCGTCACGCACCATGCGAACAACATGGTCAAGATGCCCGGTAGCGCCGGCACGATCACCATACGTGGGCATGTCCTGGACGCCACGCGCGCTGTGGAGACGGCCTACAAGACTGCCGCCATGGCTTTCCCCGCAGACGAGGACCAAGAGCCTCTGGAGAGGCCCAAGAAGAAGAAGCAGTTGTTCTCCCAGGAGGCACCTGCTACCAAAAAGATCTCCCTGAGCTCAGGTAGCTCGGGGACTGAAGGCTCGGGGGCTAGCGTCACCATTGGCGCCACGCTACCTCCCAAATAGGAAAGCGCGCTCGTCGCCTTCCTCCGGGCAAACTCTGAATGTTCGCGTGGACACCGTCAGATATGTCTGGTGTACCGAGGGAGGTGATCGAGCACCACTTGGCCGTGTGCCCAAACGCGCGCCCCGTTAAGCTAAAAGCAAGAAAGCAAGCCCCCGAGAAGCAAGCGTTCATCGTCAAGGAGGTCGAGAAGCTCAAAGCAGCAAATGTAGTCCGCGAAGTCGCGCACCCCACTTGGCTCTCCAACGGCGTGGTGGTACCAAAACCCGCCGGCGGAGGCCGCCTCTGCATCGACTACACCGACGTAAACAAGGCCTGCCCCAAGGACACTTACCCCATGCCCAGAATTGACCAGATCGTGGACTCCACAGCAGGCTGCGACCTCCTGTGTTTCCTCGATGCCTTCTCTGGTTATCACCAGATTAAGATGGCTAAAGAGGACGAGGAGAAGATGGCTTTTCTTACCCCATGTGGTGTGTATTGCTACGTCTGCCTGCCGTTCGGCCTAAAAAACTACCAAAGGGAGTGGGCCCAGGCCCCACTAGGGCGTAAGCATTTCTGCCTATAAAAAATAAGAGGTCAAGTCAATCTTGACTCTATGGCTCATCATGTCCCTCAGGACATTATACTAGTGAGTAATATCTTTACTATAAAGTAAAGTAGTAGATGTGGCAGCTTTTGTTCACATCATATTCCATTAGATAGAAAGAGCTACAAAAGGTCTTCAAGATAGATAAGAAAGTGCTTCCCTCCACTTCCGCGAACACTTAGTAAATTGGGGGAGAGCTGGCGCCTTTCACAAACTTCCTTTGCTTAAACCTGCTTCAAAGTCCACTAGTGCTCTTTCGTACGGGCATAACTACTAGGTAGCAAGCATACTGACTTTATTAACATCACCGACCACTGTCCTTTATCTGTCTGGCTCAAAGGTTTGTGTGCACATTTCACTTCTCCTCCAGAAAGTCAAGTGAATAGTGGGTTGATGACTTAAGATAAGAAGATCCCAAGCCGAGTAGTTGAGAGCACTAGAGCCAATCTAGTAAAAGAAGTTACCCATAACAAGGGCACTATCTGGCAAATGAAATATAATGATTAGATGCTGCAATAAACTTAGCCCTATCATATCGGATCACAGCTCCCCTTGTTCCTTTCATGGTATCCACCTCAAAGCTAGCGTCTACATTCACCGAGACGGAACCTTCCGGTGCCTTGGTCAACACCTTAGCCTCTGGAGCAGCATCAGGCAGAAAGATAAATCCAAAACAAACTTAGGATCATATCACCATTCCTCTAAGGCTTTGATAAGCCATCAGCCTCTATAGATTTGGCAAAACATTCCCGATCCCATTACTACCCTCGGAGAGATTCCTATTGTACGTAAATAAGTGATGGACGATCGAGAGAAGCGACATCGCTTAAAGCAATGCTTGAATTATTATTGATTGGCAAGAGCAATGCTGAGCCATTACCCGCTAGAATATCCCACGGTAGAGGCCTTACTTCTGAATAAGCTGCTGTACTGGAGCTAGAAAATGGATTGCGCTTTCCTCCGGATTCTATTCTACTGAGTCAATCCTTGAACAAATGCTATAAGCTCTAGTAAGTGTTGACTCGTGCGAGTCACCCGTTCATGCTTCTCCTTTACTACCCTCGTAGAGTTCCCATGACGGATGAAGTTCCGTAGGGACAACGGATTGAATAGAATTTGGTTTCCACACGTCTTAACCAGTGTTTGGAGCTGTTTCTACGATGCACAGTAGAGGCGTGCCCCACCAAATGGTCACAATGGTTACCTAAAGCGGTTTGGCTTGTGCTGTTTTGTCTCGATATTGACCCGAATCCAGGTCTGAAGCAAGTAGTTGTTGTGAATAAATTATTGACATAAGTGAGGTAATTGGAGTGTTCGCTTCATTCAATGGCATGCATGAGAGATGACTCCGTGGTGAAAGAAGGTAGTACGCTAAGCTGGTAAGAAAGATGGCACTGGTTTGAGAAACGAGAACTTCCACACACAGCTGAGGACCTCGTCCATCCCCGAGGTACCTAATTATGTAAGCAAGAGATGCCAAGTTGAAATAAGGCCGAAGAGCTAGTTATTTAGCAAGTTGTTTGGGACTCATTATGCAAATTTTCACCTTCGCCGGGACTTTTAGTTGCCAGAGCTGCTTCCAGACCGGGTGAATACAGGATCTGCTCTGTCCCGATGTGCGCCGTAGCTTCTCTCCATGCTGAGAGTCCCACTCAAGGTGGTAAGCAAAGAGAAACTCTAGTTGACTCCTACGCAGTCTTATCGGTGGTATTTATCACGCACTTCTGGGACCCGAGAGAGCGAGCTCTGCTTTGATTGTACGGCTCTGGCGCCTCAACCAACCATCCACTGCCTCCTCAATGACAAGCTCCTGAGCATACTGCTGTTAAAGAACTAAAAGCAAATACAGCCAGTTTCTTACTTTTATTGAATAGCCGAGAGAGATGGAATGTGAGTAGAACACTGATACCGATAGGCAGGCAAGGAAAGAGGTATAAACTCTTCTTTTTTGCATACCATTTTAGAGAAAGTCTACCTCCACAGTGGATGAGCTTGATCTCTTTTAGGTGGGTTGGGGACTTAGAAATGAGCTATGCTCCAAGAATTTACCCCAGAACTACCTTTGCCCACGCCGGAGCCACTTTCTAGAGGTTAATGAGGATAGCCCTTGGCGGGCAAATGGGGCGAAACGCGGAAGCATATATTGATGACATCGTCGTGAAGTCACGAGAAGGAAATACACTGCTTAGAGACCTGGAAGAAACCTTTGCCAGCCTGCGCAAGGTGAACATCAAGCTCAACCCCGCCAGGTGCGTCTTTGGAGTACCTTCAGGCAAATTGCTGGGTTTCCTCGTGTCCCATCGGGGCATAGAGGCGAACCCAGAAAAAATCAAGGCCATAGAAGGCATGCAACCTCCACGCAGGCTCAAGGACATGCAACGCTTGGCAGGATGCATGGCCAGCTTGGGTCGATTCATCTCCAAGTTCGGCGAAAGAGCCCTGCCGTTTTTCAAGATCATGAAAAGGACGGGCACCTTCAAGTGGACACCTGAAGCTGAAAATGCATTTGAGGACTTGAAAAAGTACTTGGCAAGCCCACCTGTAATGGTCGCCCCAAGACCTGGCGAGCACCTGAAGCTCTACTTGTCAGCCACCCCACAAACAGCCAGTGATGTCCTTGTGGTGGAAAGAGAGGAGCCTGTACTTCACAAGAAGAGTGCAACCACCCCAAAGAAAAAGCCTCCTGATAAAAAGCTCAAAGAAGGGGCGGTAATCACAAGGCCCACGCCAGGCCCAAAGTCTCAAGAGGAGACCGCCCCGAGTTAACTGCTGAAAGAGGCTAACTCACTCGAGGCCGAGGAGGAGCGCTGCGAGGCCACGTCCCGCAAGGACAAGTCCCTCGAGGACAAGCGCCTCGAGGACACGTCCCCCGAGGCCAAGTCCCCCGAGGCCATGTCCCTCGAGGCCAAGTCACTTGAGGCCACGTCCCTCGAGGCCAAGTCCCTCGAGGCCACGTGCCCTGAGGCCAAGTCCCTCGAGGACAAGACCCTCGAGACCACGACCCTCGAGGCCACATCCCTCGAGGCCCAGAACAAGCCTCTTGAAGCCAAACCCTTTGAGGGCTAAACTGGGCCACCTCAGGCGAAAGACGCCAAGGAAAAGGAAACCACTCTCGTCGAGCATCCAGTTTACTTCGTCAGCACAGTAATGCGTGATGCTCGCGAGCGGTACCCTATGCAGCAGAAGCTTCTCCTCGCACTCCTCATCGCCTCAAGAAAGCTGCGGCACTACTTCCAGCGGCACCCCATCACAGTGGTAACCTCTTTCCCCCTGGAGCAAATTCTGCGCAACCCAAACGCGACAGATCGTGTCGCAGGATGGAACATTGAGCTACAGCCATTCAATTTGCGCTTAGATACCAAAAGGGTAATCAAAGGAAGAGCGCTGGCAGACTTCGTCGCCGAATGGACTGATCCAACCCCTGAAGAGCCCTGGGAAGAAGAGCACGAGTCTTCTGGAGCAGCAATGCCCAGCTACTGGACCATGAAATTCGACGGAGCTTTCGCTTGTCGCCACGGTGGGGCAGGTGTAGTGATGACCTCGCGAAAAGGCGACAAGTTGTATTATGCAGTCCAGCTGTGCTTCGGAATCAACAAGATATCCAACAACATCGCCGAGTATGAAGGGTTGCTTGCTGGCTTACGCGCCGCAATCACCCTAGGCGTCAAGCACATACTCATCAAGGGCAACTCCCAGCTGCTCGTCAACTTCTCCAACAAAAGCTACAAGGCCAAGGACGACCACATGGCCGCATACCTTGAAGAGGTCCGTAGGCTGGAGAAGAACTTCAGGGGAATGGAGCTCATGCACATCCCAAGGAAAGAAAACCAAGAGGCTGACGACATCGCAAAGCGCGCATCAAAGAGGCAAGCCCAGCTGCCAGGTGTCTCTGAGGAAAGGCTCGTCAAGGCATCCATAAAGCAGCCCCTCGAGGCCTCGCCCGCAAGCACAGATGAAGCGCTCCCGCCACCACCTGCAAGCGGAGCCCCAGGCTGCGGGCCCCCAACAGGGGACCGTCTGTTGCTCACAGCGGTGCACAAAGAGGCAGGATGGATCGACGAGATCAAAGACTACCTACACAAAGGGATCCTTCCCGAGGAAGATGTTGAAGCGGAGCGAATTGCCCACCAGGCAAAATCATACCAAATCCTCGAAGGAAATCTCTACCGCAAGCGCCCAAACGGCATCGCACTCAAGTGCGTCCCTCCTGAAGAAGGAAACTGCTGATTAAAGACATCCACAGCGGGGAATGCGGCCACCATTCGTGCGGCCGCACGCTCGCAGGGAAAGTCTTCAGGAGCGGCTTCTACTGGCCCCAAGCGCTTCAAGATGCAACGGACATCATTCAAGCTTGTGAAGCCTGCCAATTCCACGCCAAGCAAATCCACCAACCAGCATTGGGCCTGCAAACCATTCCGCTCTCATGGCCGTTTGCGGTCTGGGGGCTGGACATCCTGGGACATTTGCCAACGGCGCAAGGTGGATATCGCTACCTCTTCGTGTCCATCGACAAGTTCACAAAATGGCCTGAAGTGGAGGCGACGAGTACAATCACAGCAGGCGCGGCGGTGAAATTCATCAGAGGCCTGGTCTGCCGCTTCGGAGTGCCTAACCGCATTATCACCGACAATGGCTCGCAATTCACGAGCGGCATCTTCAGAACCTAGTGCCAGAAAATGGGCATCATGCTCTGCTTCGCCTCAGTCGCCCATCCGCAAAGCAACGGACAGGCTGAGCGCGCAAACGAAGAGGTCCTCAAAGGCTTGAAGACCAGGACCTTTGATGTTCTCAAGGGCCACGGCAAGGGATGGATCAATGTGGTACCCTCGATGCTCTGGTCCATCTGTACCACGCCACCCAAGCCCACCGCGGAAACGCCGTTCGCACTCGTCTATGGAGCCGAAGCACTCCTCCCTGCAGAGATAAAGCATGGATCCCCACGGGTCCTGGCCTTTAATGAGGACCAGCAAGAAGACCTCCACAACGATGACATGCTGCTCCTTGAAGGGTTGAGACGCCGCGCCGCTCTACGGGCGGCCAAGTACCAGCAGTCCGTAAGGCGCTACCACAGACGCAATGTGCGCTCGCGCACCCAGGAGGCAGGCGATCTCGTCCTCAGGCGAATCCTCTCCAGGGAAGGCCTCCACAAGCTGTCCCTGATGTGGGAAGGTCCCAACAGGGTCGCCCACATCGCCAGGCCTGGCGCGACTCGCCTCGAGACGGAAGACGGCGTCCCCGTCAAGAATCCATGGAACATCATGCATCTACGCAAGTTCTACCCGTGATCGTCATCACGTCAGGGCATTTAGCGAAAGAGGCAGCCCACGGCTCAACCTCCAAGCACCTTTTTGTCCCTCAAGGTTAAAAGCTCAAGGCTTAAACCTCTCAAACCTTTGTATCCGCCAGGAACAAATAAAAAAAAGTGATTATTGTCACGCCCGTGATCATTGTCACGACGAGAACTCAAAGCGGACGAGGCAGCCTACGGCTCAACCTCTAAGCATTTTTCGTCTCTAGAGGTTAAAACGCCGAAAGGCTTAAACCTCCAAAAACAAAGCTTTGTCTCCTAAAGGAACAAATGCCAAAGTGGTCATTGCCACACCCGTGATCATTGTCACGTCGAGAAAACAAAGCGGAAGAGGCAGCTTACGGCTCAACCTCCAAGCAATGTCGACTCTAGAGGTTAAAACGCCAAAAGGCTTAAACCTCAAACAAATGCTTTGTCTCCTAAGAGAACAAACGCAATCGTGGTCATTGCCACGCACGTGATCATTGTCACATCGAGACTACTAGCGGACGAGGCAGCCTACGGCTCAACCTCCAAGCATTCTTGTCTCCGGAGGTTAAAACGCCAACGGCTTAAACCTCCAAAGCCCCAAAGGCTTCGCTCGAGGGAAAAACCCTTCGAGCTCTCAATTAAAATGAGCCACCTCAGGACGCTGAGGGTCTTAGCCACCAACAGGTGGTCCCCATGCCTCGACATGGTCAGAGCATTAACTTGGCAACCCCAAGCATAATTACTCAATCTCGTTCCTAAGTGAACTTAGCGCTTCGGCATTACTATTGTTGGGGGGGTTTTAGCGCTTAAAAAATGTTGTTGGGGGTTTTTTAGTTTACGCATTACTATTGTTGAAGTGTGCGCTTATGTCTCTCCACATGCGTACCTCGCGAGCGGGGGCTGAGTACGGTGCCAGTGCCTCAAATGACACACCAGCAGCACTGCAAAACCCAAGAGTCCGAGCTCTGGCTGGAGGGCAATTTACCACAAACAAGCCATCTCACCAGAGGACCTTGGTACTTGCTCTCCTCGCAACGAACGCCTGAGAAGACCTATAAGCGCACACGATCCCTTGATCCGTGTTCTAGCGTTTGGGTTCGCCCTCTAATACCTGCTGCGAAGATTTCCCCCCCGCAAGCCTGCAGAGACATCCGTGAGTGACCCCTCAAGCGGGCAACCTCGCCAGGCAAAATGCCTCCCCAGAGAGCGACCCCTCAAGCGGGCAACCTCGCCAGGCAAAATGCCTCCCCAGGAGCGACCCCTCAAGCGGGCAACCTCGCCAGGCAAAATGACTCCCTAGAGAGCGACCCCTCAAGCGGGTAACCTCGCCAGGCAAAATGCCTCCCTAGAGAGCGACCCCTCAAGCGGGCAACCTCGCCAGTCGAAATGCCTCCCTAGGAGCGACCCCTCAAGTGGGCAACCTCGCCAGGCGAAATGCCTCCCCAGGAGCGACCCCTCAAGCGGGCAACCTCGCCAGGCAAAATGCCTCCCTAGGAGCAACCCCGCCAAGCGAACAACCTTCGCAGAGCGAAAACCTCGAGAAGCTAAGTCTCGCACTCACGCTCTAAGAGCGTTTTTATCCCCCTAGCGCGCGTCTCTGCCCCTCGAGCCACTTCGCTTTCCCTTACACTTCATGGACTACTCGCACGTCTAAGGGGGGCACTTGAGCATCTCGACTCAAGGATCTTACGTCTCCTAGGCCTAGACTCCCCCTTGGCCTTGCAGAGCCATTGCTCCCGCTAACCGAGGTGGCGGGGTCATGGCACGAAGAGAAGGGACCTAACGACGCAGAGAATAAATAGACATGAAGATGAGTCCAAAGAGACCTCAAGAGGGGCAGACGAGCTCGAATTCAAACAACAATTAATGTATATTACAAGCCAAAAGGTCTTAAGATGTCTAAGGCACACAGCTGGTGCAGTTACAAACGCCCGCAGGCGCGGCCAAGAAAGGCTCAGGGGGATGCAGCAGCGCTTTGAGCCTCCGCTGTGTCAGCTTCGACCTCGGCGGAGCGAGCCTCCTCCTCCGCAGCACCAGCTTCGACCTCGGCGTAGCGAGCCTCCTCCACCGCAGCGCCGGCTTCGACCTCGGCGGAAAGGGCCTCCTCCTCCGCAGCGCCAGCTTCGACCTCGACGGAGTGGGCCTCCTCTTCCGCAGCGCCTCCTTCGGCCTCGGTGGAGCGGGTCCCTTCCCCCCCGAAGTCCGGCGCAGCTTCCATGCGCCGGAAGCGGTTGCAGAACACATCCACCTGCTCACGGAGGGAAGCCGAGACGCGTTGCACGTCCTCGCCCGGGGCAGCCTCGGTCACCAAACGGAAGTCAAAGTCCGGCACGAGGAGCTTGATGTTGGTGAAGATGCGATCGACAACCACCCCTAGGAGCTGCCTGCTCTCGTCTTCGATCACCCCACGAAGCTCAGCGGCGGGGACCTCCAGCGCCGCGAAAAGCTTCTCGAAGTAGGCCAGGAACACAGCGACGCCGTCGTAGTCTTGTGACCAAGGGTACGGTGCGTCAGCGCCAAGCCGCGCTGCAAGCTCACTACCACGAGCAACCCGCTCTTCAAACAGGCGGTCGCACTGCACCACAGGCGCACTGGACGAAGGGCCGGCGCTGTGGGACGCCACATCGCGGGCCTCCCCCGCTCGACGCCAATATGCCTTGGCGCGCTTGAAGCGGCGCGCCAGCTAGTGTAGGCCTTCTCTGTCTCGGCTAGCCGCTGAACGCCCGCTTCCGCAGCCGAGCGCGGTACTTCTGAAGAAGGGCCCGACGGAGATGTCTCTCGTGCACCACGAGGGCCCTCTGCGCCGCTCTCGTCCTCTTGGCAAGGCGCCGCTCCCAGCGCTCATCAGATCGCCCCTGGGCAGCGACGTGCTCGTCGAACTTCGAGACCGCCTGAGCCAGGCCTCCCTCGCGCGCTTCAAGGGCCTCGCGCTGGGCGGCCTGGTCCTTCTCCATCTGGAGGCACCGCTCCTCGCGCCGCTGCAGCTCGCTCCCCCTGAGAACCAGGTGCCGATTGCGCTCGGCCAAGCAGTAGCGGTCCTCCTCCAGAGCGGCCTGCGCAACTTGGTGGGCAGAGAGACGCTGGGACTCCAACCGGTCCAGCTCGCATTGCTTCTGCGCCAGCGAGCCCTCCATCGCCTCACGCTCAGCTGTGACCCCTTGCAGGAGCTCCTCAGCAGCTTCGCGTTCTGCTTGGAGGGGCTCGAGTAGCTCCGCAGCATCACGAATGGCTCCGTCGCGGACTTCCTTGGCAAAAGTGATGGCCTCTTCGCGGGCGGCCTGCAGCGCCGAGTCCTCAAGGCGGCGCGCCTCGACGGCTGCGTGGAAGGACGCCAACAACCTCGCAAGTTCCTCCTGCTGTTGGGCGAGCCGTATGTCACCAAGGGCAAGGTGGGCCTCCAGGCCTTCCAACGACTCCCACCCAAGGCCGAACGCCACCTCGCGGCGCCCCGTGCTCCAGTCCTAACATTGGAGAACCATTTCCTGGCCGGATGAGGGCCCAGCTGCGGCGGCCGGCCCCGAGCACCCTGACCCAGGTCGGGCTCGGGGGCTGGGTGTGGCCTCACCTCCCTCCACGCCGGCTGCAGCTGCGGCGCTCGAGTCCCGCGGGTGCTCATCTTCTCCGACAGAGCGGGGGTGGCGAGCCCGCGCCCCCTCCCGCGGCTGCACCTGCGCCCGCGGGAACCTCATTTGCACCCCCCAAAGGAGATGAGGCCGCCCCATCTCCAGTGGCCGCATTAGCGCCCGCTGAAGCCTCGGCCGCTCCCTCTTAAAGTGGCACAGGCGCCGCGGGCGAGCATGGTGAAGGTGACACGGGCGACGGCGTCGCTGCACGCGGTGATGGCGGCGGGCGAAGAAAAAATGCTTCGCGCGGTGGCGTAGCCGCACGACGAGGAGTCAGAGCGCGAGACGGCGCGGGGGATGTCTCCTCCGTGCTGTCCGCAAGCGGAGGCTCGGGAGGCACCGTTTGGGGCTCGGGCGCCCCCACCAGGGGCACGGCCACTCTGTCAGACCCTGAATTCAAGCTACACAAACGAAACGTATCGGTTGGGCCACACAACCAAGAACATACTGAGGTTACCAATCCCAGGAAACAAGCAGGCCATGCTCGGAATGGATCATTGGCCGACAGCTCTTGGCGACCCCAACGTCACATACGTTTCCAGATTGTGCACGCAAGAACCCAAAAAGTCTTCCAACTCATATACTTCAACCATACTCACATGGTATACGAGTCGGATTTTTAACAAGTTGAAACCACAGAATAAACCTTAGACACAAAGAAAGGAAATAAAATCCAAAACCTCTCACTGAGCAAAATATAGCAAATGGCACCAATCAGAGGACACATGTCCCAACATTACATCATGCAGCGGAAACAATCCGGTCTGAGTACAGACAAGAAGCAAAGGGCTCAAAGCCGAAACGGAAAAGAAGGCCCATCCACGCAGTCCACCAGGAAGTAGCCTAGGGGAACTCTAACTACTCGTCGTAGATCTCGTCGTCGAACTCCACGTAGTATCCACCAACCGGGTCGAGCGAAGGATCCTCAACTGCAGAAAAACCACAACCCGCGAACGGGTCAATACACCGAAGCGTATCGAACAAGCTTAAGCTAACAGGTAACAAAACTGTAAGATTCCCAAAGAATGGGGTAAGTGTACTTAGCAGCACTAGCAACGTAAAGAGACACGCTAAAACTCCCGTCTAATTAGAGAGGGATGAGAGAGCGTTTGAGTAACCATCTACAACTAACACCAGTCATAACCCATTCTCGAATTAACCCCCTCAACCAAGTATGAGGAAGCAATCCGGGAATACTCACACGTTAACAATTTTAGTTACCATTTAGGGTGTAAGTAATTCTATATTACTAGTCAACTTAATTAACAATGATTAGGTGTAAGTGAACGGGAATCCGGCACCTAGAGGGGGGGGTGAATAGGTGCTATTACAAATTTTAGGTCTTTTCAAATTTAGGCTCAACACAAAGGTAAATTCTCTAGATATGCAACTATGGTGAATTTACCTAAATGAGAATCTAAGAAATAACAAGATAAGTAAGTAAGGGAGCAAAGGGTAAGGGGAACCAAGTGAAGCACGCGGAGACGAAGATGTAATCCCGAGTTCCACCCAAGGGTGTACGTCTCGTTTGGAGAGGTGTGCGCTACCACAACAGGTTAGCCGCAACGCCACAAAGGCTCACCTTCTTCTCCGATGAACTCAACCACAAAGGTTTCGAGTCCACCTTCCACTATTGATCCCCTTTTAGGGCGGAGATCGAATCCCTTACAAACGCTTGAGGCACACACCCACAACTGAATTGGGGGCTCCCAAGAAGACCACAAAAGGTCAAGGACCACAAAAGGTCAAGGTAACACCAAGAGTACAACAATGGTGAACTAGGTTTTCCCACCGGAAACCCTAGCCACGAAATCCCCAAGTGAATGGGGGAGAAAAGTAAATCCCTTCGGTGACGATGTAGATCTGGGCCTTCTCCTCCAATCCTCCAAAAATCTATGAATTTGGGTGGGGGGATTGGGAGATCTTGATGATTTGAGCTTTCAAGAATGGTAGGAGAGAGAAAATCTGAGAGCTCAATGTTCTTGAGTGAGTGAGGGGGTATTTATACTCCCCCTCAAAATCTGGCCGTTGGCTGTCTTGGTCACCCGGAAATTCCGGTTCAAGTTACACCGAAAATTCCGGTGCCCCGGAATATCCGGGCCTTTGAAAATATCCGGGCTGAATTTCCGGTTGAAATCAGAACCAATTCTGAACTTGACTTAGCCGATTTTCTTCGGTTGACTCGGAATATCCGAGTCCTTGAAATTTCCGAGCTGAATTTCCGGTTGGAGTCAGTGCCACTTCTGAATCTTGACTTAGCCAATTTTCCTAAGGTTGACTCGGAATATCCGGTTGGTGAACCGGAATATCCGGGTCCTTGAAATTTCCGGGCTGATTTTCCGATTGAAGTCAATGCCACTTCTGAATCTTGACTTAGCCAATTTTCCTGAGGTTGCTTTGGAATATCCGGTTTGTGAACCGGAATATCCGGTCCTTGAAATTTCCGAGCTGATTTTCCGAATGAAGTCAGTAGTACTTCTGAACTTGACTTAGCCACTTTTCTGGGGATGACCCGGAATATCCGAGTTGGTGAACCGGAATATCCGGGTCTGGGAAGAATTCCAGAAACTCTTTTTCTTTACAATTTGGCTTTAGGATTTGTGATATGAGTTTCACCCAAACTGAAAGACTTAGCAATAGGATTAGTATCATTGGTATTGTTAACTAACACACAAAACATTAGGGATTAAGAAATGTTCTTTCAATCTCCCCCTTTTTGTTGTTAGATGACAATACCAAGATTTGCATAGAACCAAACAGCAATATCATGTTTTTGGCAGAAAATGGCTCCCCCTAAATAAATGCAAGTAGCAACACAAAATAACCAAGGATAGGAGCAATTTTATAACAACAACCACAAGATATCACAAAGGAGAAACGAGACAAAAAGTAAGATAATGGAAGCACTTGAGACTAGATAGATTTTCATACCTTGTGCATATAGGATATGGAGAGAATACCAACACAATCAATTCCAAGTCTCAAGCATAATATAATGATAGCATCAACCATTGTCTCAATACAAAGATATCAGAGTTTCACAAGTAACTAAAAACACGATAAATGGACACAAGCGCAAATAAATGATAAACGCATAAGCTTGTGCCCGACCCTTGCAAATCCCCGAAGAAGTCCTAGTAGAGCAACTTCTCCCACTTTGGCATCGAAACGCCAAAAAGGAAGAAGAGCGATGCTACGTCCCATGGAAGTCTTCAGTCCGAGGGGTCCTCATCATCATCATCAGCATCAGCCTCCTCATCATCATCATCCTCGTCCTCATACTCCTCAGACGCTGCCTCCTCATCCTCATCTTCATCCTCCTCATCATAGTCATAACCTGTGGTGTACGAGCTGCCACCAAGGTCCTGGTCAATCAGTGTCCATGGAGCCAAGGAACCCTCGTTCCACTGAGCAAAGGACAGGGGCTCAGACAGATCAGCAGGAGCAGGAGAGCCAGAAGCATGGTGAAGGATCAAGTCTTGCTTGTAGTCCTGCTGACGGCGATCCTTGTAGGCATTGTATTGCTCCTTGCGGATGTCCACATTCATGCAGAGGATGTTGCGCTGGAACCAGTTCAGCTTCTTGACATGCGCATGAGTGGTGGGAACATGAGTAGAGGAAGCAGCAGCCCTCCTAGCATCACCCATGAATGATCCACCTGGAGCTGAAGTAGTCGAAGGCCTAGGAGGGGGCTTGACCACAGTCTTCTTCTCATAGAGCTTCTTGAAGTCATGAGGCACCAAATCACTGTTGCTGGCGTTGAGGTTAGGGAACTTAAATAGGAGAAGCTTCATTATATATGGAGCATAGGGAATGGAGACCCTGGTGGTCATAGCCTCATACATCTCATTGTAGATGTAATCCATCACATCTACTCTCCAGTCAGTATCAGAACCCGAGTCCTCCACAATATGGTTGGCGTGAAGGAGCAGGTTGCAGAGAGGGGTAACCACGTTGTCATTGTTTCCACCACTCGGTGCAATGTTCTCACGCAGGATGCGCACAAGAACATCATACAAAGGCAGCAAGTTACGAGTGAATCCAGGGGTGGCTCCCACACCATATAAGTGAGCTATCTCCTTCTTGTTGAGCTTGTATGGGGAGTGCATGCGAGTGCCTTGGGGATTTTCCCCATCAAACCTGTAGCCCAGTACCTTGCCAAACTCCTCGAAGTTGGACTCACAGTAAGATTCCCCAGTCATCCATTTCATGGTCTTCTTCGAGTCACCCTTGATCACTTGGGTGGCGAAGAACTGCATAACAAGCTGCGCATTGTAGGCACAACGGATGAGTGCCAATCTCTCCAATCCCATGGTCTTCACAATATGGATGGCCTCAGAAAAAGCAGTCTTCTTCTGTAGGGATGCAAAGTCAAACGGGTGCATGGGTCGAATTGGCTTCGACAGAGAGAGATATAGATCCACAAATATATGCTCTTGTGCTTGGCACCAAAAACTGCGATCATCGAGAGAGGTGTCTCTTGCGCTGAGGTACCAGTCCCCCTGCCTCAGCTGAGAGTAGTCAACAGAATGCATCTTGGAATAGTTCAGACATTGGGGACTAGGAGCATTCTTTCTCTTCTTAGATGAGGGCTTGCTAGCAACAGCTTTCTTCCTCTGAGGTGCAAGGCCCTTTCCTTTGTTGACTGATTGCTTGGAGACAGGTGCTCTACCAGTGTGCCTTGATCCCCCTGCGGACTCACTTCCACCTGAACCTGTGAGTTTGAGCATAGATGGTAGCATAAGGTAAGTGCACACAAGTCAGGCGATAATACACACATTAGATAGGCATCCAATGGATCATATGTAGTTAAACTTGAGTTAATCTTAAAACTGCTCTGTTTGGCTCGGAATATCCGGGTCAGTCATGACCGGAAATTCCGGGGGACCGGAAATTCCGAGTCACGATGGACCGGATATTCCGAGTCAGACAGAAACTACAGATCTGAGATTTGACTCGGTCTAAAACTAGATCGATCCAATGTAATGCAAAACTAATGTATGTAGAAGACAGGGAATAGACATAGGAACAATCTCTACAAAGCAACATTGAAACAAATAACTCCACATCAAGATCCAAGTGCAAACACATAAGGAAGAAGAAAAGTGAAGTTACCCTCATCCATTGAGGCCATTGCTTGGAGGAGTGAGTTCCCGGGGAGGAGGAGGAGCAGATCCGGCCGAGAAAGAGGTTCCCCGGCGGACGGAGTGCTCCGGAGGGAGTTGGGATCAGCAGGGGCGGCGGCTGGAGGAGAGGGATGTCGGGGGTGGAAGAAAGGCACTAATGAGCCCTTCACCCCGAGCCTGCCCTTATATTTTTGGACAAACTGCCAGACCGGATATTCCGGTATAAGTTACACCGGATATTCCGAGTCACCGGATATTCCGGTTCAAAATGAACCGGATATTCCGACCTGCTGAACCAAAATCCCAGTTTTCAAAAGGATGACTTGTGTGCAATAGAGAGAAATGTTTTCAGGGGAAAGTAGGCTTGGGATAGATTTCCAAACTGATATTGGTACACCATACTCAACTCACAACAACCAAATCGAATCAAAAGAGCCAAGTTGAGTAGGTTTCCCACATGCATGAAAAGGAGGGCAAATAGCAACATAAAGCTCCAAATAACATCAACTCTTCAAGGAGAAGAGGTCGGTGGCCGAGGCCACCATGTAGGAGTGTATGGCATGTTACCGCGAAGATGTATCTTGGGTACATAACCAATACTCGTCGTTTTAGCTCATTAGTCACAAGAATGAATATAGAGATAAAAGAACACTTGCTATCGGCATAATGGGGGGAGGGATGGTCCAATGTATTAGGACCGCACTCCCCCTATTTCCATGCCTACATCTAAACTAGATAAGATGCAATTACGCCCTAGGTGAGTGTGCAAGCGATCAAGACAAGGACCTCGAATCAATGATATTAAGCTCATTCCTCAAAAAGCAAAACCTTCCTTCATCAAGGGGCTTCGTGAAGATATCCGCCAATTGATCCCTTGTGCCCACATATGATAAGTCAATGTCTCCACGGGCCACATGATCTCTTATGAAATGATGGCGGATCTCAATATGCTTGGTTCTTGAATGTTGCACCGGGTTGTAGGCAATCTTGATGGCACTTTCGTTGTCACATAAAAGAGGCACTTTGTCGCAATCGACTCCGTACTCCTTTAAAGTTTGCCTCATCCATAACAACTGAGTGCAACAACTAGCGGCTGCAACATATTCGGCTTCGGCGGTGGAGAGAGATATGCAATTTTGCTTCTTAGAAGACCAACTCACCAAGGACCTCCCAATAAATTGACAAGCACCGGAGGTTGACTTCCTATCATCATGATCTCCCGCCCAATCGGAATCCGTGAATCCACATAATGAGAAATTTGCATCCTTGGGATACCACAATCCATAAGTTGGGGTATAAGCCAAATATCGAAAGATTCTCTTGACCGCCACATCATGGCTTTCTTTAGGAGCCGCTTGATATCTTGCACACACTCCTACGGCTAGCACTATATCCGGTCTAGATGCACAAAGGTAGAGGAGAGATCCAATCATGGAGCGGTATACCTTTTGATCCTCATCCTTACCCTTCGGGTTGAGCTCAAGGTGGCATTTGGTTTGCATTGGAGTAGAGGCACCCTTGAGATCAAGCAACTCGTACTTCTTGAGCATGTCTTGAATGTACTTTGCTTGGTTGATGAACGTTCCTTCCCTCAATTGTTTGATCTCAAATCCGAGGAAGAACTTCATCTCACCCATCATAGACATCTCAAACCTGTCAGTCATAAGCTTAGAGAATTCTTCGTTAAATGCTTTGTTAGTCGATCCAAATATAATGTCATCCGCATATAATTGACAAATGAAAAGCTCCCCATTAACTTTCTTAGTGAAAAGTGTGGGGTCGATTTCCCCAACTTGGAATCCACGGTCTACAAGTAGTTCCCTAAGGTGCTCGTACCACGCTCGTGGGGCTTGTTTAAGGCCATAGAGTGCCTTATCCAACTTGTAGACATGGTTCGGATACTTGAGGTCCTCGAACCCCGGTGGTTGCTTAACATAAACAAGTTCATTTAGTGGACCATTTAGAAAAGCGGATTTAACATCCATTTGTTGCAACTTAAAGTTATGGTGAGAGGCATAGGCAAGAAGAATACGGATTGACTCAAGTCGAGCCACGGGCGCGTAGGTTTCTCCAAAGTCAATGCCTTCAATTTGTGAGTAACCTTGAGCCACCAATCTTGCCTTGTTCCTTATCACCATGCCATGTTCATCTTGCTTGTTCTTGAATATCCACTTGGTGCCGATAACATTGCGGCAATCTTTGGGTCTTTCCACCAACTTCCACACTTTGTTGCGCTCGAAGTTGTTGAGCTCTTCATGCATGGCATCAAGCCAATCTTTATCTTCAAGAGCTTCAAAGACCTTCTTGGGTTCCACCATGGAGATGTGAGCTTGATGTTCACTAAAGCTTGCGAGTTGTCTTCGGGTAGAGACCTTGCTTCTCACATCACCAAGCACCTTGTCAAGAGATAGAGCTCTTAATTCTTGTGAGGTGCCAACCCTATTCAAGCGGCGGATCTCGATTTCCCTCCGAGTGGTGGGAGGAATCGCTTGATCATCTAGATCATTCATGTCTCCGCCTTGACTGATTTGATGGCCTTGATCAACCATTGGAGTGGTGTCCATTGGTGAGGGAGAGGGTTGATCTTGGCCTCGCGAACTGCCACCGGGAATGTCAGCAGGACCGGATATTCCGGGTTCAGGAACCGGAAATTCCGGGCCACCGGAATTTCAGAGTCCATCTTGACCCGGATATTCCGGTCCTCCGGAAATTCCTGGAGCAACTGTAGAGTCTTGTTCTTCTTCTTGGCAGGGTGCATTGGGCACGGTGTTGTCGATGGGTGTTTCTTATGTTGGGGTCGACACCACTTGTGAAGAACTTGGTCCTTGTTGATCAACCTCATAATAGAGTTCAACGGGGCGGTGGACTCCCAACCCCATTCTTCGGATAGCATCTTGAGGTTCATCATCACCTACACCGGAAACAGCACTTTGCTCCACGAGGGAGCCGTCATTCTCCTCGAATACCACACTACAAGTTTCTATGATTATGCGCGAGGCCTTATCATAGACTCTATAAGTGTGGGATTCGGATCCGTAGCCCACAAATGTCCCTTCAAGAGACTTAGAATCAAACTTGCCCAAACGAACACCTTTGATGAGGTAGAAACACTTACAACCAAATACACGGAAGTAGGGGATATTGGGCTTGTTCCCGGTGAGCACTTCATAAGGTGTCTTCATGAGTCCTTTGCGAAAGAAGAGCCGGTTGGATGAATGGCAAGCGGTGTTGACGGCTTCAGCCCAAAAGTTGTGAGGGGACTTGAACTCCGCCATCATCGACCTTGCCATCTCAATAAGTGTGCGGTTCTTCCTTTCGGCTACACCATTTTGTTGGGGAGTATAAGCAGCGGAATACTGATGACGAATCCCTTCTTCACTAAGGAACTCGTTTAAGGTGTAGTTCTTGAACTCGGACCCATTGTCACTTCGTATCACCAAGATAGGGACATTGTGTTGACGTTGAGCTTCATTGGAGAAGTCGATGATAGTTTGTTGAGTCTCCATCTTCGTCTTGAAGAAGAAAACCCATGTGTATCTTGAATAATCATCAACAATCACCAAGCAATATTTCTTGCCACCAAGACTAGCTTCCGGAATGGGACCAAAGAGGTCAACATGGAGAAGCTCCAAAACCCTCTTTGACGAAATGATGGTCTTGCTTGGATGGTAGATGTCATGCATTTTTCCTTCAACACACGCCCTACACATTCGATCCTTCGAGAAAGAAACATGGTCTTTTAGTCCTAGGATATGGCCACCCTTGTGGAGACTTTGCAAAGTCCTCATGTTGACATGGGCTAGTCGGCGATGCCATAGCCAACCCAAGTCCGCCTTTGCGAATAGGCACATTGTATGGGAAGTGGTGACTCCGGAGAAGTCAACCACATAGAGCCCATTCTCAATGTACCCAACGAAAGACACATTGAGAGACTTGCTCCGCAAGAGAATGACCATTTCCTTTTCGAAGACAACGGTATAACCCAAACAAGTTAAGGAATGGACGGAGATCAAGTTGAAACCTAGGGACTCGACAAGCAAGACATTCACAAGTGTGATGTCCGGTGCCACTACCACCTTGCCGAGCCCTATTACCTTAGACTTAGAATTATCACCATATGTAACGGTCATTTGATCATCATTGGGCTTCAACTCCGTTACAATATCCTTGCTTCCGGTCATTTGACTAGTGCACCCACTATCAATTATCCATTTCGATCCTCCGGAAGCAAGGCCATACACACAATCAATTCTTAGATTTAGGTACCCATTTTGCAATGGGTGCCTTTTGGTTAGCAACAAGGGTCTTTGGTACCCAAATAGCATAATCAATGTAACCATCAAAAGGACCAATGTATCTAGCATAGACATCCCCATAATAATCAACATATAAAGCATAGTTGGGGTTAGTTATGCCCGCAAAGTCATTACGAGTGGGAGTGCCCCTTGTGGCATTTCCACTCGCAATGTCAACCTTCTTGGCTTGTGCGGACTTGGTCTTCTTCTTGATCTCCTTCTTCTCCTTGGCAACATAGCCTAGACCTTCCTTACCCTTGTGGGGCACTCGCTCATGAAGAGGAGTAGTGAGTGTCCCCTTACCTTTATCAAGAGATGTCTTGGGCTTGGTTGCCATAGAAGGAACAAATAAAACCCTAGCAATACCCTTCACAACATTTGCATTAGCATTCAAAGGAGTAGAGGTGCTAGGTTTCTCAAGAGTAGATATCCGAGATTGGAGTTGATCACGAGACTTGAGAAGACGTTCGTGATCACTTGTCAACACCTTGTGAGCATTGTCAAGTGACTCGAAGTCTTCGCAAAGTCTAGCATGAGCAACTACAAGCTCGGACTTTTCATTTGGCACAATTTTACATTTAGCAAAGTAGAGATCACGATCCTTAGTGATCTTAGCAAGTTGCTCCTCGAGGAGAGCATGAGCTTCTTGTTCATCTTCAAGAGAGGATTGGAGAGACACCTTAGCGTGTGCATCCTCTCTCTCAATCTCACCTTTTAGTTCAAGCTCATCCTCAAGCTCATCTATACGACTCATGATTGAGCCAAAGTGTTTCTTTCCTTCTCCTTGCAAGTTAGTCATGAATTTATCAAAAGCAATGATTTCTTCCTTGACTTCTGGGCTCATAGCATCATCAATGTCATGTGATATGGAGTTGAGAGATAGTTGTACCTCGGATGTCTTTGCCATAAGACATCTTCCATTCTTGACGATGGGGCTCTCGTTTGGTGAGGAGAAGAGTTATGGAGTTGTGGAAGACATGGCTAGTGCGGCCACATGCGTTGGAGTATCCTCCTTGTCACTATCTTCATCATCGGTGGGATATTGCTCTTGAGTCACCAAGACAATCTTTTGGTTCTTCTTGAAGAAAGGCTTCTTCATGGGCATGGGCCCCTTGCCCTTCGTCTTGGCCACGAGCCTCCCACCATGATCCTCTCTTCTCTCCCATGGGCAATCGGCAACAAAGTGGCTCTTGTCATCGCAGTTATATCAAAGTCTCACTTTGTTGAATGGCTTTCCTCCGTTGGGGGGAAACTTCTTGCCAATCCTTGCTTTGGCCCTTCCGGGGTTCTTCCAAAAGGTTCTTGCCGCAAGACCCATGTGTTGAGTGAGAGTGCTTGAGAGAGCTTCACTAGATAGCTCGACTTGATCATCACACTCCTCTTCATCCTCCTCTTCGACGGTGGCCTTCAAAGCAATTGAGGCATGCTTGTGCATCCCTATGGCTCTAGCTCTTGCATCTTGTGCAATCTTGGAGGCCACCTTGTATGCGGTCATCTCTTGCATAACTTCATTGGATGTCATCTTTGCAAAGTCATGTCTCCCTTGGAGTGTCTTCAAATCCGTGTCCTCAAAGGGCATGAGAGCGGTCACAAACTTCCTCTTGATCCAAGCATCATTGATGTACTCCGCCCCGAGGTTCTTGAAGGAGTTGGCGACCAACACCAACCTCCGGTACATGTCCTCGTGGCTTTCTCCATCCAACTTGTAGAACCCTTCCACCTCATTGCATAAGGCATCATACCGGTTCTTCTTCATGCTCTCATTCCCAACGAAGATGTCAGAAAGAGCATTCCAAACTTCCTTGGCGGTGGAGAATTGTTGAATAAGCGCCATGTCCTTCTCTCCAACGGCCATTTGGAGTTGATGAAGAGCGGTGGCGTTGAGTTGGCTATCAACCACCTCTCGTCTTGTCAAGTTGGTTGGATCATGGGGCTTGTATCCTTCTTCAATGATGCGCCAAAGCTCAAGGGAGGCACTACATAGATGAGACTTCATTAGAAACACTCATTGAGAGAAATGAGTAGGTTTAAGCTTAGGAGGATCACTTCTAAAGTTTACATGAGGGTGAGGGATAGGAGTGTTAGGAGAGTAATTATGGTTGACATTATGAAATTCCTCTCCTTTGGGGGTGTTAGAGGAGCTAGGTGGTTCATCCTTTTCCGCCATCCCGGGAACACTTGAGGTAACATCTTTGGACCCATCCGAAGATGACTCCTTAGAGTTCCCCGCATGTTCCTTAGGAGGAGGAGAGGGAGAAGTAGCCTCGGGCTCCTTAGACTTCAAGAGTGCCATGAGCATCTCATTCATCTTGAGGAGTTGGGCCTCCAAGGACGATCTCATATCAATAAGATCGGCCATGGTTGCCCCTTTGGCTAACGCCTCCTTCCCCGCCTCTAATTTTTCACGGGCGGCCCTCTCGGCATCGGATTCTGTCATCGTTGCACTTAGGCGGTTAAGCCCTTAAAAGTGAACAAGGCTCTGATACCAATTGAACGGGAATCCGGCACCTAGAGGGGGGGGGGGTGAATAGGTGCTATTACAAATTTTAGGTCTTTTCAAATTTAGGCTCAACACAAAGGTAAATTCTCTAGATATGCAACTATGGTGAATTTACCTAAATGAGAATCTAAGAAATAACAAGATAAGTAAGTAAGGGAGCAAAGGGTAAGGGGAACCAAGTGAAGCACGCGGAGACGAAGATGTAATCCCGAGTTCCACCCAAGGGTGTACGTCTCGTTTGGAGAGGTGTGCGCTACCACAACAGGTTAGCCGCAACGCCACAAAGGCTCACCTTCTTCTCCGATGAACTCAACCACAAAGGTTTCGAGTCCACCTTCCACTATTGATCCCCTTTTAGGGCGGAGATCGAATCCCTTACAAACGCTTGAGGCACACACCCACAACTGAATTGGGGGCTCCCAAGAAGACCACAAAAGGTCAAGTACCACAAAAGGTCAAGGTAACACCAAGAGTACAACAATGGTGAACTAGGTTTTCCCACCGGAAACCCTAGCCACGAAATCCCCAAGTGAATGGGGGAGAAAAGTAAATCCCTTCGGTGACGATGTAGATCTAGGCCTTCTCCTCCAATCCTCCAAAGATCTATGAATTTGGGTGGGGGGATTGGGAGATCTTGATGATTTGATCTTTCAAGAATGGTAGGAGAGAGAAAATCTGAGAGCTCAATGTTCTTGAGTGAGTGAGGGGGTATTTATACTCCCCCTCAAAATCTGGCCGTTGGCTGTCTTTGTCACCCGGAAATTCCGGTTCAAGTTACACCGGAAATTCCGGTGCCCCGGAATATCCGGGCCTTTGAAAATATCCGGGCTGAATTTCCGGTTGAGATCAGAACCAATTCTGAACTTGACTTAGCCGATTTTCTTCGGTTGACTCGGAATATCCGAGTCCTTGAAATTTCCGAGCTGAATTTCCGGTTGGAGTCAGTGCCACTTCTGAATCTTGACTTAGCCAATTTTCCTGAGGTTGACTCGGAATATCCGGTTGGTGAACCGGAATATCCGGGTCCTTGAAATTTCCGGGCTGATTTTCCGATTGAAGTCAGTGCCACTTCTGAATCTTGACTTAGCCAATTTTCCTGAGGTTGCTTTGGAATATCCGGTTGGTGAATCGGAATATCCGGTCCTTGAAATTTCCGAGCTGATTTTCCGAATGAAGTCAGTAGTACTTCTGAACTTGACTTAGCCACTTTTCTGGGGATGACCCGGAATATCCGAGTTGGTGAACCGGAATATCCGGGTCTGGGAAGAATTCCAGAAACTCTTTTTCTTTACAATTTGGCTTTAGGATTTGTGATATGAGTTTCACCCAAACTGAAATACTTAGCAATAGGATTAGTATCATTGGTATTGTTAACTAACACACAAAAGATTAGGGATTAAGAAATGTTCTTTCAGTAAGTTGTCTAGATCTTGTTAGCCAGCATCATCACCAAAGTCGTCCATAACCGTGGACACGGCTCATCGATAAGATTATACCCTGCAGGGGTGCACTACAGTACCTGTAACGCCCCGGGGTTTTTCCCAATTAGAAAATTGTTTGTTTTTCTTTTCGCATCAGCATGACATCATCATGCATCATTTGCACTTGTCAATCTTAATTTAAATTATTACATTTAAATTAAACTCCATTTAAATTCTTTTCCACTTTTAAATCTAAATGCAAATCAAATTAATTTAAATGTGATATTTAAATTCTTTTCAAATATTCAAATTTATATATTAATTGTGTACTTTTGAAAATATAAATATTGTTCAAAATTCTATACATCTTTTCTTTTCTATTTTGTTTTAAAATACAAGAACATAAAAGAATGTTTAAAAGAAATAAAAAATTGCAGAGGAGAAAGAAAAATACTCCCTGGGCCGTTTTCTCTCTCTTCTGGCCCATCTCCTCCTACCCCTCCTTGGCCCATCTCAGCCAGCCCGAAGCCCACACCCCCTCCTTCCTCCTCCGTACGGTCAACAGAGACAGGGAGAAAAGCGAGCTCCCTTTCCACCTCAGCCATGGCGCCCCCACCTCACCACGTGCTCCCCCTCCTCGCCTTCTTAGCCGGCCCCTCCTCCTCCTCCCCGAACCCTAACCCTAACCTCTTCTCCCCCCGTTGCGCCGCCACCCTCTCTTCCCCATCCTCTTCTCTGTTCTTCTCCATCACCGGAACCTCCACCACCACCTCTTGTTGCGCCGCTGCAACGCCGTCGTCGAAGAGCCGCAGGGAACCTCTGGAGCTGCGCCTCGTCCTCGCCAAGCTCTTCGCCGAAGCAATTGGACCGTGAGCCTCTGTGGCCGACGAGCTCGTCCATGTCTTCTTCAACACCGGCGACCTTCGCCACAACATTTCCTCGTCTTCGTTCCTTCTCGAGCACGAACAACTACGCCGAGCCCCTCCCGGTGAGCCACCGGTCCGTTTTCGTCTCTTCCCCTGTGAAATTGCTGTTCAGTTCATCGCCGACGTCCGCCGGTCCGCCATGAGCTCCATGGCGGAGCTCAAAGCTCGTGTCTTTGAGCCCCCTTCTCCCTCGACTCGGTCATCGAGCCCTTGCACACACACCCCGCCACAGCCCCCCTGCCCGTGCTCGTCCGCCCTGCGCCGCCCGTTTCGGGTCGTCGCCGGTGCGATTTGTTCCACCGCCGCGCTCGATCTGCTTCTTCAGTTTGCAGCTTCGTCAGTCCAAATCGCACCTTGCACTGTTTAAAAACCAAACCTGTCTAAACCTAGCAACAAACACCACACCGGCCCAGCGGTTAGCACCACCTATCCTACTCTCGGCCGGAGAACCGAGTTCGACTCCCCATGGCGCGTTGGACAAAATAAACCCACCTTTTTTCCTATTTCTCACGCACCATGACAAGCGGGCCCCACGGGTCAGTGACCGCGGGAGCCCGCACTGCACACACACGCCTCCGTGGCGCCTAGGGCCCGCGTGTCATCCACTGTGGCTAGCTCACCTACGGTGCAAAAAGCCCAGATCCAGATCTGGATTTGGATCTTTGTGCTCAGCCCCCTGCTCTTCCTGTTTTCTGCATAGAGAACCTCGCCAGCACTTTTTCATCACGGATGGGTCCCTACACTTTTCAGAAACACCCCTAATCTTGTTTTCTTAATAACTTTAATTCTATAACTCCAAATTAAATAATCTTTATATGTTTTTATATCAGAAAAATGCAAGGAACATTAATATGACATTTTGCATATTTTATTTTAATTTCTTAGTGTAATTTATTTGTTGCACCTATATAATTAAATATGGAATGTGTTGAGCTTTACTTAATAATTGCCCTATTCCATTTAATTTAATTACATCACCCATGCCATGTGTTGCCATGTTAACCAACATTTAATATTGCTGGTAAATAAATAACTTGCACCTAATATTAATTGTCGGGGTTGTTCTCCCGCTTAATTTGAATTACCTGCATTGTATTGCATCTTGCCATGCCATGCATCATTCTCGTATGATCATGTTGAATCTTTTGTCGTAGTTATAAAATGCATCTTTTACGCTTTCCAGTGTTTGTTGCTTCTTCGCGGATACGACGTTGAGATGTGTGAGCAACGACAAGATCTGCTTCCATGCGGGATTCCAGGCAAGCAAAGTTTGCTTGTTTACCTATACATTGTCTTTCATTCCTGCCGTTGATCTCTGCTACCCTAGTTATCGATTCTTGAACTGCGATCCCATCACATGTTTATCATGCAGCCCATACAGCTTTATCCCACATCCTAATACCTGTTGCATGTTTATCTGTTGGCCTTGCGAGTCGTAGCGCATGCTTAGAGTTGTTTGTGCGAGTCGTCTATATATCTTATTTAATTTCACCTTCTTAGCATGATAGGTTATTCTACCTTAATAAAATGTTGTTCTATATTGGGGTATTATAATTAAAAGATAAGGCACCGGCGGAACGCCTTGCGAGGTGCTTTGTTCTGCTAAGTGTCGACCTAGGAACTCAGTTCTTGTCCTCGGATCCAATTTTGAGCGCACTAACCGCTTGTGGGAGGCCCTATGGAGCCCCCCCGCAGCTTCGATCTAATCCGCTTCTTATCCAGGGCGCCGCAAGTAGTTCGGGCTTTCCATTTGATGCATGCATATGGTTACCTAACGATCTCATGATGATGGAGTAGTCGATTCTCATATAGGGTGGCACGTTCTTAGAGTGCTATGAAGGTCGTATCCCGCGGGCACTGGACCTGATTAGCCGTGCACACAATCATGCGGTTCCCTGGATGGGTCGTAGAGAAGAGATTTGCCGTGTTGAGATGCCCTACCTTCTGGCTTGCTTTTGGGGTTGATCGAACGAGTACGGGTCCAGTAGTGCACCCCTGCAGGGTATAATCTTATCGATGAGCCGTGTCCACGGTTATGGACGACTTGGTGATGATGCTGGCTAACAAGATCATAGACAACTTACACCTAATCATTGTTAATTAACCTGACTAGTAATATAGAATTACTTTCACAATAACTGGTAACTAAAATTGTTCAACGTGTGAGTTTCCCGAATTGCTTCCTCATACTTGGTTGAGGGGGTTAATTCGAGAATAGGTTATGATTGGTGTTAGTACTAGATGTTTACCTTATGCGCTCTCTTATCCCTCTCTGATTAGACAGAAGTTGTAGCGTGTCTCTTTACGTTGCTAGTGCCGCTGCCGCTAAGTCCACCTTCCCTATATTTTGGGAGATGGTGTAGAAAGTAGGCAAGTCGGTTTTGCTTGCCAGGGAGTGCCCTGACCCTCTTTTGGGATGTGCTTTATGTGCAGTCAACAGGTTTGAAGTCTGACGACGTTAGTTTGGGAATCCCTCCGGCTTGGCTGGGCAGGGATATGGCGCCATTGCTTATCTTCAGGACTCTTAGTCCAATTTGCATCTTATACGTAGTCGGATACTATTTTGCTTCCGCTGTCATTTGAATCTTTGTATTGTATCATTTGTATCTTGACTCGTTCGAGTCGTTGTTGTAATTATATCTTCTGTTGTATTTGTGGATGTATCGGAACTGTTGTAATGTTATCACAATTCCACCCACATAATGCGCATGTTTCGGCGTGCACATTATGTCTGGTGGGCGACCTAAAATCGTTATTATGCGGATTTCGGCGGGATCGCTTAAATCTACATAGTACCGATTTTCGGGCGTCACAGTACCCATACTCGCATGATCGACCCAGTAAAAAACATTAGGGCCTCTCAACACGACTCATTCCTTCACTACAGCAAGTCCAAGTGCCACCCATATGAGTTGTTACCCGCGTCAGGAGTCCGGCCGAATCTCAATTGCGGACTCATTAGTTTGTGTCTGCGCGCCATGCGGCTCAAACCACAGTAGGAACTGTCCGCTACGCGCGCACCACCCCTATATTACCCCCCGTATCAAGTAACCTCTCATCGATCATCATCATCATGCACATGCATATGAGCGAATGGAAAACCCGAACTACTTGCGGCACATGGACGAGCTGCGGATCCGTTCAAAGTCGAGGGGGGCTCCATTGGGCCACCCACAAGTGGTTAGTGCGCTCAAAATTGGATCCGAGGACAAAATCTCAGTTCCTAGGTCGACACTGAGCAGAACAAAGCACCTCGCAAGGCCTTCTACTTGGTGCCTTATCTTTTAATTATAGATCCCCAATATAAGACAGCAGTTTATTATAGAGGAACATAATATCATACTAAGCATATGAAGTAACGACAAAGGAACGACTCGCTCAACCAATTCTAAGCATGCACTACGACTCGCAAAGGCTAACAGATAAACATGCAAGGGGTTATGGGTTGTGGGGATAAAGCTGTATAGGCTGCAGGATAAACATGTGATAGGATCGCAGTTCAAGAATCGATAACTAGGATAGCATAGATCAAAAGGCAAGAATGAAAACCAAACAATCGTTTAACCGGTTAGCAGAAGCATGCCTCGCAGCTCGTGGCCTGGCACAAAAGCTGGAACCTCTATCGTAGGTACTCGCAGCAGGCACGTCGTCGTCTACCCAAAGAGAGCCAAACACAGACAATAGGAAACAATAATCAATACAGAGAAATGCGCAAACAAATGTTGGTGCAATATGGTATGAGATGATTAGGTCATATTAAAGCGGGGATGGAATCCCGGCAAAAGATTAGGGTGCAAGTTATTAGTGTAGCCAACAATTTAAATGTTACTTAATATAGTAGAAGTGGTGATCAAATTAATTTATAAGGAATAGGCATTAATTACTTAATTGCCCAACACATTACATATTTAGGAATTAATTGCAATTTATTTATCTTCAACTCAAATTAAATATTTATTAGCATGGCAAGATATGGTATAAAAGATATGAGCATATTAAATGGAATTAGGGCATTATATATTTATTACCCCACATATTCCATCTTCAATTAATAAGTGCATTTGTTGAATTAAACTAGGCATTTGAAATAAGTGATGCAAAATGACATAAGAATGTGATATTAATGTTTGTTGCATTTTTCTGATATAAAAACATATAAAGTTTATTTAATTTGGAGTTATATATTAAAAGTTATGCATTTTATAAGTGTAGGGGTGTTTCTGAAAATATCCCGGGACTTATCCGTGATGGAAACAGTAACTGGAAGGGTTCAGGTGCAAAAGACAGAAGCCAGGGGGTCTCGGTGCAAAAATCCAGATCCAGATCTGGATCTGGTCGAGTTGCACCGCGGCTGACCTTAGCCAGTGCGGCTAACCAGCGGAACCCGCGCGCCAGCCTGGCGCTGACGGGGCGCGAGTTGCTGCGCTGGCCCGGGCTGTCGCTGACGAGCTGGCCCGGGTTGTCAGGGCGCGGGGCAAAAATTGGGGTTTTTTCCCTGCCCCGGGCGAGTCTCGAACTCGTGCGCGCTCGGTGGTTAGCATGGTGTTGTTAGCCAGCGGGTTAGAGTAGTTTAGTGATAGGATTAGGTTAAGATTTGTTTTAAACAACGAAAAGTTTCGTTCTTTGCCTCTGACGAAACTGAAGAAGAACGGGTGCTGACGAACTGAACGAAGAACAGCGCGCGGCGGAAAGAAACTCGACGCCGGCGACCTCCTGCGAGCGGCGTTGCGCGTGCGGCCGCGTGCGATGGATTCGTGCGTGACCGGGGTTCTGTTTCCGGTACTCGTTTCGAAGAAAAGGAACCCGCGGTCGTTGTTTTCATGCTCGACAGGTATGGCAGGGGCGCTCCCCTTTTTAAACATTCTGATTTTTGTATTTAAAAAAAAACAAATAAGAGAAAAGGCATACAAAAACTTTTGAACAATTTTTACAAGTTTCAAATTAGTCATATTAATATCTTATTTGATTATTTATAAATAATTTGAAACTTCAAATGAATTTATTTTGAAAGCATTTGAATTCAAAAATAAGAATTTAAATTTGTAATTTGAACTTGATACACATAAAAAAAGAATGCAACCACATATGGAATGATGACATGACTATCCATTTTTATTGCACACAAAATTGGAAAGTTACAAACGGGCTGTTACAACACTCCCCCACCAAAGGAATCACGCCCCGAGATTCTTCATGGAGCAACGAAGATATTGGGGTACTCGGCACGGAGATGGTCTTCACGCTCCCATGTGGCTTCCTTGTCAGAATGATGAGACCATTGAACCTTGTAGAACTTGACAGTGTTGTTACGGGTGCGACGTTCAGCTTCGTCAAGAATGCGAATCGGTTGTTCCACATAAGAGAGATCTTCTCGAAGTTCAATTGATCCATGATCAACTGCACAACCTGGATCTTGGAAGCACTTCTTGAGTTGTGACACGTGGAAGACATCGTGCACTTTGGAGAGGTTTGGAGGAAGTTCCAGACGGTAAGCCAATTCACCACGCCTTGAAAGAACATTGAAAGGCCCAACATAACGCGGAGCGAGCTTGCCTTTGATGCCAAAGCGTTGCGTGCCTCTCAGCGGAGTGACACGAAGGTAAGCTTGATCAGCAGGTGCATAGACCATGTCCCTATGCCTGCTATCATAATAGCTTTTCTGCCGAGACTGGGCAATCTTCAGATTGTCACGAATGATGCGAACCTTTTCCTCCACCTCCTGGATAATGTCAGGACCAAAGAATTGACGTTCACCTGCTTGAGACCAATTCAGAGGAGTTCTGCATTTGCGGCCATAGAGAGCTTCGAAGGGAGCCATGCCTAGACTTGCTTGGAAGCTATTGTTGTAGGAGAACTCAGCATACGGAAGGCAATCCTCCCATTTCATGCCAAAGGAGATAACACAAGCTCTGAGCATATCCTCCAGAATTTGGTTCACTCTTTCAACCTGTCCACTTGTCTGCGGATGGTAAGCTGTGCTGAACAGAAGTTTAGTACCCAAGGCTTTCTGAAAGCTATCCCAAAATCGATAAGTGAAGATACTTCCACGATCCGAGCTTATTGCCAAAGGAACACCATGTAAAGGAACCAGTCTTGTCATATAGAGTTCTGCCAACTGACTAGCTGATACTGTCTCTTTGACTGGGAAGAAGTGAGCCAATGACAACAAAGATTGCATCGTTGCCTTTCTTGGACTTTGGAAACCCAGTAACGAAGTCCATCTCGATCTTGTCCCATTTCCATTTAGGAATTTGCAGTGGTTGAAGA